>OZ026822.1:4007570-4431991 GCA_964023185.1 Macaria liturata
CACCACGCCGCGGGACCCGCTGCGGCTGACGGAGGGGAAAAATACACTTTTAAGAAAGAGAGTTTATGAAACCTACAATGAGAGACACTAGACAATCTTTGCGAATGTTTAATCGATGTCTTTCTTAGATAGCTAGGCATTTCTTAAGACAGGTATTTTTATTCTACCTATATTCAGTCAGTCTAGTATAAAATTATTTAGCCAAAAAGGATACTGCTTAGTCATGATGAATCGTTAGCGTTTAGCAACGATAGATTGATCATGACTAGGAAGTATTAGCTAGTAATTTAGTAAGAGGTAAATGTATAATCCGTGGAAGGACCTGGGCGCCCACCACGATGTATCTGCCCAAGAGAACTGCCCTAACGAATTAATTCTGCGGGGGAGTCACTGACCCTCAGTCATGAGGAAATATGACTCAAGAGAAATATTAGCTACTAATGTAGAATGAGGTAAGTGTATAATTTGTATGAGTAGTACTCACGACTGGTGTTGGTGCGGCGCGCGGTGCCGGGGCCGAGCGAAGCGAAGATTCAGTTCCCGCGCGGGGTCCACCGCGTACTTGTCAGAGTTCTGGCGGCGCCGGCGCAACGCTGCAGGGGAATACATTTATCAATTACGTTTATGA
Organism: Macaria liturata; assembly: GCA_964023185.1. Classification (NCBI taxonomy): domain Eukaryota; kingdom Metazoa; phylum Arthropoda; class Insecta; order Lepidoptera; family Geometridae; genus Macaria; species Macaria liturata. The sequence goes on from OZ026822.1 coordinate 4,008,199, forward strand.
GTCTCAAAGTACAAAGACAAGTATACATTCGAGTATTAAATCATACTCGAATCATTATTGTGTGCCAATGTTTTGACGTGACAACGTCTTATAAATTGGTTTGCCGGGTGACACTTCAAGAAACTGCGTTACGCTCCGCTCACGTTATGCGCTCACAATGAGAGCGAGTGAGAGGCACGCGTCCCTTCCACTCGGGCATGGTTAGCCCGCCTAAGAGAGAGAGAGACAGACATAAAAAGTGATGTATATTTGTATATAAATACGTATGTATGTGTAAAGGTAAAAATAAAATTTTGTTAATATGAAATTCAGTGCGAGATTCTTTGTATAAATTAATGTTTTAAATATAATTCTTTGTATAAATAAATGTTTTAAATTGTTACTATTATTTCATCCTTCTTCCTACTATACGAATGAATATTCACATTAAAATTATTTTACCACTCAAAGTCGTTGTCACGTAAAACTTTCGCCCGTATACCGACTTTACAGGCAACAAATTTTTTTTATCCATGTTATCTACTCTTCGACAATTATTATAATGCGTTAATTGCATAGTTTTTTATTCATTCTAATACGAAAAAAGTTATTTGACAGATTTTGTATATAGTTAGATAAGATTATTACGAACGGGTGCACCAGTCTTCATGTTAAAATTTGAATAATTAGCACGCAAGTTATTTTTATCCCGGATTAACGCGGGTATAGTGGGTAGTGTGTATGTACCCGGCGTGAGGTCGGCGGTGTCGACGGAGTCCCCGCTCCAGGAGGCGCACTTGGCGAGGCGGTTCTCGCACGTCGCCACCGGGATGCGGGACGCGCTGCCGCTGCCGCTCGAACGCTGCGACGCAACACGTATACAACATTCATACATATGTATGTATATATATTAAACAAACATTTACTATAACATCCAATCTTGAAACAACAATACAAGTTGACGTCAAGCAGGCTGTAGTCAAACGTTGGCCTAATCCATGTAAAAAACGTACAAATAGTAAATTCAGAAAACTGTTACATCTAAAGTCATCGGTATCTACTGAAATAATTTTCTGGACCGAAAATGAGACGATTTGATCGAAGTTAAGTCGTCTGCAGCCGTAATATGTGCAGTTTTGCGCAAACATCCGACAGCTCGATATTATTGTTTGCGTAAAATATAAACGTTAATTTAATTATTGTTCACAGCAACAATGGATAGTGATTCCTGGACACTTACATCTCTCAAGCTCTGTGATCCGTCGCCGCCGCCAGAAGACCCTTCCCTTTTCATTATCACACTTGCTCTGAAATACAATTGAAAAAATAGGAACATCAAATATAATGCTACCTACCTACGTGCGGTACGTGGACGTGACTGTAATTTTTTTTTTATGGCAAACGTATTATATCATGAGCATATATATAAATAACTTAGAAATTGGTATGACGAAAAATGTTGTTTTATTTTATATTTACGGCCCCATTTTAACCTTATTGGATGTTAAAAGACTCACCTATCTGGTATAGCGTCGAGGCGGGTCCTCTCCAGCGCGGGGCTCTGACTCTTCTCACCGCTGCGGGTCGACGAACTGACGAACAGACTGACGTATAGATATCAATATTATGTGCACGCGTACTAATACATATGTACATATATGTAAATATTTCTAATTTAATAGGTTCTATATGTTTTAAAATTGTAATTTTTAGACGGGTTACAATCAATTAAATAGTGCTCGCTTGCCCGCGAAATCCGTCCTTGCCGGGACGAAGGGACATGGTATGTTTTAGTCGGTAGTGGAGTCACATTAGCTCCGAGACAGCATACCCCGCTTGACCGACTGATTTTAAGCAGCAGCCTTGATTTGAGACACACTTGTACAGACGAAACATATATTCTCTGAATTTGATAATTCTCAAAAGAGATTTCTCAGGAAACAAAGGAGGGGTTTTTTAACAGTTTCAGTAGGCTTACCGCTTGTCCCTCTGATGTTCAGTCGCGTCGTAGTAAATAGATGCATCCTCCACGTTCCTGACTGGCTCGCCGCCGCTCACCACCGAGTGGATCTTTACTGGAAAATAATAATAAAGAAATAACATAATAAAATAATTAAAAGTACCGATTGCCTAAAAAAAAAGATTAATGTTATTTTCCTTAATAGAATATCGTGCGTATGCGCGGCGCCATAGTCAATATTTTCACTATTTTTTGTCGATTGAAAAATAAGTAAAAAAAGCAACGGTGGCGCCGCGCAATCTTTAATCTCTATTCTTTATTTTATTATCTCCAAGCACGATTGATATGCCATAGTACCCGAGTGCGATGGGTCTGCGTTCTCCGGCGGTCTCACGCGTATCTCCAGGCGGCTGGACACAGTGGCGCCCTCAACCTCCACCGCGCGCCGCGCCGGCGCCGGCGCACGACCACTTGATGATGATATGCTCTGGAAACCACAATAAAATGGAATATTTATATTTTATTTATAGTTTGTTTCCAACGTTAGGGTTCGTCCTCAATCTAATCTACCTAAAAAAATTATAACAAGCAAGTAAAGTATAGAAATAATGCATCTCATCTTCATCAGATCATGTAAAAAAAGTAAGTACGATTATGCGTAATACTTATTGAGCTATATAGACGCGCAAGACTGCGTGCAGAGTGCTAATCTGGACACTTCAAATCTCTACTTCTGGAGACTTCAAGCTCTACAGAAAGTAGTCATATGGGACACAGGCCCAGACCTAGTGTGGGTATCTGCGGCCTAATGTTAGATAAGTTATGTTATCTTTTGTAACATTTATTTCCTTATGCTACAAATTTTAATCTAAATATGTATATAAAACTCAAGGGTGACTGACTGACTGACATAGTGATCTATCAACGCACAACCCAAACCACTGGACGGATCGGGCTGAAATTTGGCATGCAGATAGATGTTATAACGTAGGCATCTGCTAAGAAAGGATTTTTGGAAATGCCACTTTTAAAGGGGTGAAATAGAGGATGCAAGTTTTATTTCTTAATGCGAGCGGAGCCGCGAGCACCCACTAGTTATGTATTTATAAATAAATATATATATTATGCTATGTACCGGCAGACTGGCCGCCCTGGGTCGCTCGTGGTCGGGCGAGGCGCGGTGCCGCGACGCCACGTTGCGCATCACGTCCACGCGGTATCTGTGCGCTCCCTCCGCGCCGTCGAACGACGCCTGCTGCAGCAGCGGCGGCTTCAGGGACCTGATGTGGCTACCTGGAAATTGTAAACACACGAAATTTAGTTATCGGAGAGTGTGCAGCGGAGCTACATGAACTGATTCCCTCAGCTCCTTTCTATAACCGTACAAGCAGAAAGTCCGCAGGTAGACACCGTTTTATGGTGGAAGTGCCGAAGTGTCGAACACAGCGCTTTGCCTCTACGTTTATTGTACGGACGGCAAAGCTTTGGAACACTTTACCAGAAGCTGTGTTTCCTGCGAACTACAATCCAGGGGACTTCAAATCTAGAGTTAATAGGTATCTTCTAGGTAAGCGTGTTACACCCTAGGCTGCAGCAATGCTTACCATCAGGCAGGCTGTAGCCAAACGTAAACCTATCCTACGTAAAAAATAATAATTTTGTGTATGTTAAATGGCCCAAGGTAGTCTTCTTCTGCTTATCGAAAGGCCAACTCTGGTGTCGAGAGTTGATCAAGCCGCCCTAAGGGCCTCTGACATGGCATTACGACTGCCGTACTAGGCAAACAGACGGGACCTACAATTTAACATATCATCCGACCCACGGCAGCGCCCAAAATGGAATGCCACTTTTCGGTCACCCATCCAAGAACTGACCGCGTCGACCTTTGCTTAACTTTGGTCATCGCATGCGATTGCCTCCGTTAGCTCAGCTACGGGCGCTTCAGGTAAAGTGAAGAAGGATATGAAAGCCAATGACGCATTTGAGTCACTTTTGTAACACATGTCATCAATAAAATACCTAAGCCAAAAATGTGTAAAGCAAGTGTGTCTCAGCGGTTCCAGTGTCTGCTTTTCATCCTGACACACCCAGGTTCGAATCCGGCCCTACACCAATGACTTGTATTTTCAAGTTATGTGTGGATTTGCACTCGCTTCACGGTGAAGGAAAACATCGTGAGGAAACCGACACGTTTGAGGACCACAACATCCGAGGACATATGTCTTCCGTGGAAGGACCTGGGCGCCCACCACGACGTATCTGTCCTAGAGAACTCCCCTAACGAATTTATTCTGCGGGGGAGTCACGACCCTCAGTCATGAGGAAATACGACTCAAGAGAGAGAAATGGCCCAAGGTAAAGTGAAGAAAGCTATAAAAGGCAATGACGCATTTGAGTCACTTTTGTAACACATGTCATCAATAAAATACTTAAAATACAAATCACGTTAGCGTATTTTCACGTGAGCTCTGCTCAAACAAGTCGATAATTATCTCGAACTCATTCGATCGTTTGCATTATGTTAAAGCGACATCTGGTATGATCAATGTGAAATGTCTAGCATATAGATCAATAATGTTTACTTAATGACTTTTGTACATAGGTACAAAATACACGTATGTACCGTGTTTTGTCAATTGCAATATATTGCAATTGGCAAAACACGGTACACAGAATAGCACACCTAGCTTCACAGACCAAACACCTATTTTCACAGATCAATAAATCATTCATTGATTCGTTGTACGTGTAGTTTCATCCACTCACCGATAGATGGCAGTGTCCAGCAGCGCGGCAGCACCGGCTGCAGATGTGGGTAGGCCTCTATGCCCGGGATGTGCAGGCAGCGGCGCGGGGGCGCGGGGGGAGCCGCCCCCGCCTCCGGTGGGGACACCGGCGGCGCGGGGGGCGGTGGGGACTTCTGTGGCGGCTGCGGGGGAACAACACAGATAGTCATTATTAGATCTTGAAGCAATCGTTTCTTGTACTGTACGAGGCTTTGTTAATTTGTAATTTTAATAACTTGTAACCTATTTTTAGTGGTTAAATTAAATTTGGTTTTATATGTTGACGAGTCGTAGGAAAAATAAAAAAAAGGTTTCTTAAAAAACAAGTGGAAGCGTTACTTGGAGATTGCTATCACTGTGTGAATCAGTTGGGCGTACTTGTATAATGAGCCTAGTATAATATCTGCGTGTGCGCAAATATTGAAGAATCGTTAGAAAACTATCAAGGCTTTCTTAAAAAGCAAGTGAAAACATTACACGAAGATCGCAAAAAAAAACTTATATTGCTTTTTTATCATTGTGATAATCACACAGTCGGGCGTACTTTTCTGCCGAGGCTAGTACAATACCTGCGTGTGCGCACGTTGCGTGTGCTGCGTGTGCGGCGTGGTGCTGGAGTTGTGTAGCTGCGTGCGCGCGTGCGAGCAGCTCGACACGGCCGACGCTGCGCGCGGCGCGCGGTGCTCCGGGGACTGGGGGGTTATACATAGGAAATGTAACATAAAAAACCGGCCAAGTGCGAGTCAGACTCGCGCACAAAGGGTTCCGTACTACTATCTATAATAGAAAATCACGTTTCTAGATACTACAAAGTTTAGTTCTTGGCGTGCGCGAGTCCGCCTCGCACTTGGCCGGTTTTTCTCGTGTTTTGTTTTCACGTTATTAGAGATCTACCATTTACTAGCACCCTGATCGCTGCCAGATTGGTTACCTGGAGAAGATCGCTTTAAGCAATAAGGTCGCCAATTTTGACACAAATTTTAAGTTTTGTATGTTTCATAGTGTTGTTTGATGGTGTTTTAATAAAGTGTTTTAATAAAGTGTTTTCTATCTATCTATCTATTCTTTTATCGTGTGAGAGTGGCATGAATATTGTATTATGAGAAACTAAATGCCGGGACGTGCTATTTCTTCTTCAATGACATCTTGCCCATCCTATCATCCCTTTAAAAAATCGCAGTAACTAAAAAAAATAAAGACATTAAAAATAATAATGTCTTTGTACCTATGATGAATTGTTACCTGCAGTTGTTCCTGTTTCCACTCGTTGTCGGTGGTTTCCTCCGAGTCATCGAACTGCGACTTCCAGAGGGAGACTAGAGTGAGCGCGCCTCCTTTGGTCACCTGGAGAAAATAAAGAGAATTAAAAAAAATACTTATGAAGGCGTACAGGAAGAATGTTATTTTTTTATGTAATTAGGAGCAACTAGTCAAGTGTAACGTAGATATTACTTGAGTAGTTGTAGGCTCTCCGAAAATAGAATCTTATCAAATATTTTAGTTTAAATACACGCTCTAAGTAGTGTCATGAACGACCATCCGAGGGTTCATGGAATTTTGTACAGAGTGTACGTCTTTATATTATTAAAATTAGCTTACCTGTTGCAAAGCAGATACGTTCTCATCGTCCATGACTGCGAATTGTGTGTAACTCTGATCTGCGCGCGCGCGGGCTTGGCGACGACCTGCAAGCATAGAAACCGCAGGTCACAACTAGTTTAACATATTCATATAATATGTAAGTAATCAATCACTTTCAGTGCCTGTTGGATTTGCAATTTTTTTTAATGTAAATCAATAATATAATGGCTTAACAAATGTTAAGATATAAATTACCTCGTTTGAAATGCGTGTCTGAATGTACACTGTCCACATCTGCGACTATTCTTGGGCTCACAGCTTCGCCTGCAAAAACATAATATTAATAGAACATTCAAAATACACCATTTAGAAATACATGAATAAACTTTTTGCTTTTACAACAATAATTAATTGATAGCATTTTTTTTAAATAACGTTTCGTTTTGTACTCGCTTAGCTGTGAAAGAAAACATCTTGAGGAAACCGACATGTTCCAAGAACATGAGTTTTACGCTGAATGATCTGGAGCGAATAAAAGAACTTCTCCAATGAATCAATTCTGTGGGGGCAGCACAACCCTCAGTATTGAGGAATACGAGTCGAAAATGAGGATTGATGGCATATGTTTAGTCAGGTAAAAACTACATTTGACCTGTATTAGGCGAAGCAGATGTATGCGCTAGTTCTTGCACGCAGGTCGGCGGAGCGGTCACCACGCGGAGACGGGCGAGTGTCGGACCACCGCCTGGAATAAACAACATCATTTTCAATTTAGAAAGAAAAAAAAAATAATTGAGACAGATTTACCAAATATACACACACACATATATGTAATAAATAAATAAATACATTTAATATAATGTACACTAAAAAAGTTTTTGATATTTGAAACAGCACTGAACAGAGTTGTCTGCTCACTACATGTACACAAGTCTTTACCAATTAGATGTAGAGTCAGCTAATTTACAACATCCAAAATTATCAACAAGTCTGAAGTGTTTGGAAAGAACAACGTCCGAATTGATAATTATTATATTTGAAAATAGTCCATTTCCACACCTAGCAGTTAGTAGACCGTGGCCGAAAGATTAGGCGTTCTGGCTGGTAATCAGAAATACGCAGGTTCGAAACCTACCGGTCGTGATTATTTTCCAATAAAAAGTTTACATTTTTATTAATAAAACTAGACATTGTAACTTCAAATTTTTTATTAAAGCTAAATGTTATAAATTCAGTTTGACGAGATTTTGTAATTTGTGTAGCATATTCTATGATATTAGTACTTATACCTATACCTATGTATGTTACAACTTTATCAATAAAGATTCTTTATCTTATTTTTTTATCTTTATCTAAATATATAAAACTCAAAGCTGACTGACTGATTGACTGACTGACTGACTGATATAGTGACCTATCAACGCACAGCCCAAACCACTGGACGGGTTGGGCTGAAATTCGGACATGAAGGTAGATGTTATGACGTAGGCATCAGCTAAGAAAGGATTTTTGGAAATGCCACTTTTAAAGGGGTGAAATAGGGGATGCAAGTTTTACTTCTTATTGCGAGAGAAGCCGCGAGCACCCACTAGTGTTAAATATGATTTGTTATGGGAGAGATCTTGTTGCTTACCAGGTTGTGGAGCCCTAGGCTTGCAAGGAGGCACGCTCTGTCGCTCGGGGCGCGCTGCTGTGGTCCCTGTTACCACGCTCGTACTTGTCTCCTGCTGGGAAATACACAAATAGATATTAAAAAAAAGTTTTGTCAGATTCTTCGAGTTATGATCTGTGTCCAGTATGAATTTAGGAAATAATGTCTGGTTGTTTTTCGTTCCAACATTCATGCTGTCAATGACCATTATTTTTATATTTATAAGATTTTTTATCTAATTTAAAAATAAGATTATAAAGTAAGAAGTTAGATTCAATGTTTTTTTAGAATCGCTTTGTTTTCATATCTCGAGTACATGAGTTACATACATATACAGTATGTATATAATGTACACATTTTCGATAAAATAAAGTTAATTCGACGAGAGAATATCTATCCATCTGCTCACAATATATGACTAATTGTCGTAAATTGTTTATTAATTAATAGATTACAATGAGTAAATTATCTAAACTTACTTTAGCATGTCTATCAGGCGAGGGTGCAGGAGTGGTTCTTGCTTCGGCCTCCTTTTCCGTTGTCGGCTTCTCTGTGGCGGACTGAAACGATACAGCGTTTTATTAAGATAGTATTTTATCAACTGCCGGTAACAATGAGATGTGTAGGTATGTCATTCTATGTCTGATTGTGGCATTTTAGTGACCTCTGCACCCAAACATTTTAAAAGACCTATTTTAATATCATATTGTTAAAAGTTTGACTTCTTAAGGTAATATACATATTTACATTTTACTGGTTTGAAAACATTTAACATTTCGGGGTCCTCAAACTACATTAGTACCTCTATTGGTATATTACATGCAATATCCCTGACTGATTGATAAAGTAAAAAAGTACTGACAACCCAAGACCCCACAACACAGGCCTGCCTAGTGTGGATAAAAGCGCACGCCAAGGAACTCAATAATTATATATTAAACCATTCTTAATTATCAGATGTACATTCTGAAACTTAATTGTTAAATTAATAAATATCTTCATTCATTTATCATGCCAACCCAATATATAAAAACGAAACTCTGGTTTCACATACGAGCGAAAAGTAAAGGTCATCATAATTATTTGTATGATCCCACGACTGACGGGCTACTTTTTATGCCTAAATAACAAAGCTGTGTGCATCTTCTAGCACGTTAACTCACATATCCATTAACATGCTGGTGTCGCGGCGAGGCGGGCGCGGTGCGCTTGGTGTCCGTGCGTTCTTTCTGCGCGTTAGTCTGCGTGTCTGTCGCCACCGCCGCCGTCAGCTCCGTCTCCAGCCGGGGCCGCGCCGAGCGCGCCTGCGGGACAACATGTAGCAAGTTATTACAGTTTTCTTTCCTTCATCGTTACATCACTTTCATGAACGATCTCAATTGGAAATATTTTTTAAGTATTAAAATTGACTTACTTTGTTTTCAAAGTGTATATTTTGTTAACATTACTGGGCATGAGATAAATTGCGTGCGGTAAGAATAAAACAAAAAAACGAGGTATCCCTGCAGCAGGATGTTTTGTAATCTTGATACCGTCTAATCTGTCGGATTGCACATTATATACATAACTCCGTATTTTACTATAGCAAAAAATCTATCAATCAAAATCTATTACCGATAAGCTTTCTGAATATTTTTTTCCACTGCGACTTTTTAGCGTCAGAAAACTTGCCTTCGCTGACTACATTTTCTCTTGGGTTGATTGAAACATCTGGACAATCAAGGTTATCAAGCCCTATAAAGGCTAAATCTATATAAAAAGTATACGTACGTTGTCTGGCTGCGTGTCGGTGGGCAGCGCGTGTTCAGGAGTCGGATGTACAGCCGCTCGCGTGCGCGACACTGACACCGCCTGCAACACAAACATACAACACACTATAATAACACAGTAAAAAGTATATTTTTATATTTCTTACTTGTTTTTTTTTGCATTTCTCATGTACTTAATTGAAACAAATATGAACATTTTCATGGATGTCACATATGGTGTACATGTGTGTCATTTGCAATGGATTGTTGTTCAAGCCTAAAATTGTATAAACGAATGTCCGTACATTCGTTTAAAATCCTAGGTTTGAATGTATTTGTGATACAAATATGAACATAACAAATGCTAGAATGTACCACCCATCACACAACATTATTATCACAATATGACTGTTCACTATGCACTTATATTTTAAACACATTTGATATCAGATTTTTAGATCGTTGACAACAAAATTGATGAACTTTTTAGGAGAACAATATTCTAAATGTATAATTTGATGACATACCATACATATTCCGAAAATGTAAAAACACGACGGACAAAATGAGTCTAAAATCTAAAACACACTGTTTTAATATTTTTCTCTCACCCAAACTTTGTGTTTCTGAGAATCTTCTGACTAAAATAAAAGTATATGCCTGCAAGATAAAGCATCGCTGTAGAATATTTAAGTTTTAGTTTTTTGACAGATTAAGTTTATATATTGGTGCAAGTACGGCTCAGATTTCTTTATACACACACATATTATTAAGCATAATCTGACGTACAGACCAAATTCAACCTTATTGTATGACACTATAAACTCTAAAATACATACTTACATCTTTCTTCTAGTCAAAAAAATCATGGTTCTCTCTTCTTGCAGCAGCGTTTCAGCAGTGACGTCAGCATGCAATAGTCTGTAGCTTTAGCCTAAATTCGACTCTATACTTATATAGCTAAGATTCAAACTCCCCAGCAAATAACAACTCTAGAAACTGCTGATTACACTATACTATGTTTAACCTTATTACAATGGACTTAAGGTCTAAAATACTTACATTCTTCTCCCAGTCGTACGGGTCATGCTCCCTGATCCCCGCCGCTTGCAGCGCTCCAGCAGTGACGTCAGCATGCAGTATTCAGTTTAAATCAACCTTATGTCGACGGTACTAAAGCTCAAATCTCTTTACCCACATAGGATAGTAGTGCCGAAGAAAATCCAACCCTATACTACTAATCATAAGGTCTAAAACACTTACATCCTTGTCCCAGTCGTACGGGTCGTGGTCCCCGATCCCCCGCCGCTTGCAGCAGCGAGGTCAGCATGCAGTCAGATTAAATCAACCTTATGTTAACGGTAGTAAAGCTCAAATTTCTTTACCTTCTTTATCGCATTCGGAACAGCTGTACAGCTGTATAACGATGCCAAACAAAATTCAACCCTATCCTACTAATAATAAGGTCTAAAACACTCACATCCTTCTCCCAGTCATAAGGATCATGGTCCCTAATCCCCCTCCGCTTGCAGCAGCGCTCCAGCAGCGAGGTCAGCATGCAGTAGTCCGGGGTGTCTGCGTACTCCAGCTGCTGCACGTGCTCGAGGAACTGGCGCAGCTCTGATGGTAGGTGCTTGAGGAGGAGGCGGTGGTCGTACTTCTCCTTCATGAGCCCGACCTGTTAAACAGAGAGTTTTTTTTTTTAGTAAATACATACTTAGTAGTGTGGCGCTGTGACCCAAAGTGGATTCTGGCCTTCGCCACAAAGAAACGCCACTCCTCTCGGTTCCGCATCATGTCCTGCCACTCGGTAGCATGGAGTTGTTGCAGATCCTACTCTATCTGGTCCTTCCAGCGGTACTTGGGACGTCCGACTGGCCGTCGACCATTCATTTAGTAAATAGTTGTACTCTATTGTCTTGTTGAGATTTCCTTGGTCTAATAGCAGGGCTTTCTAGCTTTTGAGCTGACTGCGAAAGAACGCGTTTTCAGTTGTTGCCGAGCGTATATATATATATGAATCGTATATTGCGTGTTACGTACAAAACAGAGTACTTCATTATGACATGAAACATACAAATAAATACAGTACGTTGGTAGGTGTACTAAGTCCAGTACTAGGTATCGCAAGGATCCTGTGTTATAGGGCTATAGTATCTTCACCGCGGCATGTCTCTTTTTTTTACAAGGAATGGGTTTGCACTTGACTGTAATTCGCCTGATGGTAAGCAATCATCGCTCATCATCAGCATCAGTCTCTTGTTGAAGAGTAACGTACCTGTTCCTTATCCTTGATCTTCCTCCAGGGTAGTTGTCCATTGACAAACTCGACCAGCATATAGAACAGCGACCAGAGGTCGTCGTGGCGACCCATCTCTTTGTTCTTGTGGGCGTTTATAGACGCGTAGCGGACCGTGCCTGTAACATAGATTTTATCAAATGTATGACTAACTGAATTTTGCTCGCATTTGTTATGGTTAATAGTAGTTTTTCACTTGTCAGAAAGTTTTGGAACAAGTCAATTTTGCCCACGTAATATATACTATCATTGGTTTTCATAAATTGAGCATTACAATATTAGTTTTCGGATAAAAGCTTTCTGCTATCAGAATAATTACTTTAGCCATGCTGAAACGACAACAAAGCTGAGTAGGATAACTGAACACTGATTACGTGCAATTAGGGTTCCCCAATTCATTCATTCCATGAGTTCCAAATAGTGCCTTACCTCTAAATCCCGCGGCGGCTCTCGGCGGTCTGACCTGTCCATTACTGGTGGTGTACTGGCGAGCTAGACCGAAGTCAAGCATATATACTTTGCGGCAGTTCGATGGATGCCGCCCTATGCTGAAGTTACTCTGCAAACGCAACCATTGCATATTTCAAATTTTCAAAATCCAAAACATAGAATATCATTGCAACTGTTCTGGGTCAAATTTTCCCTCGAATCGATTCAACTATGGATTTGAATGCGTAGACCAAACAATGTACAATAATTTTCGGCTTAATTTAGCGTAATTTACCGTAGAATTATAAACATATATAATTATACTCACAGGTTTAATATCCCTATGTAGAAACCCTACTGAGTGTATTGAATCTATTGCTTTGAGTATTTGCAGTCCCAATCTGTAACAAAAACACGCCATACATAATTAAATTAAATTAAAAATCACGCAACATTTTCCAAGCGCTTACATTTTTGTCAAAAATACGGATATCTCTTGCCTGGATGGAATAGCTCTATGTGATAATCTGGCCGCCCAATGTCAATCAAATCTAGGTTACATAATATTACTGTAACGTGTTTTTGTATTTCTTTTATTTGTTGTACAACAAAGTTTTTTGTATTGCATATCTCATATGACAAAGTCCTAGTTTAATTTTCTCTTTTTTTCTCTCTCTCTCTTTATATTGACGGAATTTTTAATTCAATTTATTATCATATGTCTGTAAACCTAACAAGGTAAAAACTAGAGAGCTAAATGTAAAATATCTATTCTATTAGGATTCATTAACATCTGTACTATACCTAGTTTTCAGTCAATAAATGCATTCATTCATTTATTAAGATAAAGAAACATTATTGATACTATAAAGTTGCAACATACACATCATATAAGTACTTATATCATAGAATCTCTCTCTGTGAGTCGTATTTCCTCATGACTGAGGGTCGTGACTCCCCCGCAGAATTAATTCGTTGGGGGAGTTCTCTTGGGCAGATACATCGTGGTTGGCGCCCAGGTCCTTCCACGGAAGACACATGTCCTCGAATATTGTGGTCCTCAAACATGTCGGTTTCCTCACGATGTTTTCCTTCACCGTTAAGTGAGTGCAAATCTACACATAACTTGAAAATGCAAGTCATTATTGTAGGGCCGGATTCGAACCAGGGTGCGTCTGGATGGAAAGCAGACACTGGAATCGCTAAGCCACACACGCTTATATAATATTATATTACCTAGTCAGGTCATAAGTACTGTCACACAGTAAAAACTTTTCTTTTAGAATGCTGGCCACAAAAAAGTTTATTGAGTTCGAATTTCGAATTGTTCATGAAAATAAAAATGTATACTTTTTAGAATTTTACTCATTTTTAAATATGGAGTGGACGCTTAAAGAAGACCATGTTGCAGTTATTGCATTGCATCGTTGCGGCTACGCGCCAATTCAAATTTTTGACATACTGAAAAATTTGAATATAACCAAAAGATTCGTTTATCGTACCATCAAACGATACAATGAAGACTCTAGTGTAGATGATAGGTCAAGAAGTGGTCGCCCTCGGTCTGTTAGGACTCCAGCAGTGATAAAAGCTGTGAAGGCGCGAATTCAAAGAAATCCCAAACGTAAGCAGAAACTGTTGGCCCTTCAGATGGGGTTAAGCAGAACCACGGTGAAAAGGGTGTTAAATGAAGACTTAGGGCTTCGGGCATATCGAAGAAAAACAGGACATCGTTTGAATGCTCGTCTAATGGACCTGAGACTGAAGAGATGCCGCGCTTTGTTGAAGCGGTACGCGGGAAAAAAATATCGGGAAATTCTTTTTTCGGATGAAAAAATTTTTACCGTAGAAGAGAGCTACAACAAACAAAATGATAAGGTGTACGCACACAGTAGTGAAGAAGCGAGCAAACGTATTCCGCGTGTCCAACGAGGTCATTTTCCATCCTCGCTCATGGTATGGTTGGGAGTATCTTATTGGGGCTTAACAGAGGTACATTTTTGTGAGAAAGGTGTAAAAACGAATGCAGTTGTGTATCAAAATACAGTCCTGACGAACCTTGTGGAACCTGTTTCTCATATCATGTTCAATAACAAGCACTGGGTATTCCAACAAGATTCGGCGCCAGCTCATAGAGCGAAGAGTACACAAGACTGGCTGGCGGCGCGTGAAATCGACTTCATCCGGCACGAAGACTGGCCCTCCTCCAGTCCAGATTTGAATCCGTTAGATTACAAGATATGGCAACACTTGGAGGAAAAGGCGTGCTCAAAGCCTCATCCCAATTTGGAGTCACTCAAGACATCCTTGATTAAGGCAGCCGCCGATATTGATATGGACCTGCAGCGATAGACGACTGGCCGCGTAGATTGAAGGCCTGTATTCAAAATCACGGAGGTCATTTTGAATAAACTTTATGTCATAAGAATCTATGTTTTGTTAAGTTCATTTTGGTATATAAATGGTTACATAAAGAATAAAGTTGTTTCAATTATTTTATATTAAACATGTGACAGAATGTATGACCTGACTAGGTAGAATGCTACACAAATTACAATATCTCTTCAAATTGAATTTACTACATTGAGCTTCAATAAATTTTTACAAGTTACAATGTCTAGTTTCATTATTATTTTACCCATTAGTTACTGACCTCAGGGTGGTGGAGAGAGAGAAGGCGCCCCGCGGCTGCGCGCGCCGCAGCTCCGCCAGGTTCCTCCCCTGCAGCTGCATCACCACGTAGTTGAACCTCGCGTTCCTGCCGCAACCTATGAAGCGGCATACGTGCTCTTTGCCTGCAAATGAAAATGGGACGTGGTGATTGTTTATTCGAACTGCGGTAGCTTGAAATTTGTATATTGGTTTCTCCTAGGCAAGCGTGCTACATCTTAGACTATAGTGGTGCTTAACATCAGGCAGGCTATAGTCAAACGAAAGCCTATTTTGTGTTAAAAAAAAACTTAAATTTTAGCTGCGTTACTGGACTGCATTCACTATATAGCCAACGTTAACAGATATAGACCAAAGTTTAGTAAAACTGAATACATTGCCCTTTAAACCAGAACACAGCAGCTTGTACTTCATCTGTATTTTATAACAATACTAGCTGTGCCAGCGACTTCGTCCGCGTGGAATAGTTATTATCATAAAAACGGTTCTAGTGAGTTAATCTTAAAAGATAGACATATACTGTCACGGACATTTTGTTAGATCATTTCAAGAGGAATTATTCTTTATACATATTTTTTTGATATCTTGAACCGTTTTCGCAGCGCATGCAACGGAAGCCCTCAAAGATGAAAAAATTAGCCGATTTTTTTCCACATTTTCCATTGTTTCTTCGCTCCTAGTAGTTGCAGCGTGATGTTATATAGCCTAAAGCCTTCCTCGATAAACGGTCTATTCAACACAAAAATAATTTTTCTCGCACCAGTAGTTCCTAAGATTAGCGCGTTCAAACAAACAAACAAACAAACTCTTCAGCTTTATAATATAAGTATAGATTTGCATACAACAAATTAGCAGCAGAACAAATGACAAACCAGTAAAATACCTAATATAGCGGGGCGTCGATGATAAAAAAAGAAAAGACACCGGGTCCCACTACAAACATTTATTTTTGGAAGCGTCTCAATAAACAAAATAATAGTACAGTCCGTGTGTTTCATAGGTACAAAGATTTAGGTACAAAATATAATATTATTTCGAGCCGCGGAGAGCGCAGGCGGCGCGCTAACTAGTACCCGTGCGACTGTTTCTTTATTCTCGCGGAGCGTCGCATGCGCTCCCTAGCGGGGGACGGGGCGCGGGGGCTAACGTTTGGGATGCGCGCTATACTAATGATATAAAATACATAACATCACACATACATTTGTTACAAGAGGCTAATATTAATCTTTTCCGCGTCAGGGTAGTTAATAATGATACAAAGCGAGCGAACACTAGTTTAAATATAAATTATACACCCGAAACACCTACCTATATAGAATACTAGTGGGTGCTCGCGGCTTCGCTCGCATTAAGAAGTAAAACTTGCATCCCCTATTTCACCCTTTCAAAGTGACATTTCCAAAAATCATAATAATCCTGCCTTCATTCCAAATGTCAGCCAAATCTGTCCAGTGGTTTGGGCTGTGCGTTGATAGATCACTATATCAGTCAGTCAGCCACATTTGAGTTTTATATATTTAGATGAATGAACATATTTGGACATTGACATTATCACCTACCCTGCAGTTTCTTGAGAACAGCCACCTCCATCTTGAGCACCTGCTTGGGCTGGCGCGCAGACTCTACCTTGAGGGCCACCTGCTCCTGCGTCACCAGGTCCAGGCCCTCGTAGATCTCCCCGAACCCGCCGCCACCGATCTTCTTTACCACCTACAGAGGAAGACAAGAGAGAACTTTAGATCAGTTACATTGATATAGCATAACGCGTAAGGTTTCCCTGTTTTTACTTGAGGCAATATAATAATATTTTTTACAATACAAAGTTATGACCAAAAAAAACGCATAAGCACATACATTCTGTAAAGGTGATGCCAATAACAGTTAAAAATTACCTCGAGAGACATTTATTTCTCGATCTTGACTAAACTAGGCCAAAGAGGCTCTATTGATTTCTGTACTATTTACACTAGATAATGGTTGTGACTTTTTAATACCTTAAACTTTAAGATCTTAAATAACCTTTGGAACGGCTATTGCAACAATGAAAAAAACTCCCACTTTATCGTGACTCCTGCACGGCTAAGGGGACTAATAGTTTTTCCACAATTTTTATCCACCTACAGTATGATATCGTAGGCCGCCTGTACTGATACAAGAAAGGCGCAGGTTCCTAACCTTCTACACACCGGCAGCCTGTCGTCGGACTCACCTTCCATCGCTCCTTGACCACGTGTCCGGGCTGCAGCAGGTCCTCAGTGGCCATGGTGATGTGGTGCGCGCGCCGCGAGGTGTCGCACCGGGAGCTCGGAGACACGCGCCCGCCGCCGAAGTTGGGGAGGGTGCGAGACCTGCAAGTACCGGAGATAGTCTTGGTTATATTCACCATTCCGTCAATTAAATACACACTAAAAACTCTGCTCTATCACCATACCAAAAATTACAATGATCAGTGGCTCCGTTGCGGTAAAAAAAAACCCAATGTCGGTGAGTGGTTCGTTCCTGGTCCTACAACGACGGTATGTTTTTAAAATTACGAGAAGAGTGGTACTTGTTTGTCACAAACGATCTCATTTATTGATTAACTTTACTCAGATATCATTTGGATACATTCAAGGACGTCATTAGAAACGCTGATTAACAAACTAGGGCTAAATCAAACAAAGAACTATCAAGTGTTGTTGTTTCCATACAGAGTAATAGTCAGATAAACATAGCTGACTTCCCAAATGCAAAACAAAAAGCTATCAAATATTGGGCTAAAGAACATGGCATGTTTAGGTGAAACAAACTTATTCACTCACCTCAGTAATGGATTGGGCTGTACGCGCGGCGGGGTAGCATTTTCCACGCGCCGCTCTTCCTTCTGTGAACAAGAAGGAAAACATGAAATATCTATTTAGAACTATGGAATGAGAACACAATAATTGTAGTATTTTTGTAATGTGACAAGATACTACTACATTTAACTAAGGCAGGCGCATCCCACTTAGTCTGTAAGGCTTGTACTTATGTAGTAAATAAATAAATCTATTCTGTGGTTGCCTATTTCTGTCATGGTTTGCTTAGTTACATAATCATATATCATAATATTTTATTGTTTGTATATATTTTCTCTTTTTTGAACACCCCATCCTTTATTTTTCTTTCGACTCCTGTCCATCCTACGGTTGCCTGGAAGAAATCGCTATTAGCGATAAGGCCGCCAGTTGTGGCACTATTTTTTAAGTCTTTTGTGTTTCTGTTTGTCTTTTTTTTCTCTCAATGTGTGTTACAATAAAGAGTTTTATCTATCTATCTATCTATAAACATAGCTTTCACAACAAACAAAAAAACAAGTACAATTAACTGGATACACTTGTGAAAAAATGAATTAGCTATAATCACGGTGACATTTAAAAAAACAGGATTACTTGGATTACAGTCAGTGTCTGGCCAATTCTTGATATTTCAACCAATTATTTCTGTGTGTCAAAATTTATTTAAGTACTTACTCTTTCGATCTAAATAACAGTATGATTTTCGTTTGATTAACAACATATTTTAACAAAACCAAATATTACGACATTGGAAGTTTGAATTAAACATACAATCGCAGTATTCAAGGATGTAATAACACAATGCGACAAAAAACTAAAAAAAACTAACTAAGCAAGACACCTAACTTTTGATTCGTTTATAATGAGCGTGTAACTTAAACTTGACCAAGGTTAAGTGTAGAGCTTTTTACTTGAGTTTTTCAACTACTTATTTGTACCTATTTATTTATATTTGTATAGGTCCGTGAATATAATTGACCAAGTAATGCAAGGTTGTATGTTGGTTAGTGTATATTGGGTAGAGTATAAATCGAGAATGTAGATGATACAGGAATATATGTATTCAATATTTTTATTGCTGTGTAGATTTTTATACAAATACACTTCTTAATAACGCGTGTAGGCACGTTTCTTTTTCCTACTTAGCTTAGATTTTCAATTATACAGGCTACTTTAATTCTGGGCTAACGAGCGTAAAAACATGAGGCGTAATTGTTTTTGCTAAGTTGATTATACTCATTTAAACACATCAAAACCTACACCAGTGTCAGTTTAACAACCGGCAGCTTCTTGTAAAAGATTAGTGCACATACATGTATTTCTTTGTTATTAGATAATTACCTAGGTAAATAAGATATTGAATCAGGCGTTACTTTGCGGAAATCCATTGTAAATGAAACTCTGGAGAAATATGTACCTACTTAGTGTTTTTCCGCTGCGAAAAACACTACATATTTCTCCAGAGTTTCATTTACCTAGGTAAAGTGTAATTTCTAATTACCTGGGGCTCATTTCGTTTCGGGCGCTGCGCAGGGGCGGCAGCGGAGCCCGAACCCTGCGACGCGGTGTCCGCTGACGATGATGATGACTCTGCAAATCAAAAACTATTTGAATACACATCTTTTGGGAAAAGTAAGTATGAATTGGGACCTGATTGGCCACCTACGAACACATGATATCGTTTATTAGTAGGGGCCGAATAAGCGAGCCGGTGTAACCAAGTGCGGCTTAGCTGTTCCAGTGTCTGCTTTTCATCCAGACGCACCCTGGTTCCAATCCGGCCCTACACCAATGACTTGTATTTTCAAGTTATGTGTGGATTTGCACTCGCTTAACGGTGAAGGAAAACACAGAGGAAACCGACATGTCTGAGGACCACAATATCCAAGGACATGTGTCTTCCGTGGAAAAACCTGCACGCCTACCACATGTATCTGCCCAAGAGAACTCCCCTGACGAATTAATTCTGCGGGGGAGTCACGACCCTTAGTCATGAGGAAATACGAGTCACTGAGAGAAAGAGAGAGATTAGTAGGTGCCGAATACGAATAAACTATGCCATTTAAGTATTGCTAATTATTATTAATTGGACACGTTCACTGTACAATCCCAGAGAGCTATCCATAATTTAAATGTGCGAGTAACTAAGTCTTAAATTAATCATTATTGTTTATAAGTATATTACTTGCTGCTAGACTATTTTTCCTAAGTTCATGCGTGCTGTTAAGTAATAGAATACTCAAAGAATCATGTCATATCATTTATAGTTCCCATAAAATCTGTGGACAAGCATACACACATCAACATACGCAATTTTTTACCAAACACATGCGTATGGTTTGAATTGGTAAGTTATTTTTTCAAGAAGCCGGTTAGCAGCTGGGTAAAGAAAAAAAGTCTTTTTAAAAAGAAGAAGATACTCATCAAACATTTCTTTACAAAAAGAAGATACTAACCAGATCTGTTAGACTGTTGCGGTGCTTCTTTCTTGAAAGAGGTTTCTCTCTCGCAAGTCGGCTCTTGCTCCCTGCAAATAAAGAAATAGAAGCAATTTAGGTAGCGAACCGCTTTCAAAGGTATTCGCGGCATTGTTTTATTAAACTTTGTTGAAACTTAGAAATACAAGTGAACACAAACTTGGAGAATTGATCCACTACTAGATGTGCAGCGTTTGTTGCCAATGTTCAGTTACAAAGTTGTGTCAGTAAGCTAGTAAGACGGAATACCACATGCATTTATAGATTCCTTGACTATATCAACTTTAGAAATAATTCTTTGTACGCCAGGCAAATTTGATAAGACATTTTTTTAAAGGTCGCATGAATTCGGAAACGCAGTATATATTTTATACAGGCTTGGAAAAGTTAAAAAACAACTATACACATACCTAGATCCGTGAATGAGCCTTGAAGTTTATTGAGAGTAATATTAAAGGGCAATGTACTCGTAATACGCGGATATTATAAGAAGATATTAACTAAAAATCTATGAATAGGGAAACGAAACTGCTATTTTTGTTCTTTAAAATGCATTTATAAACATTGTTATTATAAAAAAAAAGTAAATATAAAAGATACTGTGACGCATTTGCTTCTTTACCGCATTTATTTACGTTTCCTTCTACTAATATAAAAAAGTCTAGTTACGATGATGTGTAAAAGATATAATAAACTTGAAGGTGGTAATCAGTGCTCCAAAACATTCCAAAACCCAATTCCGCCAACATTAATTTCATTAAACCAACATTGTTTTAGTTATTGATTGATAACACTTACTCCTAAGTACAGATGATAGGTTAACTGCATAAACGTGATAAATTACAAGATAAACGCGAATAACATCAATAAATCACTGTTGATTGTTAAAATACGCCAATAAATTTGATATTGCTTCTAATGATAACCTATTTAATGTACTTTGGGAGGAATTTTATTTGGAATGTAGAGCAGCGAGTGACTAAGTAGGCTATTATTTTATATTTATAGCTGAGTAGGATACTTTTGACTGTATAATTTAAGTGGTTTAAAAATGTACCTTTTTTCGTCTTATACATTAAAAGTGTGAGAGTGGACGTGATTTATTATTATAATGTCACTTCTATTCTTTAAGTAAAAAACATAATATTTACCTAGATGTAAGTTTTTGCCAAACCATAACCGTATCTGTATTGTAAAGGTACTAGACTAAGACTACTAAAATCTAAATTCATTTTAAAAATAGTCTCAATCAGTCTTTTTTAATGGAACAATGATTCAAATGTGAAGCATCCCCCCGGAAATATCCAGTCACCCATCTACAAAGTGATGACAACAAGATGAATTTAGGTAGATCTTTACCGCCTTACTGTTTAATAAAGTGTTTAATTAGTCTTTTACAATCGTTATCAAAACTACCCATCTCAACTTAAACAGATGTTTGATTAAGAACCAATTTATAATAAGTTATTCACTAAAACGACACAACATAAAAACGTAAAAACTACACTACGTAAAAACTACATGGAGCTATGTTACGAATACATCTTATCTCATGATCCTTTACTTCATCAACTTTTGGACTATTGTAAACACAAGCAAATATTTATACAAAAAAAAACCCCTTTTCATAACATCTCTTTTTTTTTAATCTATATTTTAAGAGGGAGTTTTATAACATCTCTTTGAAACTATTAAATTACCAGACATTATTGTAATATTTCATAGGGTGCATTTACAACTTAGAGAACGATCAAGTGAGATAGTAACTAAGGACACAATTGATTTATCAAACGAATTTGAAATTTTCCGTTTTATCGACAATTTGACATGTCAACTGAAGGTTATGTTAATAAATGTACCAGTGTCGCAGCTATACACAATATTGCTTGACATTGTCGGTCGAGCCACATAAAAGTATCTAAAGGATACATAAAAACGTTGTTACATACGTTGTACATAACTACTATATGTAAAAAGAGAGTAAAGACAAATCTTTACTACATTGCTGAGCTAGTTACATATTACCTATGTAAATACAATATTTTTAGTATTTAACACTAACAACATTTTATATTTATGTATGAAATAAATTCCAAATATTGTTACGTATTTAAGTTCCTATTTGCATGCCCTATTTTGAGAATGTAGCGGTATACTATTATATATATATAACTGTGAATAACTCTGTGAACCCATATTCTGCGAATAAATGATTCTGATAAGATTAAATCGGGTTTAACACTATAATGAATTATTTGATTCTGCCGAGGTATATCGAAGAGAAATCGTCATTAATCAGAAATACGACTCGAGATGAATACTCTATAAGTAATAGCAGAAAGGATTTAAGCCAACGCTTCTCAGCTGTAATAATCTTGTCCCAACACTCTACTCATTTGATTTGGATTCTAACTCTGCTGTAATCACCAGGTGATCAAGAGTGAAAACGCGATACACGTTGGGTGTGAAAAGCATTCAATCAAAATAATATTCCCAAAGACATCATAAAAGCCATGTTACATAATGTGCTTCCTCAATATTCCGACCGTTAGTATTTATAATGCTACGATCAAAGTGCTTAGTCGTGTATATTTCTGTCTTTATGATAATATCGCGAGTAACGGGGAGAGGACGTACCAAGGTTTTCTGTAAAATTTAAGTACCTACTCTGTATATATATTTTTTCGATTCTAGAATGCTGTAAACATGATGGAAACACTGAAATTGTATGCCGGCTGAACAGTCTAATCTACTACTCAAAACAAGCCGAAAGCTCATACAAAAAAAACCAGGTAAAACCATTGATGGAAAATTTAAAGACTGAAAACTAGTTAAAGTCACGTCGCGATACACGTAGAATTTCGGTCTTTGACCTGTATTTGCCTATCTCTATCGCATAAAAGAGTTATCGTCTTGCTCACAGAGGTCGCTTTCATGACTGACGCTATCACTTATGTAAGAGAAGACATTCAAAGGTCCACGTCCGAGATTTTATATGTTTGGCAAACTTACTTTAGTTCTTTTATAACTAACTGTTCGTGAGAGAAAAACAGTGAGAGTGTATGGCTAGCAATAGAACACAATACTAGCAAAAATAATGTTTTCCCATATGGTCTGACCAAAGAAATATATGCAATATATAAGACTAGCAAAATATGCATGCTTATGTTCAGTCTATATACCTACCTAAAGTTTCCCACATTGCAATGCCTATGCTTCAATACTGCAGGCTATTTGACCTTATTTCGGAGAACCTTCATGCAAGAAAATATTTGAAAACTCAGCCCATAAAGGGAAGATATTCGACGGAAATGAGAAATATCTGACATTCGCGTGAAAACTTCGCAGTTATGCAACAAAGGCTTTCGGAAAAATGGTTTTTCTCTGATACGAAATAAACGAGGAGCAAATATATAAACCCTTCTTTCTACAAATTCTTAAATTGATCTCTAGGTTGCGTAACTCTGAAGATCCTAGACATTCTAAGTAAATAGAAAAGTTGAGAGATCTTACTAACTTACTCGAGCTATGGAATATGAGCTGTATATTTGTACAGAACAGAAGAGAATACATATATTTGCACTAAATTTCTAGAAAATGCCAGTGGAAGGACCTGGGCGCCCACCACGATTTATCTGCCCAAGATAACTACCCTAACAAATTAATTTTATTCTGCGGGGGAGTCACGACCCTCAGTCATGAGGAAATACGACAAGATAGAAACTAAAAAAGGCTAAAAAAAGCTTTATTTTATGAAACTCTGGCACACAATTTTATAGTAGAGCGTAATTATATTACATAGATAGATAAAGAACGCAGAGAGATAAAAAAAATATGATGATAAGCCACCTACCATATCACAACTTTGTATTTTTCGACCAATTATTACCAATGATTAACAGTAATAAACTACATTTCAAATTAAATCTAACTCATCTTCTTTATATATAAAAAATAATCGCAAAATGTGTTGGTAAGCGCATAATTCAACAACGCCTGGACCGATTTGGCCAATTCTTTTTTTTAATATTCGTTGAAGTTCAAGGATGGTTTTTACGGCGAGAAAAATTCGAAAAAATGCCGGGAAATCCCTAAAAACCGGCCTTTTCTTTTTCCCATACAAACGTTTTCTAACTTACTAAAGAGTAAAAGAGTCAACAGACAGGACGAAGTCTGTCGGGTCCGCTAGTTAGTTGTAATATAATATCTTCCTCATGACAGTAGGAAGTGGTCAGAACCGCCCTATTTAGCTAAAAGCCGATCCCAAACGCTGACCTATCTCAAATCGTGTCTAGGTCACGATCTTGGCATATTTTTTCGCCAACGATCCGATGTCTGTTGACCTAATAATATACATTAGTGGTTTATTACAATGATACATTGTAAATGATGCCGATGTTTTTCGTATCAAAATAGTTAAAGCTCTTTAAATATTGTTTTTGTAGTAAGAGCTTATAGCATTATGATTGTTTTTGAATGCGTAAAAGTATAGATACACATAACTAGATAAAACACTTTATTGTTGATATTGTATTCCTTTTTACTGAGGGTCATGAGATTGACTCCTCCTCTGAAAGAATACCTCGCAAGTTATCTTGTTCAGAAATGTGGCGGTCCAGGTCTTTCTACGCCTAACACAAGTTTTCCTATGACTCACGGATTTCTCGATTCCAATTGACTAACGAAAACATCCCTAGTTTTTCTACTTTTAATTAGTTTTCGTAGCTTTTTCACACAAAGCCCAGGTAAACAGGTAGGCAGAACTATCAGCGTTGCCGAAGGCCGGCCATTTTACCGACCCTTGATAACCCTTTCTTGTTTGATTGGGGCTAGTCATTTAGATAGACATAGTTACTGACAAGCTACATATATACTCAGCTGGAATCGACGATATTATACACATCAGATGCCACATAAACTCCGAACTGAGCATAACTATTCATATCCTCACGAAACATAGATCACCATTATCATCATCAGCCTGCTATCGCCCACTGCTGAGCATAGGCCTGTCTTCTTGTACGCCACTCGTCCCGGTCCTGAGCAGATTGAATCCCAGAAAAAAGATGAAAGAGAGTGAGAAAGGAGTGAGCATGTAAATTATGTATGATAGAATGTGCTAAAGTTCCCGAAAGTCAGGATCGATGGCGGTTGGATGAGGCAGCCAACCGGGAAGCGTGCTGTCCGTCCTCCTGATGAAGGAGCCTGTACTGCTCCAATACATGTTAAACAAATTTTCTACTTACATGATTTTGGACGTAAGTGCAAATTTAGACAAACAACGTTGGTAATGCAGAAGAAGTAGGAGTCTATGTTTCAATGTTGGCTAGAACAGTACTGCCGCATTATCTGGAACAGGCTAGCCACGCTTGGTCGGCTCCGATAAGTTATGGCCTTGTGTGGAGACGCGGTTTCTAAGCAGCCTTCCCATATTAGCATATACTTTAATACATATATGTTAGCGTATACTGAATTCTGAGTAAGCGATATTCAATCGAGAGTTTCGCAGGGGTAAGCTAGAAGCTAGAATTCTAGTGAAAATGAGCTGGAAGACAAAATTAAAATGTACATCATCACCTTTGTAAAAAAACTAAACTGAATGAGTCAGATAAAAGTCTGAAATACGTATATGTATTAAGATTGGCTTTATCTGCATTAGCTCAGCATTGCTGTACCTCTACCTGTTACCTAGTAACTTCAAAATAAGGCTTTCATTCTTGTACAAACCTACACTTATTTTGACCTTTGAACTTATTTTCCTCCCTTTTACTCCAAGACCTTTATAATAAAATGGTTATTTTCCCTGAAACATGTCCATGTAGGTGTTAAATATATATTCAGGTATAACATGAAGGATATAGGGATTCGAGGGGTTGAACATGAAAGGTTCCACCTACATTTTTTTTTTTGTAAAGGTCATTTAATATTAGATCATCTTATATCACATAGTTAAGTACTACCATATAAATGAAAGTGTGTTTATTGGACCATCTTTTCTTCTTTCACAACATACAGAGAGACATATCAGTATGATATTACTTTATATTCTGATCTTAGTACCAAAAAAAGCTAATAAGCCATGTCAGAGGCCCGTAGGGCGGCTTCATTAACTCTTGACATCACAGTTTGACAGTCTCATTCAATAAGAATACTAATAAAGAGTAATTAACTCTATGTCAACAAGTAACAGGAAAAACAAAATGGAGTTGGCTTGTAAAAACTACTAATAGTATTACATTGTGGGTCACAAGCTAGACAGTGATATTTAGGTAGGCATAACTATAGTATCTTTGTCTTTACAGTAACTTTGATTCAATGAAATGGCGCATTTTTAATGTATTCCCTTTTTTACAATGGGTTTGTACTCGGCCATAATTCGCCTGATGGTAAACAATTAATATGGTCTACGAAGGAGCATGCTTGCCCAGTAAGAAGCGATTCACTCTCGCTTTGAAGATCACAAGATTATATTCCGTGGGGAACAGAGAGTCAAGCAGGGAGTTCCACAATTTAGCAGTTTTTCTCATTATATTACTCATACTTTATACTAAGTACTCTCACTAAAATCAAGCTTTTACATTTTTAGTGTTCTATATGTTTTGAGTAAGAATGAGAACTGTAATACTGTGGGTGGTACTATGATTTTGCTGTCTTGTCTGTAACCGAGCTCCCATAAAATTTACATGGCTTTTCTGCAGTTTTACATAGAAAGTGGTAAATAACCCTATATCAATGAGCCGAATAGCACTTGGCTGGTTATTTGACATCTTTTCTACAAGTATAAGTATACACATTAATAAAACTTGTCAATTTTATTAAAACTAAATGTTATAAATTTGACGAGAAATTTGACGAGATATTGTAATTTGTGTAGCATATTCTATGATATTAGTACTTATACCTATGTTACAACTTTACATTATCAATAAAGATTCTTTATCTTTATCTTATCATTATATGTGTAGGTGCATATATCAGTAAGTTCAACACCCAAAATTGCCCTCCCACTGAGACAATTGGTAAATTAGAGCAACTCGGCAGATACTACATCATGTTGTCATCATTATTCATACATATTATATATACCTACATGATATTACATACTTAAGTAGTTAATATGAGTATTGCTCTTATGCATTAAAAACAATGTAAAACTTGCAAATGGTAACTTTTTCAAGCAAGACATTCTTTGTATGGTCCTTTAAATAACAGCTGTTTGTTCTTCATCTTAGCCACATTCCCAAATTCATGGGGTTGAGTCTCAACTTACTAGATTTGACAGAATACCAGTTTTTACACAAAGCAACTGCTAATAGACCTCTGCAACCCTACAGTGATAACCAATATTCTAGTAAGATTGTCACATCACATTATTATCTATTCTGAATTTAACAGTATTTTAAAAATATTTAGTGATAGAGTGGCACTTTTTGTCATTTATTACTTACTTTTTGAAATACTTAAATGCCTAAAAATGGATCATGAATTATGAAAAGGTTGAAAGAAGAAATTCAAGAAAATCATAAAAGTAAGTACATAATTACTAGTAAGTAATAACAAGTATTTAAGGTACCTACCTAATTAAAATATTGGACTAGTTACTTAATGTCTTTGGATGAATATGTAGTTAAAATTTATAAAAGCAATTAGATTCTTCTTAGATTATTTTAAATTAAAGATTTTTTTATTTTGCAACTGTGGACAACTTAGAGCACAATATTTTTTCTGTCATACGATTTTAAGCTTTATATTAATTATTTTATCAACCGTAATTGCATGTTCAATGATCATAAAAGGTGACTTATTAGGTGCGGCAAAACGTATGGCTTAGCAAAAAATATCGATTCGAATCTATAGTATTTCTGAAGTAACTGGGCATAATAACATTACGTATTTGTTCTAAAAATCTCAAGAAAGCTCTATGTGATATTTTCCAAGATACTTTTACTTAGAAAAATGCTAAATATGACTAGAAAGTACGGACTAAAATAATCAAGAAACACGCTAGAACGAAACGGCAATAGAAACCCAGCAAAATAAAAACAGCTTTCTGAGGCACGTATTGTCGCATTATTACATCACTATGAAATTCGGCTGGGTTATACTAAAACGGGATAAATGTACAGAAAGGCTAACCCACCCACATATAATCGATTTTTACTCGAGCATGGATGATTTTTCTTTGCCAATTTTCACTTCATTTATTCACTAAATACTTTTGCTTAACTTATCTGAAGCACCCACGCGTAAAATGTGCCGAAAAGTATACAAATACTCACCGAAAGTTTTAGTGTGTCGTCCGGATTGACAGAGCACAAAATTAGATTCGCTCAGAACTCACTGAATAAACACTTAACGGATGTAGTTTTAAGTTGAATATAATTGTTAGACGTTATCAAATGAGTGCAGGGCGTTTTTCGTCGCATGTCACGACATATTTTTAGTTTTTACCGTAATTTTAGCTGCGGACTAGCATCGATCGAGCAGCCATGACAGATACAATTTTCACTAAACTGAAGTGAGCGATATTCGCTCAGCTGACGCCGCTGACGGACAAGTTTTTTCTCCAGTCGCGCAACCGGTACAATGAAGTTAGCCATGGGCCGTGCTAGCGCGGGGCATTGAACTTTTATGTTTTTTGCATATTTAATTTTTTAGAAAGTTAATTATAAAACTTTACTAATGTATTGGACATTCTAGGTAAGTTACAAAAACTACATTTTAATTATGCTTCACTAGTTCAGGCCAGTATTGACTATCAAAAAAAGGCCTAGGTACACCAACCCAGGGGTGTATTATAGGCGCGACGTAGTGAAACAAATCGCATGGTGGCGCTTTGCGTCGCCACAAAGGTATCTAGGTATATAGGAGGGGGTAAACGGGTAGAGGATCATTATGATTGCTATAATATTAGCAGAAAAAGTATTTTTCTCACCACGGTATGGTAGGAGCCCAGTCGAGCTGCACCCTCCTCGGTGCCACCAGCGACATTTTGTCTGTATTTCCCTCCACGCTCAGTCAGCTGAAGATACTTTCAATAATCGCTTATTCACTTCGCCCCTCCATTCATTTCGAGTACATATTATTTTCTTATTCGGGTGAGTTAAATGGCAATTACCTGGAACAACAATAAATAGTTTTATTACAATTTGTGTACTACATTATTATGGTGTGTAAGGTAGTATATTTTTTAGAGAAGTAGGTACCTATATGAGATTACTTAGTAAGTTTGCAGCAATAATCAAATAGCAAGTGGCATTCCATTTTGGGCGTTTCTGTGGGTCGGATGACACGTTAAATTATAGGTCCTGGCTGTTTGTCTAGTACGGCAGTCGTTAAGCCATGTCAGAGGGCGGTATGAAAACTCTCGACACCAGAGTTGGCCACTCTCATTCGATAAGATGAAGAAGAATAATAAAATAGGACTAATACCTAATATATCATTTTCATCCTTGTTTGAGTAAATTAAAAGTTTAGGCTACATAGGTACATTTCAACCAGATGTATCGTAAGTAAATATACCTACTCATAGATTCATACTCAAAAGATGAATTATATCACAACAAATATGCTAAATATGCTTATCCCATAAAACATGCTTCATGCGTGTAATAAATTGCACGATTAATAAATACGAACCCTGTAAACAAGTACATACATCATTGAATTTCTAAATACGGCTCTGTTAACGATATCGGCCAATAACAACTGACCTTCATGGTTACTGAACGCTTTGCCATTTCAGCGAAATAAGGGCCAATAGACCAATGAGTTTTTATTTTCATAAAGCTTTGCCGATGTGTTTTTGGCGTTTTTGAGCTTTCTCATACAATGCTACTATGATACAGTTTATGAGTGATAATGATGATGATAATGTGTTGCAAATCGATTTGGCTATTGATTTGTATGGGAAGGTTATTTCACCTTAAATCTAGATTAGCGAGATACAGATTGTTATAAACGTTAGAAATTTAAAGATAAATAATTTATTTATTTGCGAGATGTAATTAGGTAAGTAGGTAGTTAATAGTCAAAACAATATTATACATCTCAACTGGTGTGCAGCAACTTTAGTAGTTACGGTTTTTAGAACTGATGCAATATAATTAACAGTAACCACTAAAAGACAATTAAAAACATTGCGAGCTTGTTACCTATATATCAGTCATCGTGTAATGTTTGCAATCCGAGTCAATTTTACGCACAAGGAACACCTGGATCTCATCAACACAAGGTTGTTTCGCATTTAGTGTTTGCAATTGGACTCACGATTATTGTCGAAAACAGCTATAACTGCACATGTGCAGCGCATCGTTCCGGCTGAGATTTCTTTTTGATGTCGAACATAATTTACTTTTTTATAATAATGCGAATCGTGAATTAGGTACTTACTTGCATAATGCAGATCAAGTGTGGATCATGTTTTGTTATTTTAGAGATAAGTATGGGGGTTCGTAAGCTTGGAATTTGAATTTATGCATATCCATTACGAAGATAAGACTCCTTGCTCCATGTACTTGTGTAACTTATAGTAAACGCCTGTGAAAATTGTTATTGCAATAGTCTTTAGATGATTGCTAGAAACGAAAATGGTGTGAACGATGTAAATTGGTAAAAAATTATACTTAACTTTTAATATCTTAATATTTTTTATGTTTACTATTGCTATTCTATAAGTCTTTTATATGTATGACTTGTATGGTTTACTTGTGCACATCTATACTATAATATTATAAAGCTGAAGAGTTTGTTTGTTTGTTTGAACGCGCTAATATCAGGAACTACTGATGCGAATTGAAAAATTCTTTTTGTGTTAGATAGACCATTTATCGAGGAAGGCTTTAAGCTATATAACATCACGCTGCAACTAATATGAGCGAAGAAACAATGGAATGTGAAAAAAACGGGAAAAATTATTCATCTTTGAGGGCTTCCGTTGCGTGTGCTGCGAAAACGGTTCAAGATATCAAAAAAATATGTATGAAAGAATTATTCCTCTTGAAATGATCTAACAAAATGTCTGCAACATTATATGTCTATCTTTTAAGATTAACTCACTAAAACCGTTTTTATGGTAATAACTATTTTATGCGGACAAAGTCGCTGGCACATATAGTATCAAATATGTATACATAGTTGAGTCTTTTATCGATTCAGGTACTCTGTAATGTTTATAAGTAATGTTATTACTGTAAATTGGAAGGTAGAGAGTAGAGACTATATTATTTTCAATTTCTAGCATCACAGAGAACACATACAAAAACAAATCGCAGTCAATACGACGCTCCGCTTACTATCAGGCGAATTACCTGCCCAGTTTGCACAACACAAACTAACCCACAAAATCCAGACGCAGAAAACAATGAGTTTTCGTGTAAAATAATTAGCTGACAGCTATTTCTGAGTTTCGTAGGCGTCAGGTAGAATGGTCCTCGTAAATACCTAAATATAACATCGGCCTAAATATGCCCGCCCCAGATACATCGATGTGCATGACATGATTTCTGGAGCTGTGCATCATTATCGCCAGTGGATAATTTTTCTAGAAAGTTGATCGTAGCAAGAGACTGCATCTGTGATATTACTCTAGAATACCCGTAAGGCATGATTAAATTTAAGTATAACAACCGGCTCGCACAACGTAAAACTTATTTACGTTTGACGTAAGTGCTAGCCGGTTGTTATACTTAAAATTACTTTAGAAGTCTAGAACCGAAGAAAGTAGCCTAATTCTAATTTGCAGTGGGGGCGAAGAGCCCTGCACTGATAACCCGCTTGTGGCGTATTGTGTATTTCGCTACTTGGAGTAAGCACGGCTTAAGCTGCTTACTGCATCTGATAGAAGATGGCAGTAGGTACCTAAGTTCTTTTTTTTATTGTAAGGTTTATTGTTTATGTCCTTCTAACTCATTTTAGAAGTCTGACAATAGGTAACACACGGTAGGTATGAATGTATTGTACATATTGAAAATCTTAACGAATTGAGAATTCCCAAACAATATCGCAGCGAGATTAGATTCTGATGACATTGCAAATGAAAGTTTAATCCAGACGTTAGACACCTCTCCTTATAAGCGTCATTTCTTCAAACGATAGACCTCAAGAACACATTTCTTACAAACATACTAAGTACAGTTTTAAACCCTACTAATTTTAGCTAACAAAAAATGTTGTTCCTGTTAGGTAACAAGTCTTTGGATGGATAGGTTTACTAAACGTGCCTGCTAAATATCATTAAAATCAGTGACTGCAATAGTTCAATGATCCTTAGGATATTAAAATCAGAATTGTTGATTGATTGATCCACGCTTTATAACATGCTAATGAAATGAATTTTGTAAGTTTAATGTAAGATTACTCATCGTAATTTCAGTTAAAAATAACGAAGGGGTGTGCTCGTAACTTTTGAATTCAATTATATTATGACAAATAAACTTGAAAAACGCTATGCTAACTTGATAAGTATGTTATTAGGGTTGTTCAATATAATTTCATCAAGTCTAACAACTGGCTACCTGTCATAGGTACAATGGCACAACACTCAATTTATTACAAACCAACCACTCAAAGTCATCAACATCACCGTCGCGGCGGCGGTCCAGGTTGGAAATGATATACCCAGGAACGCACAATACTCCATAAACGCTAGAGCCAGTGGGTACAAGAGCGTTGGCCATTAACTTAAATGAATCGAAGAAATAGACAGACATAGTTACAAGATCTTTGGTAAATTTAATTAAATTGTCTAGTAGTAGTTTTTTACCAAACATAAACAATAACAAGAAAATAATTTCTGTGAATACAAGATCTATAGTCGAAAGAAAAGCCAGAATAAAATCGAACTGAGGAAAACAAACCGAGCTCGATTTTATAGCCGATATTTTATTATTTTCACAGGGCTTGGCTTCGGATGTGATACGTATTCATCCAGAAATACAATTGTTTACAATATCAGACGCGTGTTGCAATACATACCCAGTTGGAGACAACCTGATGGCGAACATTTTCCTGGATTTCACAAGATGTTTTTCGGAAAGCGGAGATTGGTTAAGCCGGTGGTGAATCTGACAGGTCCTAAAGTTAATAGCGTGCTTTCGAAAATGCAAGACATTCGGAAGAATTTTAAATGCAAGGTGATATAAAAACATTTGGCCCACAACTGCAGAAGGTAGCGATGGTGTCTTAGATTCGAAGCTCATAGAATTACGACGCGTCGCGCGTTAGGTACAATTCATTGTATGTGAATATTGATAAAATATAATTACTATGGTATGTAAAGAGGATATTCGAAATCAGATTTACTTTTAATGCAAGTATTGTAAAATAACACTGCATTCCTAGACTAACGATCATAAAACATCAAGTTCAGCAAACTCCTAATCGCGCGACTAATTCAAAACATCTCTGCCAATTAAAAGACAAAGACCTCTTTTATTAGATTATCGACCCAATCTCAAAAAAATCACATAATTTACTACACGTCTTCATAACATTTTTGTCAGGAAACCTGTCTTTCATCTAATAATATCACGTCAGATAAATCGCAATGAGATATTTGTTCCTGTTGGTGGTACAGGAATAGCCAAGAAGACGCTGGGTCGTTGACCTTTATTGTCTTGATTGGCGAATAAACGTCACCTACTTCTTGTTGAGTGTCCTCAGTCCTGTGCTTGGCAGGAGACTAACTGGCTCGGAAATATTGCTGCCCGTGGGCTGCGACTATGAAAATGTTGATCTTGGCGAGATCGTATTGGAAAAGAAAAACGACGGGTTCTCTAGCTGTTGGCTTGGAAACGATCTAACGCTATTGTGTCTGGTTTTTAATTTAGATGCTAGGTGAACTAAAAATTTTATCATGATATCAATTATTTGAAATTTGATACTTTTCAAACACATACTTACTTACCTAGATAAGGTAAATAATTAGTAATGCCACGAAATATTTGCGTACCTACTTATATTTTCTATCATTCAAGATCGTGAGAGTACAGTCTTTTGTTATTTTAAGCTTTGACACATTTTTTCTTTGAATAACAATCATATTGATAGTCACATGCTCAATATTTTCAGTAAGAAGCCAAATATTTTAAAACTGACATAAAATTTTAATGCAATCTCAACCTCTACCTACAATAGTTTGACGACTATCACATAAACAGAAATCATAAAAGCCACATCACCCCATTCTTTCAAATCATAAAAACGGTTCCATTTCCTAATCCTCGACTCTGTTTTCTACATCTTCAGTTTCCGGGATTGCATTCCAGATTTGCGAAGTAGGTTTGTTTGCCTGCTTTTGTTTTCAGGTAAATATCACAGTCACGTGGGTTATTTTGGTTCCACCATAATGCCAAGAAATTCTCGCATTGCGTACTTGTGTCGACAGAATAATTTGTACAATTTGTATTCTGTGACATATGTACCTACAAATTTGCATGTCCTTATAAATTTAATTGAATTTTTAGATTGTGCCAATTATTTTATGCTAACCAAAACTCATAAATTCTGATAAACAAAAGAAACATAGGTATAGAACATATCCTCACATGATATACCTAATCGAACAAAAAAACACTTCAATGATAATTTTAAGATTAAAAAAACCTAAGACTCGTGATTTTGAGCAGACTCAATTACGATCTTTTCTTTTATCTTTTCTTTTCGCGATTTATAGTATTAATCAGTTTTTATTACTTAGGTACATTTATAATTTATTAGCATTTCACATATTTTATTAAGTACTGCTTACCTTTGTAGGTATATCAGATAATAAATACAGCCCTAAATATTCCCTTAATTCGGCCCTTGAACGAAGCTTGAACGCGATCTTAAATAATGACACGGAAATCCAGTTCCACCATGATTAAGTAGAGGAAAGGCAGGTAATTTGGAATACTGTCGGTAATTTGGAATACTGAAGTTCCCAAGTTCCTAGTAGCGACATCTGTTAAAACACACCGGTATCAAATAGTCTACATTTTAGTCAACGAAAAGGGCGTAGCTTGGAATGCGCCATGTTGTTAGTGTCGTGACAAACATCAAGCGAGCAGAGGTGCTGTTTATAAAACTTTTCAAGTAAGTTAGAAATCCATTCGCATCTTAACTTTTAGACATATTCGTATGTTTGCACTAATGCCAATATATTGTTTGGTATATAGATAATTCATATTAATGCTTATTTTGCAATATTTTTTTTGCATAAATACCTAAATCACAAAAATTTTAAGTTAGGTTAGATTTGTTGCCAATTTGGTATAAGGTAGGTGATGTAAATTTGGAATATTCCAAATTATATGCATAGTTAGTGTACATTACCTTTTAATATTGTATTTTTGTTTTAGCAATGTCCACTTCCGCTAAAAAATATAAAAAACGAAAGAAGTGGAGTAAAGAGGATATGGCTGCTGCAGTGCAAGCGGTTCGTGAAAAAAAAATGGGGTATTCGAAGGCAGCAAATACTTTTAACGTACCGAGAACTACTGTCTTTCGGCTTGCAAATCAAACAGATCTTTCAATACCCGAAATTCTTTCAAAAAAGATTGGTCGCAAACCAGTGTTTGATGAAGCTTTTGAGGACATGCTAGTAAAATATGCCCTTTTAATGGAACATAAACTATATGGTTTGACTCAAATGGATATGAGAAGATTAGCTTATCAACTTGCTGTTAAAAACAATCTGCCTAATCCATTTAAGGACGAAAGAGCTGGCAGATACTGGCTGAAGGGATTTCTTTTAAGGCATAAGGATATATTATCAATGCGGAAGCCTTCTGGAACATCATTAGCACGAGCAAATGGATTTACAAAAGAAAGAATGGACGAGTTTTATGATAATCTTGAAAAAGTTTACGACGAGAAAAGAAAAAGTTTATAATTTGGAATACCCTATTCCAAATTATATTCACGTAAGGTAATCGGTGCCTTTCTTTGATTTTGCGAATAAACCGAAATGTATGCCAGTTGTAGGAGAATAAGACTGTTTATAATTTTTATGCTAAAAATACAATACTTTCACTAACTAAACATGTAGTTTTCACTCTTATTGCTCTTAATCCTTAGCCAGTACGATTTTTTTTCAAACATGTATTCCAAATTCCCTGCACTTCCTCTACTGTTTTAGATCATCCTTCACCCAGACCGAGTTACCATTGCTATTACGATATCATAATAACCAATTAAATATTATCTCAATAGCAAAAACAACATAGTTTACCGAAGAGGTCAAGCCGTAAAACCATTTGCCAGTTTTTGAACGCACCCATTCTGACGTTTCACTTTTGGCGCCAATCCAAAATGGCGGTAAAATATCGCCAGCAAGGCGCGAATAATTGAAAGTTTCAAAGATTCGAGTTAACATTAACGAATAATAAAGTCGGCAAAGAGTTAAAACTTGAATTAAGAAAGCGATGTGTGTAAATTACAAAGATTATGTTGTTTAGTTTTGCTAGGAATGCGCTCGTAGCATTTATAATGCGCGGGTGCCAAGCTTCGATGGAAATAGAATCAGATAATCACTACTTCTCTCTGCAAGTGCATTTTGGCATATTACTGGGACCGATAGCCTAAAAAGCAATAGGTCAAGGTTGGCTTATAAATAGAACGAAAGCTAAAAAATAGAGTTTAAGATTTTTAATGTTTTACTTGTCTTTTTTTGGTCGGAATCTCTTCCAGCGACTGTCAATTTGTTTGCAAATTATTAATCGTCGCTCCGAATCATCGCGATTTTTATAAAGGTTTGATAAAATTATAGATACCGGCTACATTTTCTCTCGAGCCTAATACACACCCGCAACAGCAAGTAATTACATCACATTATCACACTGGTATTAGTTTAGTCTTTGAGTTTAGGTACATCGAAGTGGATGACTTAATTGAGTTACCCAACTCAGGTAAAACCGTGCAACGCCACTAGGTATTAACGTATAAAAAATCTGGTAGTATGTTAGGTCCATTCACACTACATCTAACCTTAGACGTAATAGTTTGAATATTAGGACTTGCATAGCCAAATACTACATTGGCTAGATAGGTAGGTATTACTACGTAAAGTCATGAGAGGACTCTCTTGCCAAGCTCTCAGCACGTGCGAGAGCATTTAGTTTGTTTTGATGCCAGAATTTATCTTCATTACGCGTTTGATTGGGTTTTATTTATTGGCCAGCGTAATGTAACGTTTCGTGTAGATTTAGGGTACTTGGTTATTTTAAAGTACCTACCAATTATAGCTATTTTATGTGTGTATTGTGTTATATGTTGTTGGTATCCTCAAAGTTGCAGAAAAATACTGAAAAGTTTCTGTTTTGATGATATATACGAGTATGTACTTAGTTGTATTTTATATAATGAGGTGTATAAACTAGTTTTATTTATACTGAAATACATGGTAAAAGTAATCTTATGTCATTTAGAACTTGGTATATACGTACGTACCTACTACGTACATGTTTTTGATGTCGCGGGCACATTATGCTTCCGGTCTACGTTTACAAACTATGTGATGACACAATGACATTCAAAATAATCGCCTAACTAACATTATCCCGAATTTATTTTAACACTTCACAAAAATAACACAGACTCAATTTTTAGTTAATAAATCACGTCGTTTCGCGAATAACCGACATTGACCTTCGTTACATCTTGTGTGGTTGATTGCCGCCATTTTTCTCCCAAAATACGCGGGAGAATGCTCCGTGGTTGGCGGGAAAGCTGTTCGTGGTTTTTGAACGAGTTTCTCAACTGTTTGGAAAATGTAGGCCTTGAAAAGTGGAATTGGCACAAACCATGCCTCGTGTTGTGTCAAACGATTGAAACAAATATTTTTACTAAGAAAGTACCTGTACGAATTGGACAGACCGTTTCACGAAAGAGTTCCTTCAGTTAAGGCGCCATAACCGCATGATTATATCATCTAATAACTATGAAATGTTAGTTCCAAACTTTTCCGTGGCACTTATATCGTGAAACAGTCTCTAAGTACCTAGTTACTGTAATAAAATTTACAATTATCACATTTTTAACGACGGAACTGGATTCACAAAGGGTATTTTATTTATACAATAATAAACTCGACAATTTATGATTAGGATTTGAGTAACAAGCGAAAAAGCGCTTTGAATTTTGAATGCGTGTGTAAACAATAAATAGAGAAGGGAAATGTTCTCTTGAATTCTCATTCACATTGATTCAAATGAAACGGATAACCAAATAAAATTAACAGTATTTCAAACAGATTTACTAATTTTACGTTAAAAGTAAGTAATTTTACGACTAGGAAATTCGCAAAAAAAAACGAAGAGTTTTCTTATTTTACGATATCTTGTTTGAAAGACGCAGATCTGTGTATTTTTATTGTTATTAAGGAACTGTAGCGTAGTCTAAACAACAGCTGTGCTGACATTGCCCAAAATTTCATTCAGCACACCACTATTTACTGGATCCCGTCTGAGCTTGCCAATTCGACGTTTTAAACTGAGATCTTTGATTATGATAACGACTGAAATAGATCGCGAGGAAGCTGCTTTCAGATTTTGGTTTGTTTTAATATTCTCTGTTTTTCTGTTGAATTTTTTGTAAAAGAAATTTTCTTGTAAAACATTGAATTTATCATACGATTTTTTTGGTAAAACTGGCCAGGTGGAAATTAAAAGAAAATTTTGCATCAAATCTAGTCTAGATAAAATATATATATATATATATATGTATAAGAATAAGTGGACATCTTTAAACCAAGAGTGACATTGGTTGAAAGTGAAGCATACCTATATTGGAATGCAACTGGCTCCCTAACGAGATTGCTGTAACACACTGTTAAGTGCTTAGCAGCAGCTACTCGTTGGTATCCAAGTGGATATTAGAAAATAACCAAACAATTATCTTCTTCTTCTTATCGAATGAGAGTGGCCAACTTTGGTGTCGAAGTTTATCAAGGTGCCCTAAGGGCATCTGACATGGCCAGCATGTTATGGATCAATTTTGGCATAATGAGCCACCTGAAGAAAAAACATGATCAAGTTTTAGTATTGACAATGTCCTTCTGTTTTACCAGTTTAAAAAACGTAATAATCTTTTTGAGCAATAAGTTTCAGTTTCCTGTGCGCAGTCATATATCATCATGAAAGTAATACCAAAAGAGAGAAAGAGTCCCTCCAAAAAAAGAAATACCTTACCTGTAGTGAAGCGAACAGACATCGAAGTGGGAACTCAGCTCGCGCCCAATCTGACATCTTGTTATTTTTACAAGAAATTGAGATCGTCCCAGACAAATGCGTTTCCTGACGTTTTTATGTTAATTATTTCTGAAGATGTCTCTACCTATACACGTTTATTTGAGGGAAAAGTTTGGATATTCTGTATCTGTTTAATGAAATTGGGAATATCGTAAAAAAAGTTAAACTCAAGACTGAAAAAGCTAATAATAATATGTCAAAAATACATAAATTATTTATTTACTGATGATGATTAATGTTTACTGACTGTGGTGACTATAGTCTGACTGGGAGGGTGA
This sequence comes from Macaria liturata, assembly GCA_964023185.1. Classification (NCBI taxonomy): domain Eukaryota; kingdom Metazoa; phylum Arthropoda; class Insecta; order Lepidoptera; family Geometridae; genus Macaria; species Macaria liturata. The sequence continues at coordinate 4,048,102 of OZ026822.1, forward strand.
CTCAAAAATATATCTTCTTTTATTCCGACACACGCCCTAAATTAGGAGTCGAAAATACCAAAAAGTATCTGGAAAAGTATTTTTCGAGAAATGAGAATAAGGAAACCAAAAAGGTTTATTGACACTTGAAACGTAAATCAGGGTGTTGAACTGGGGGGAATTTCCTGAAATGGGTGTGATTGAGTCACAAAGTAAAATTGAGCTTTACTGAAGACTAAAGTAAGTATATGACTAATGGGCTGATTGACCAAACTAAGATGATAATTAAAGCCAAATTTTATCATGGTTATGTTATGTTTTAGCTGGATATTTAGAAAGTAACAGATCTTTTCAAAACTAATTCGTTTTGTCCGTATGTAATAACTACTTTATACATATATAACGGTTGTAATACGTAAATGTGCAGAAATATTTTAAAGTAGAAACTCAAGTATTTTTGCTTCTGTAATCGGAAATGCGTTGTGTACCAAATCTGTCAATTAAGGGTCAGGAAATGTCAAAATTCCAGGCCATTCAAGCTTAACCTTCCTCTTCCTGAAGACAAATTGTTTCACCTCGCATTGTCTTAATTTCCTGAAATAAACTTGTTAATTTCCATCCTGAAATGCCATTAAAATATCAGCTGTTGTACCTTAGCCAAGTTTATTGTTTGACTTTGCCCACGATTTACCGTATTTTCGCAAAATATCTGTTTTCATTCAGAGCGACTGCGTTCAGATACCCGTAACCCCTTTTTTTTAAAAGGGTAAAAGTATTCTTTAACCCTATAATAAAATCAATATACGATAGATGAGTAACACCGTATGTCGAATTGTTTTGAGGCGCTGTCTTCCCAGTAGCTAACGAATGTCAAAGGTGGAACGTAAATAGTTCCGAAAAGGTCATATATGGATCAAATAAAGGAAAAGGCGGGTGTTATGTCGAATGAGGAGGTCAAAGAATTGGTTTATGACCGGGAAGGATGGCGCATGCTCCACAGACAAAGGCCTCCCCTTAAATTTATGATGATGATGAATAAATTAAATTGCATAATTATATTGCATCCAGAGACTTGACATCTTCTTTCTCATTCGTCATGATTAATACACCAATGAGGTGTGATATGTGCCCCACTCCCACAGGTCCTGATATGACGTGCAGACATTGAGAACGTTCCAACTGGTACATTGTCTTTTTATGTGTAACAGGAAACAGAATCAATGACCTGGAACAAAGTGACTCGAGGATTCTATTTTCATTGTTGTTTCTAGTTTTCTGGAATGCATTGACGGAGAATTTGGGTCGTTTGGTGTTTTGGTAATTGGAAATCAGCGGTGGGTTTTGCTGTTTACTCGTAAGATTTTCTAATTGACTTGAAGTAGAAAAACTGATGGAAAACAAAAAATAATTAGGTAATGAAAGTTATTATTCCTTCCAATAAAATTTACTTTTCTTTATTATATCTTTCATCTATGATTGGCCCTTACAAATTGTTTTTTGATCGTATTTTTCGATCGATGAAAAACAAAACAAAATACCTTCTTACTGGCTGGCGTTGGGCATCGATTATGAATATAAATAATAAATCGATGTAGCCTAGGCCTATTAAAAAAGCAATCGACCACAAACAAAACAATCAACCCATCATCACATCACCCTACCCTTGCAGTTCATCCAAATACTAACATAATCTTTCTTCAATCAATCGCTTCTATCACCACTGTATAAGGTCGATATCTGCTAATCATCAGATCATTATTGACATAATTTGGCATGGTCTAGTGACGGATCAGTCAATATATATGTCGAGAGGTCGACGGACTGGATGTAAATATATCAGGTTTATTATTAGGAGCTGTAGGTCAGGTAGTTCTTCTATGGATTGTAGTTTGATGCATTAAGATTGTACACATTAATTACAAACTGATGAATGATGCTTACCACAATTCTAAAACCTGAATTTAGGAAACCGTACAATAATTGTGTCTACGTTAAACTAACCTGATCATCATAAGTAGGTACATACAATGATTACCGTTTCTTATTCCGTTGGATTCACTTTCGACCTTCATCCTCACCCTCTCTGCGACCACTAAATCTTCAACAGATATGAAGGCCCAAAGAAAAATAATCTCCCGAAATAGCTTCTACGTCTGTACCATTCCACGAGTTCATTTTGTACACATGTCAGTCAATCATCACCCAGTTTGCTGAGACTCTGCTGACTTGCAACAATGTTACTTACAATAGAATACGAGTACTCAAAAACAACTGACGATTGTTAATCAAAACAAAATCTCCAGTTTATGTAGTCACGCGCCCGACCATGTGGGAATCATTTCTCTCGCACACATAAAACTGGATAGATTGTCCGTTTTCCCCGTCCATCACATTATTATTTTTACTCGCAGATACAAGATTTTACGCCCAAACAAAACGTGGGAATAGAAATAGCCAAATAGCTTCGGTACGTCACTGAAAGGTCTGCCAGTTTAGTTCGGCGTGGCGCCTGCAAAATAAAACAAAGGTGTCTACGAGTGTTACTAAGAGGAGTAAACTTTGCCAATTTGCAATACTGCCAAAGTGACAGATTCAGTGCCCTATGAAGACAACTTAAGAAGTTAAAACTGAAAAGAGGTCTCTACTTTGTGAATTATTTTTTGGTGAGGCAAAACCAACAACAGTGTAGCTTGTATGTACATAGTACATACGTACGGGTGTCGCTTGAGATGCACAGGTGGTTAAATGCCTGACTAATTTAGAATACTGAAATGAAATCATTTATTGCCAACATGTCAAGTCACATTAACAACCTTAATTAATAAAACTAGGGGGAATCACATTCCAAATTAACTTGTATACAAAATAATAAATTTGTAAATAATAATAATCCTGCCAGGAAACTGTGGACACGCATGGAAGAGGCCTTCACCAAATTTTGGGTGCCCTGAAGATATAATGAAGAAACGATTCATTTTATGTTACTAGTTTACTTTAATTCAAAATTCATTTGTAAATGGGCAATAAAGGCCATTTTATTTTTTTATTTAATTTAATAATATAATAATTCTTAAATCAACAATAATTCATTATAATAGTATTATGTTGTCAGCTGTACAGGGGCATCGTCATTTTGTATAATTTAAAAAGGTAAGGGTAATATAGGTATGTCATAAGTCTGAGGGATCCGTATATCAGGATAACATTTAGTTATGTACTACTGTTTTCAAGCTCAATAGAGCTTTTCTGTAACATTCTGTATAATCTGTTACGGAGTTAGTTTATCCTAGCAAAATCATAAAACTTTAACCGTAGTCCACACTAACAGAGTGCAGATTTGCTTTGGCATGAAATCCAAAGTTTTTTTTTTTATATAAAACTAATCCTAATTTAGCAAACCATAACATTCATAACCCATACAACTATTACCTAAGAAGATTTAAACAAACAATCAGCTGTTCAACACTTCGCAATACAAAACGTGCAATAAAATAGAGATAAAGAACAAAGCTGTTTTTTTCACGTACATACAAAACGTGAGTGTTATATTTAGATGCTAAGCGTCTCGAGGACTGCTAGCAGTGCCAGCAGTTGCCAGGAGGTATGGCGCCTGTAGAAAGACCATACTTCTGTTGAACTTTTTTAACAGGCTATTTTTTTTGTAAGAGAGTGCAAGAAAAAAAACTAGACAAGAAGTTTTCCTTTTTCGTAAGAGAGTGGCCATCTTTTGGGCATACATTCAATATAATATGCCTTGGTGTCAAAGTTTTCAAACGCCCTAACGGCCTCTTCTTCTTATCGAATGAGAGTGGCTAATAATGGTGTCAGAGTTTTCAAACTGACAAGGCTTAACGACTGCCGTACCTACTAACAGCCGGGAGCTACAATTTAAAGTGTCATCCGTCCCACAGAAAAAGAGTAACCAACAAACATAAGCCACTTGATGATACTTTTTACTGATAGCACTAAAATCTTGCCCAAGCTTTTTCCATGTGTTGTTATTGTGTATGTACATATTTGTTTATTTACTGAGCTCTGATGATGAAAGTATTCTTTCAAACCACTTCAGTGACATTTTATAAAAGCTTAAAGGTACAGTGGGATGAAAAAGGACGAGAATTTTGATGATTTACATATACCTACATATATACATAAGTACCTAGTACATAATATTAATCAGTTTTTTTGGACAGAGAAGAAAGACAAAGACAAAGAAGAAAAAGAGAAATTATGAATAATAAAATGTTTTTTTTTTCGTGGGATAAGTTTGCGTTTGACTACAGCCCGCTTAATGTTAAGCATTGCGTTTTGGAGTAAATTGGTCTGACTTTAAAACAAAATGTAATCCTAAATGTATGTATAGCGATCCACGTACTTTTCTTGCAACCAATTCTATTAGTGTACGAAATACAGACATCCAAACATTGTATACAAAACTTTTGTAGTGTCTGCTATGGCATCGGCCCAAATGCTAGATCACTTACCTGTTTTTTTACTGTAAAGCAGCTGACAGACATTTGATGGGGCTATTATCTTTAAAGACGGTTAAATTGCACGAAATTGCATTAGCGATATTATCAAGAATGGCAATATACTGTATAGAGACATATGAGTAAGTCAATATATAAGTATATATTATTTTTGTAAATCAGGATTAGCTTTTTGAGTATATAAAATCAGAAATAGTCAGTGATTTTTACAATCTCAGGTACATACTCGTATTTGTTATTGGGTGTAATTGGATAAAAAAATTACAAACATATTAAACTAAGTTTCAAAACAAAAACCAGACTGAAAACCACGTTTTATAATACAACAAAACACAGTCTATGCGTGAAAGAACAAAACGTTTGTTTCTAAATTTAATATTCACCATAGTTTACTTTTCAGCAAATTTTCTAATAGTGTTCTTTATTACGCTAGTAAAATCCATTGAACGAATTCATGGAACACATTATTCGATATTTACGTCGCCACCTGAATGTGTGAGTAACCTGAATAGAAAACCTGATAAAGTAAATAAATATACTTTTATAACTGATAGACTTATGCTTGAATACAATTCACCTTATGTTAAGAAATTAAGTTCGTAGATATATAAATTCCTACAGACCTAACCCTAAGTTTATATTTCGACTAGTGGATGCTCGTGGCTTCGCTCGCATTAAGAAGTAAAACTTGCATCCCCTATTTCACCCCTTTAAAGGTGGCATTTTAATTCTTTCTTAGCGGATGCCTAGGTCATAACAACTACCTGTGTGCCAATCTTCAGCCCGATCCGTCCAGTAGTTTGGTCTGTGCGTTGATACATTACTAATTACGTTTGAGTTTTATATAAATATTTAGATTATTGAAAAACCCATTCAATCAAAGTTCCAAAATTGTATTACTTTAACAAAAAACAAAGTTTTTAAACTCGTTTTCAGACTTTTTCACGCAAAAATCCGGACACCATTCTCCTTCTGACGTCTTACCAACTGTATCACCAAATTAATATAAACAAAACATATTATCCCATACCTAACAGACTTTCAGGTGAACTAAAGAAATTAGCTTGAGAAAATCAAAGGTAAATATTATTGTAACCTCACGTTATTTGGAATCACTTTGAGTTTAGCGTCGAGCTGTCTAGATGAGTGCTTATTTACCACCTAGGTATTTCAGTCTTTAATCAGCATGAATCATGCAAAACTGTTAAGGATTTTAAGCAACTGGCTCTATCGATTTTATATTTTCGTCGTTTTTAACATATATATAATATGTATGGAAGAATATACGGTTTAACGAGTGCTTAAAAGAAAGAGCTTTAGCTTACTAGTATACTAGAATATTTAAATCAGTAATTTCTTATCGAAGTAGGTAAAGCGAAGTACATATGTCATGGAAGTAAGGAATAATTTGTAAATACAGGCTATAATAAATGAAATTTGGCTACATTCTGTGAAACCTTGCTATTCATGGCAAATTTTGCCTTATTTCTTGTAATTTGTATTAACTCTATGCAAACACTCATGCTAATTATGTACTTATAGTTAATTACTAGTAACTAAGGACTGATTATTTCTATATGAAACCTTGTCTTGATATGAATCTGTGATGTGTCGCGTGACACCGTAGCGTGAAACACAAACAAGTTTTTAGCAAACTCATTGGAAAAACACACAGAAACCAAAGAGGTTTACACATATGTTAAACCAGGAGTGTAAAATCTCTTTGATTTCACTGCGAATGTCCAACGAGTTTCCTAAACAAAAACAAAATACCAAAAAGTATTTAATGTGCCGCTGCAAGAGAAGTAATCCTAATAAATTAGTTTGCTAACATTTTCTTGACCGTATTCCAAACTAGCCGAAGGTTATCAGGATGTTAACATCTCACAAATTAAATTACATATATATATATATACATATATTTTTACCAGAACACATTATATTATTTTTGTTATAAAAAATTGTGCATTTTTATTTAAGTATAGGTTTTCCGAATTCGTATAAAATGGTTAACACATCACATATAAATTTGTATTGATATAGTTGTGTCAGACCCATTATTTTTACAGTGTGATTATGTCAATGCTGGATAATAAATGCATGTGAAAATTAAGGTAAGAAGGTCCATATCATATGAAGTTAAATATTCAAAGTTACCTAACTCTGCCTATTATAGCTGCATACGCTTTTCCACACGACACTAAAACAATAAAAAGGAATAAATCACAATACTCACTTACCCATACAGTATCATGATCCTTAAAAACTCAAAACACTGGCCTCAAAGAGTTCCGACTCCGAAAACCGAAAACACTAACAGAAATAAGCGCGCGAATTGAAAATTCGAAAATTGAAAAGTTTATTTTAAAATATGGCGGTGCAAAAGCGCGGCAAAGCGGCGTCGGGCGCGCGCTCTGAGCTGCAAACGCTTCTACTCTGAATATAATCTGTTTTATGATCCCGCGAATGTAAATCTGGATGGGAAATATAAAATTACGCGTGCCCAGTGCTGGGAAGAGGTGGGATGTCGATATTTTCAATATACTCGTGTTCTCAAGACGCTGACCCAGAGCTTTCGCATTTCAAGTTTCAATTTTGTGAGCCGTTAAAGATGTCGTATCTTGACACTGATTTTATGTGATAGTATAATCGAAATTCAGCAGCAACATGGACGACATTGGGTTCATGACAGTCATGATGTATTTCTATCCTAGAAAGATTCTTATTGTAATTTTAATATACCTACTTAATACTACATGGTTACACTCATACCTAACTTATATAAGTACCTTATTTATACTTATAGGCGGTGTTTAATTTTACCAAATTAACCAAGCCTTATAAATATTGTTTACCTGCTTATTACTTTATGTTGTGTAATTCTTAAATGATTTATTGTTCACACGTTTATCGACAATATATAAATACATATAAATATTGGACTGTACGTACATTCGTACATTCAAACATTTTATCGATATCGATACTCGAGGAAAACTCTCGATTTTTCCAATCCCTAATCCCGAATCAGTTCAGTTACACCTGCCCAGTTCTTCCCAGAAACTATTGTTTATTTTTGTACAGACACAAACATACATGTTTATATAGTAGGGTATATATATGTACCAACTCATGTAGGTATATAGTTAGGTTTTCAGTACTTTTGGTGGGTGATGAATCAGCAGTGAAGGTAAGGTTAATTTTTTTTAGGGAATCCAGTTTTTTGTATTTTTTTCTCACTATGGCATTTTTATTTCTCTACTTTATATGTATGCTAAGTTAAGGCTTGATGGGGCTTGCTTACATAGTTATTTTACATCTATCTTTCAAGCTTTAGGAATTTACCACATTGAGCATTCTGTTTCATGTTATTTTTAAATTAATTTATTTTAAATACAAAATTAAGATATAACATACTTATAGACTTAACACGATAAATACACTAAATTTGTTTACGTATTGCACAGCATTTTGTGTGCGACAAGATATATACGTGTCAAAATTTATGCTCCAAATATAATTATAGTTAACCCCAGAACTATACCCACTTAAGTATTTGTTATATCTATACTAATATAATAAAGCTGAAGAGTTTGTTTGTCTGTATGTTTGTTTGTTTGTTTGAACGCGCTAATCTCAGGAACTACTGGTGCGAATTGAAAAATTCTTTTTGTGTTGAATAGACCATTTATCAAGGAAGGCTTTAAGCTATATAACATCACGCTGCAACTTACAGTAACGAAGAAACAATGGAAAATGTGGAAAAAAACGGGGAAAATTATTCATCTTTTTGGGCTTCCGTCGCGTGTGCTGCGAAAACGGTTCAAAATTCAAACAATTAATGCCCAAAATAACTATTCCACGCGGACGAAGTCGCAGGCACAGCTAGTACACGCAATAAATCAACATAGCATAGATACCAGTACCATAATTATGTGTATAGATGTATTAATAGTTGTCAAGGCCACATGTACCTACTCGTAATCAGTAGATTGGTATCACATTGATATCTTCGATTGGAGCAAATTGATATGAGTATGTACCAACTTCTGATAACTTATTTATATTTGTGCATCTTTCTGAAATCAATCACGTATTGGATGAAGTCATACCAATATATAAGTATACCTACTAGCTGTGCCAGCGACTTCGTCCGCATGGAATAGTTATTACCATAAAAACGGTTCTAGTGAGTTAATCTTAAAAGATAGACATATACTGTCACTGACATTTTGTTAGATCATTTCAAGAGGAATTATTCGTTATACATATTTTTTTGATATCTTGAACCGTTTTCGCAGCACACGCAACGGAAGCCCTCAAATATGAATAATTTTCCCCGTTTTTTCCACATTTTCCATTGTTTCTTCGCTCATATTAGTTGCAGCGTGATGTTATATAGCCTAAAGCCTTCTTCGATAAATGGTCTATCCAACGCAAAACGAATTTTTTAATTCGCACCAGTAGTTCCTGAGATTAGCGCGTTCAAACAAACAAACAAACTCTTCAGCCTTATAATATTAGTATAGATTTGTTAAATTATTATTTAGTTATTTTGATATAATTCTTTTATTATATTATACTACATGAAATATGATTTTAGAGTCTTCAGAATTTCAATAAAATTAAAGAAAATAATTAATTATGATTTTTTTTGCGCTATCTGTTGAGATTTTAGGCTCATGATCTCTGGATACTAATATAAAATTAGGTACTTACTTATCTGTGTTATTAAAGTTTTTTTCCTGTATATTTTTAAAATATGTATGTAAATAAAAGAAGAATTTAGTCACTCTGACCTTAAAAAAATTATATACACACTTATGTATTTCTCTTTGATATTTTTACCTTTTACTAAGGCAGTAGTTTTACTTATACTGTCAAGGGTTTTTAATAATAATCATCTTACATGTATATAGAATACATAATAGTATAGAAAACATGTTTGTGGTAGGTATTATAATTTGGTGCGTTTCCATTTTATCACGGCTAATTTTACACAAAGCACCGGTATTATTACTATCTAATATAATTCGCCAATTATCTTGTTCATAAATAATGCTACTGTGTTCATAAGTCCGTATGAGACAAGATATCTTTGGCTTTTTTTTTCACAAGAAATGGGTTTGCACTTTACCGTAATTCGCCTGATGGTAAGCAATCATTACGGTCTAGGCTGGAACGTGCTTACCCAGTAAGAACCGATTCACTCTCGCTTTGAAGATCTTTGGTGTTTAGTATATCTAATAAATTCATGAGAGTATAGAGTTTAAAAAGCATTTTATACTCGGTATATGTAGGTGAGGTGTCGTAATTAGATTAAAGTAGAACAAGCCATTACACTACGTTACTAAATAGGCTAAATGGGCTTAACACCCAAGCATATACTAGCTACAAACCCAAAATATTATACAAGAAAAAAGAATTATTTAAAGAAACCATGCAATCGATTAGTGAAAGCACAAAAACAAGGATTGTACAACAAAATATGTATGTTTAATAAGCTTCTGACAAAAGTCAATTGTCAACCACGAAATTCAGGAAATCATTGAAACAATTCTTTGAAGATGATCCATTTTACAGTCTAAAAGAATTTATGAACCTAGCACTAGTAGAATCTTCATTTCAACTCTTTAATTGAACTTCTGTCGTGTATGTTAAAATATAGGTGATATATTATATAAGTATTACATAAGTTTACACATTAAGAACTGGATTGTATTCTGACTTGCCCTATATGGTGCGATACCATAAGGTTAATAAAGTTTTTATCTTTATCTTTATACTAATTTATTAGTAACAATGGCGCTATTTAACAAAATAAAAATAAATACAATTAATACGTGTGTCGCACTTTTTAACTTCTTTCAAGCTGAACTGCTAAACTGGCAGAGCTCAGTGCTCTTACAAAATGATACTTTTAGTTTTTACCACGCTTTTGAGACTGAACGATATAATAATACCTTATTCCTACTTAACTTTAGTTTAACGGAGTCGTGGTCGTGAGTAGAATGAAAACTTGCACACACACACACACCACAATTGATACATAGATTGTTATTCACACATTATCAACTCTATCTACGAGCAAATACAACACATATTCCTGTACATTTAAATACAAGATCGTGGTATTATCTCGTAACCACAGAACTTTATTATACAGTTCCAACGTAATTTATTAGATTGGAATAAAGACTAATTTGGCATGACATAAGTTTAACTAAACTTGGTTATGTATGTGATAAATATATCGTAATGATAACATACCAAGGAGTCCTTATTAGTTTCAATAGTTTGCATTTGTGCTAGTGTTGTCTATTCGTTCTTATAGCCACGTTGTTTTTGTGCTCAATTTTAAAGTAAGTTTAACTTTTGATGTAATTTAAAAGTGTTTGCCTCGATTTGAAATTTGAGATACAGGTAAATTGTAGAGTTTTCCAACATGTATATGTTATTATGTACCTAATTGACAATCGTTTATTGTCATATTTCCGGTGCGTAGCTAATGTTGTTATGAAAAAACAATATTTGCATTACCTTAAAATTTTAGTTTAGTCATTGTTTACATCTTATTTTTATAATAATTCAAAGTGGTATGATGTTTTAGAGTATATATTCATGTAAATTATGTATAAAAGTAAATAAAAGTAGGGGAAAACTAGATATAGTAGTAGGTAGGTACTTCTAACTACTGCAAAACAAAAAAAAATGTCCAAGAAAATTCTCAGAAAAGCTTAAAGACTGTCTAAGTCAATTATTTTAATTAACAATAATAATACATGTAAACAAGGGAAGAAAAACTAAACATACTACTTCTAACTACAACAGAAAAAATGGGGCACTTGTTAATTATTTTATCATCACATGTTAATTGAAGTTATTTTTTTTACCGACTTCAAAAAAGGAGGTTATCAATTCTTCTCAAAGTTTTTTTTTGTATTGTTTTCCAGCACTATGCCCTGGACAAGGCCTGACAGCATCCCAGTGGGACAAGTATGGAGCCGGTTTAAAGGGAGAGAAAGAGATGGGAAACCAGCACAAATGTGAGTAGAAAATGTAACTTAAATTTTTTTTAGTTGTGTAGTTTAAGATTTTAAATTTTATATTAAGTTTTAGATTTTAAAATATTTAGTTTTAATTTTAGCTACGCCCTAATTCCCCTCTTAACAGGATAAATGTAAATCTCCGAGCCCGTCATATCCCGCTCCCCCCCGGGGAGAGTGCGGGGATGCGTAAATGCATTTCCTCCACGAAAAAAAAAGGATATATAATAATAATAATAATAAATATTCCGGGACATTACACACAGCGCCATCTAGCCCCACACTAAGCAAACGCTTGTGTCGTGGGTACTAGATAACGGATATAATACTTATATACTTTTCTTTTGTAAATACATACTTATTATACATACAAACAACCAGACTCAACACAAGAAATTATACATTTTTTATAAAATGCATAAATACTTGTGTCATGCGGGAATCGAACCCGCAACCCCTAGATTAGAAGGCAGAGCCACTACCAACTAAGCTAACAGGCCAGTCAAAAAAAATATGTAAATACATTTCTGCTAATAAAGGAATTGAATTGAATTGACTAATAAAAATTACTAGAATAGAAAATTCTTTATTGCAACACACATCAACAATTACAAAAAAGAAAAAATAATTATACTAGTGCCACGAATGGTAGATATTGTAGGTACGCGATATTCGAGAAAATTGCGCAACGCGTTGAAGTCTTTTATATGAAAAAAATAACCGTGAGCTTTCTATTTGCAGTACCTAGTGGTGTTGTAACTTAAGTCACTGTGGAACTATAATTTCTGTCAGGTCGATCACACTTAAATTATTTAAGTTTGTATGATTAAATTGCATTATTTAATCTTCTACCAGTGCTAGAGATTAATTTAAACAGTTGGGGTACAACAAAAGGACTTTTAAAAATACATTTCACTTCACAAACAAAACTTTGATACACTAACATTCGATGTTGTCTAATAGTAGAAGGTTGGGTTAAGGGTCAGATACAGAAGGCAGTGATCCTTGACACGGGGCGCATATTGTCAGGAGATTCTTGTCTCTGTAGCCTCTACCACCGGTAGCTTGGGCCCTAGGCTAAGGATCTCTTTACTTTCCACCTTACTCAACAAAACTTTAGTTCACTACCATTCGATAACGTCTAACTTCATAAGTCATTATGATATTTGTTTGTTTTCCAGGTATCAAATACGAGACATGGGTGAATACAAGCAGCAGTGCTTAGACCTCATGACAGAAACATTCCTCAGAGACGAACCACTTTGCGATATTCTACGTAAGTGTCTTAACAAATGATTGTATGTTCATACTTTTGTATTTGCAAAGATGAGCCACACAATATAAGAACACGTGCAGTATTTATCGAATCATATCATATAGCATACAATTTGTCATATTTTTTAAGCACAAATAACTTGGATTGTTTTCCTCATTAGCCTATTGTATTATATCCCAAGTACTTACGAATACTCGTACTTACTGCTATCGTAAGCATTCTAGGTAAATATAAAGATCGATGTAGTAAATTTTGTTACGAATATTCAAGATAATATCTGCGAGATGCCTGCCCTTTAGGAGCTATTTATATTTTTAAGGTATTTATTACTCAGAGATTTTGTAACGAATTCTTATACGTAGCCAAAACATGTTTTGATATTGATGTCTCAGACAAAATACCTGTCATTCCATGCCAGTACAAAAGGATCCACCTTGGGTCCTCCACCAGTTTAAAAAAAACAGATAGATAGATAGAAAACACTTTATTATAAACACCAAAAACAGGAAAAACACAATGAAACATACAAACTTAAAATTAGTGTCTTAATTGGCGACCTTATCTCTCAAAGCGATCTCTTCCAGGTAACCAATCTGGCAGGGATCAGGGTACAAGTAAAATGGTATAGACCCAGTAACTTATTTCTTACGTCCAGGTATCCCCGAGGACCCTGTCTCCGTAGCCACAATAAAGTCCAACTGGGAGCAGTACGTATCCCAGCAGGTGAGCCTGGCTGTGTTCACGGAGGTAGCCGGGCGGCCCAGCGAGCTGGTGGGGTTCAACATACTCATCGTGAGGAGCCGGGGGGACGAGGAGGAGGAGGGGCTCGATGGGGTAAGTGTGTGTTCTCCTCTTTTGACTGATTGATCTTTGCCGAATACTAACATTGAAGTAGCCATTCAGAAAGTAAAAGACCGAAACAGATGGAGGGGGATGGTCATCAAGAAAATGACTAAGAAGGGAGTCCCAACCTTCAGCAATGAGGGACAGGAAGCGACGAGGAGATATATTAGACAGTCTACTTACTATACTGGATCCTTGGATACCGGCAGCTTGGCTCCAGTGGAGACATAAAAAGTAGACAGTCACTCTCAGGACCATCATATCGAAATTCACTATGATTTGTTACACTGTTGCGGCGTAAAAAAAGGAGCCATAAATAATCTCAATTTCGCTTTGGTACTACATTTCACAACGTATCTAACCGTACCTACTAATAGCGTCTATTGATCTACCTGTAAAATTTTACTAACATTGATGTTCACGTTTAACTGTGATAAAGTAATAATCATAAACGCATACTTTCGTCATTATGTTATCGTCTTCTTATCGAATGAGCGTGGCCAACCCTGGTGGCAAGAGTTTATCAAGCCCTAAGGGCCTTACGTTATAACAGGTACAATTGTTCCAGGTGCAAGGTGAGCCATGGAAGAAGCTGCTCCAGACCCTCATCACGGCGGAGGAGCTGGTGGACGTGTTCCAGCTGTACCAGGTGGATACATACCTCACTTCCAGCGGACTCACTGTGTTACCGGGCCATAGGGGACAGAATATTGGGGCTAGGCTGTTTGAAGCGAGGTGAGATGTAAACCGGTTTATTTTATATTTATAGTCAGTAATTTGACCAGTAGGTGACCAGAAACGACACTGTGGTGAATTGTACCTTAAATAGTAGGTATTAAAGAAAGAAAGAAAGAAAATATATTTATTGAGACACACACAAAACTTTAAACCTATTTACTTACTAAACTTACATGCTAAGAATGTGATGTCTCAATACAGCCGCAACTCAGCCTAATGCTGATGGCACGCGGCCACCAGCGCTGATATTCTGTTGCGGCTGGCGGCGACGTCACACACACCAAGTGAACATAAAAACAACAGTTCGACTTTAGAAAACAAAATAAAAACTATATGTAAAGTGTTATTAATTATTATGATTTTGTAGTTTAAGTGACAAAACATTTACTAAAAAAACAATACGACACTTAATCTTTATTCATTTTTAACCGACTTCCAAAAAGAAGGTTATCAAATCTCCTGAATTATTTTTTTGTGGGTAACGCGATTACTCAGTTATTTATGAACCGATTTCAATCATTATTTTTTATTCGATTGTTAATCATACGTAACATTTCAAAATAAACATTTCAATATACTCAAATCTGCATGGGACACTGCAGGTTAAGGCTTCTGATAAATTTACTGGGTGCTGGTACTCAGCTGTTGTCTCTCGTGTCTTCTAATAATGCTAAGTTTGACAAAACTTGCAATAATACCTTTCTATATTACTAAATAACTAATTTATATTATATTATAGAAAACCTCTCTGCAAAGCATTCGGCATCAAAGCAACGTGCACAGTTTTCACTGCATACACCTCACAGGCGTTAGCCGCTAAATGTGGCTATGAAGAGCTAGCAGAACTACAATACAAAGTTATGATACAACAAGGCATAGACCTCGCCGGATGTCCGACACCTACCGCTAAAGTTATGGGCACAAAGTTCAAGTTTGATGACTAAGTATAATGTATACAGGGTAATTAAGGCGTGACCTTTTAAAGGCGGCTTTAGACGTAAGCAACCACTTTTGTCTACGTTTTGTTTTTATTTCGCGAATTTCTGAAAGTCGTAGAATAACAATTGTTAAGTACTCTCTCTCTCTCTTGAGTCGTATTTTCTCATGACTGAATGAATTGTCATGAATTAATTCATTAGGGGAGTTCTCTTTGGCAGATACATCGTGGTGGGCGCCCAGGTCCTTCCACGGAAGACACATGTCCTTGGATATAGTTAAGTACTAAAGTCGTATTTAAAAGGTTATGCTATAGAAGCCTGTTATCCTGCATAAGGAGATTGTAAATAATATGTTTAAATCCTTGTACAGTAATTTTAATAAATGGGTACAAAACATTATCTAGGAATAGTGGAATTCTTACTTACCACGTACAAGAATACCTCGCATAAAATATTTTGATAAAATATATTATGTATTTTAGGTAAAGTTTTATCTAAGTTTTAGCTATTTTTGTAATGGTTATATATCATCCTAAGTATATTGATGAACTATGTGCAATACTTTTATACATTTATATATCCAAATAAAAAAACTATATGGTTGTTAAATAAATTCTATTCTTGTAAAATTGTCTTTTATTACGCACACTACAGTATAATATAGAATATAAATAAATGCTCAAAATCACTATAAATTGCTTAGACAGATATTTCTACTTACTTTATGTTATAATTTACAAAATCTCTTGAGCCTTGCTGGTATGTGGAAAAATATTATAGACTTATTTATTTTTCTTTGCAAATAACTTTATGCGTGTTATTTATTACATTGGAGTAAAATTATTACAAAAGTTTGTGCAAACAAAAAGGGCAGCCGAGCAAATTTAAATAGCAAATTATATGCTTATGTATTTTTTTAATAAGTTTAAATCATATTACGAAAGAAGGAATTCAAATTTCAATCATACCCAAATAACTGAATTAAATAAATCGAGAAAGAAATACTATAATGTGACTGCATTATCTTTTATTTGCCAGACTGTCTTTTAATACTTTTACCCATATTTTTACCACTGGAATGGATTTGATTAATATTGTACCAAGGATTTTTTATTTCATCCCTCTCTTTCCCTCATTATATTATTTCCATGTATTGTACATAAAAAATGCATAACATATATAATTGATGTAAATAGATAGTTACAGTCCGGTCGCTAAGCAACTACCCTCTGCGACACGTACGCCTAGTGCAGAGGGCAGGGTTACAATTAAGTAAAAACACTGTATATGATGCAAAATAAAGATATGTTTATGTTTATTTTGAACTTGTCATACGTTTAAATACTTTAAATATAAAGTATAATGAAAATAAGTCTCTTTACATCATTACTATTAAATTTAACTGTATAAAGGCTTTGGTTTCGTGCATTAGACAATATTAATATAAAATATCTTATTAAATACAATTTTTTATGTAAGATACTACATTATATTAGCTTTTTTATATTAACACACGAGATCCTATAGACCTATAGTATATAATATTTATCTATATATTACGTTCATTTTGTCGTTGCAAGAGTATAATCGTTACAGATACAGTATTTTGATATTATTAATTTAGAATCAACATTAGCACATTTAGATTAAGTGTATCCAAGATTTTATCTATATAATATAAATAATATAAAGTATATAATATAAAGCTGAAAGAGGTCGAAAGTCTGAACAATGAAAATATTTAAAAAAAAAGTTCAGAGATACGTCCCAACAATTTCTAGAAATGTTGTCTGTTTATTTAAACGCTCATCACGCAAAAACGGCTGAACGGATCATCATGATTTTTGGTATGTAGGTAGTAGGTCTTAGGAGTGTCACAGGCTACTTTTTATCCTGAAATCATGCAAGCGAAGCCGCGGGCTTCCACTAGTTTATGATAAAACTTTGCTTTATATTAGAGAATAATTAAAGTTCATGCGCCAGGTTTTTTCAGTGTTTGTTAATTAATTATACTCTTCAATAAGTTACAGGACACATTTTATACATATCTTATTATACCTAATGGCTATTTTAGGTAAATGCAAGATGTTTGTACTCAGAGCTTGCCGAGTCTTTTAAAGCTCCTGATTCAACGCACGACTTTTAAACTATCGTGATTTAAATGTACTTATATATGTATAACATAAAAACTATTACTTTCAAACTTTCTTATCTTTTACCTAGACGACAAAAGATACGCTTTTGAAAATGAGTAGGTAAAGTTTCATTAAATAAATAATTATTCTTACAATAATTCGTACACATGTTTATATAATGATTTCAGGACGTTTCGTGCTAGCAAAAGTCGTGCGGTATCAGAGCTTATAATATTAATACAAAGTTAGTTAGTACATGGCAAAGATCTTTTAAATACTAGCGCTGAAAAATCAGCCAATCACGAGACGTCTACAGACTTATCAGTAACTACTTTAGCAAACTATTACATTTCGAAAAAGGCTATCAAAATCTTATAATATCATGCAATTTGCACACTGTATAGTTAGAAAATTTGGAACAGTACAAAATATTTATTGATATAGAAGTTGCTTTGCGGAAATTAATAACTGATGGTAACAAAAAGCCCATAAACATAAATAAAAAATAATGGTTTCATACTTTCGTTTGAAGTTAAATATTTTTGAGTAAAACTCGAAAATTGGCAAAGAATATGAAATGCCTTACCGCAATGCACATAGCAGTACATAATTTAAACAAATTAAAGCTCGTGGGTGGATTTATCGAGCATATCTGCTACAAAACAATTACAGTAGACAAAATGCTTACACTCTTGGCTAGTCAAACATAGAACACATACATAGGTATTGGTATCTTCTAGGTAAGCGTGTTGCACCCTAGGCTGCAGCAATGCTTAACATCAGGCAGGCTGTAGTCAAACATAAACTTATCCCACGTAAAAAAAAAAACAATAACATTCCGTGACGCGGAAAATCCTTTACTTCCCAATTTTCGAGTTTTATTCAAGAGATTGTTTTAAAAAGGTGAGTTATACTTTTACCTCAATCAAACATATAATATGATAACCTTCTACTTTCTAAGTTTCTCTTCAAGCCAGTCGTTAGTGAGTTCGTCGATCTCTCGCACCTCCAGCAGGCGAGGGGCGCCGACGGCGTTCGCTAGTGCGCGCTGAGTTCCTGCGTACATCACCTGAAACGAATACATACAAACAATTATATATGTATTTATTTTATACCATTATATAAACAGGTAGACTAGGAGTAGGTTTATTGACGATTGTATTATCTGGTTTATTAAACTTGACTTTTATAAAGAGCGTTGTAAATCAAGTTATCCTTTTCCCACTAAAGGAGGAGGTATATTGTGCGAAACGGATGGAATTATTTTCGCCTTCCTTTATAAAAAACACGTTAAATTAATCAGGTTCTATAAAAACGATACAGTAGCTTTTTGGTTGTTTCTTTGTCTTTTTGTTATTATTTAATGCCACAATAGAGCGATGGCTTTTAAAATTTTGTTATAGAACAGAATCACATGGACTACTATTTTAATATACACACCTGTAACTCCATATGTGCGTCTCTTGGCGTGTAGAATATAAAGCACATTGGAAACGATACCCGCCCGTCGCTGTGCTCCATTTTATAACTGGAAACAGATAAAACATATACTATTTTAACACAAGTATTATACAAGGTATGTGTAGTGTAGGTCTGTGCTACGGTCGCTGGACGACAGAAGGCGACGCAGTTTGAAAACAGCATTTAGGCAAAAACAACGCGAAACAAGGTTTATTGGCGTAAAATGCAGAAGGTTTTATACAATGAGCTCAATGACCTTACATGATGAAAATTTCGTCTCAGGCAGAACTCCCTCATTTATCAAATGTATAGATTAATCGCCTCTATACATTTGATAAATGAGGGAGTTTTTGTGAGCAGTTACATCATGATAACCACATAGACCCTTCACAGATTGGACTCTTTGGATTTTGTGCTGCGCAAACATATTGGTGTATTAAAAAAATATATAGTTACCTGTAAACTATGAACCGTGGCTGGTGTGAAGGCAGTATGTCTTGCAGCTCCTCCAGCTCTATGCTCTCTAACTCTTCATCTACTTCCAGGGCTTGCTTCTCTCTGTTCACCTGGAAAGTTTAAAATAATTTGCTTTACTATCGCTGTACAGATAAAATGAATATATGTAGTAGAATCAAAACATATAAAACTAGTTAATTTTCAACATAAACTTCTATGTGAGTTCTAGCAGAGTTTATAATATTTAATAATGTTAGAGAAGTTTAGTACAGTGATAGGTTGTAGAATATTTTTGTCACTTTTTTTAAACAAGGAATGGGTTTGCACTATTGTCCGTAATTTGCCTTTTGTTTTTTATCTTTTCTTATCCTCCTATTATATTTACAGAATCACAGGTCTTACACCTGTTGTTTTTAAATCATCACTGGCACCGTTTTGTGCATAATATATTTATATACTTATACCTATATTGTAAAAAATGTAGAACATAGTTGAGAATAAATGGATCCAAAACATAATAAAAACATATGTAACAGAACCAGTATTACAGGCCTTGGACAAAGCCACAAGACAGATGTATGCTACATAAGGTTACATTACATATAAATTGTATTTATTTTAGATAAAATATACTTAATGTAGTTTTGGTTCATATTGTTGTTGTTTTATACTTTGAAACTATTGCCTGCTCCTAGGTGTCCTAATCATAAATACATAAAAAACATCATTAGTAATAAAGTATGTTACTTAAATTAGTTATTTATTTATTATTATAATTGGTAACAATATAAGATGTGAATGAAATGGACATATTTTAAGAAACTAGGGGAATAAATGCTATTTGTTTCCCTATATTATGTTTTATTAAGTGAGATTTTAGACAAAATTATATTTACCTAACTTCATTGTAATCACAATAAATATCATCATTGTTGTCCTTATTTCATCTATTTTATGTGAGATGATTTATATAGTGATTAATGCCTTTGTCCATATGATTTTTGCTACCACTTTACCCAACATTTAAAAATATAGGCTAGTTGCTACATTAGGTAATGCTAAGTAAATAAAATAAAATAAATAAATATTCCGGGACATTGCACACAGCGCCATCTAGCCCCACACTAAGCAAACGCTTGTGTCGTGGGTACTAGATAACGGATATAATACTTATATACTTTTCTTTTGTAAATACATACTTATTATACATACAAACGACCAGACTCAAGTGTATCCACATTACTAATAACATATAGGTACATATATATAATATACATATATATATTAGATAACCTTAGTATTGCAGGAAATAACAAACTAGTATCCATTATAATAACATCTATGTAAATGTGTGTAATGAATGCATGTCAGGATTTTCCTCAATGATTCACCTTGTTTCATTGAATCAATTACACATTTATTGGTATGAATTGTTTTACTAAAGATTTATTACATGAGTTGCAAATAAAAATTGTTTTTGGAGCAATATGACTGATATATTGCTGTTTGTTAAACTTTGTTGTATCTCAATCTAAATAAACTGACTGAGTTAGTTACTTATGGTCTCTGACACAATCAGATGTAAATAATGAACATAAAAAAAAGTGACAGAGTTATTTATATTCCCAAAGTTAGGCCAAGCAAGAAGTATAGATATGATTTTATGTACTGATGGATGACATGTAAAATTGTATGTTGCTAAAGGTCAACAATAAATACCTGTGTTAGACTATGCCAGGATACCCTACATACACTTAAAACTCAACTAGAGACTAGATTAGTGTTTACAATCGTGAAGTAACAAGTAATCTTGCCAAACTGTTACTTATTTATAAAATTAGTACCTACTTTTCTTATCAAAAGTTTTTATCATAAACAGTAGTTCAAAACATACATTTTATAATATACTTAGACAAACAACGCACAGGCGCTAGTTGCTATCAGCGTCAATGCGTAGGAAGTTACTCACAGAACATTGCAACGATGACGTTGTTACATATAGATTACATTGTGGTCTGATATGCTTCAATGACTCAGTTAGGAGTGGCTCTTCCAATGGTATTAGAACAAACTACTTTGTAACACATAAATACTTAAAAAATCATTGAACATTGAATGATTTTGGCAGCTTATGCAGCGGGAAAGCAATCTTTTTTAAAATATTTACGAAAAAAAGAAAATTAATACCTTCAATATCAAAGCACTGTTAGAAGTGTGTTTGGCAAACCGGAATTTCTTTAAAACTTCTTTCACACCGTCACCGATATCACATACGTTTACGTTTTGTGCGGACATGGTTATTTTAATTTATAAAATTGAATAAAATAAAGAAAATTGCTGTCGACCAAGCTTGTTTACGTCGACGTCCAATTTTCCCGATATTTCCAATATTTGATCGACTCGACAACCTTCCTTCCAATTCGGTTTGATGTTGACATTAACAGTTACATTCTTTTAGCCAGATAGTGAATGTCATTCATGGCTAAAATCAGTAGGTAACTTTAATTCATCAAAAGTGTCAGATGTCAGTACAGTAATGTCAGTGTCAGATATAAGTTGCATTTGATTTGACATTTATTTCCTCAATAAAATGAAAAGTAATTTTCTGCATTTTCAATATTAGAGACAAATAACCAAAATTAAATCAAATTATTTGCGATAATATATCATTGTAGTATTTTCCAAATCAAAAAGTTTTAAGAAACCAATTAAAATCCGCAGTTTTGACTGAATATCTAGTAGTTTCGAAAGTAGTTTGGCCTAGAGTCTGTGTTATTGTTTGAAATCAGCTTTAAAGTTAGATTTTGTGCCCTAAATAAAGGTCAACAGCTTTAAAGAATATCTGATATGTCGTGTGAGTACCTAAATATGTTTGTTTAGTGATAATTTTGCACATAAGTTACGTATTTGTGCAAATACTATACAATGGGCACAATGGTAGTTTAGACGAACATTCATGGTACTTTCTCCAGTGAATGGCTAGATATTTGATCTGTTTACATTGTCCTTGTGCTTGTGACGCCTAGCTATTCAACATGGGTGGATCTTGAAACATATCAATCATTCAATAAGTATTGAGCCTACTTACTGGAAGTGTATTAAAGAATACTTAATACTAATATTAAGTATTGATTCAAGATAAATTGGCTTATGTTATCTTGTTTCTAGGTTCAAAATTGTATGTGATTTAGGTAAATGTTTCTTTGCCTTGTTTGATAGTCTGTGATACTATTCAGTACTTACTTACTATTGTTTGTGATACTAGTTATAATTATATTATTGAAGTGTTATATATTATTATATTTGTTCCTTTGTTAATAATTTTATTTTGTACTTATTACATATATTTAGCAAATTACCTAAAAACTAGGTATACCCACTGTGATATGATATGGTATGGCTAGGCTAAAAAACTACAAGAGACACAATGGAACACCATAAACAGCCATACTTCCATCTGCATGAACTTATCAGTAAATAGATTATTGTCTTTATACTAATTTACTCATACAATATTTATTTGCAGTACATAAGTTTTTGTCCATAAGTATATATGTTATTTTGTATATCAGTGTGTAATATGTATTAATTAGTGTAGCCCTAGCTCATATATAATATATTTTTATTAATTTTGATTTCATTCCTTCCACTACCAGTATGTCTAATTTAAAATTTTGTTCCTCATATACATCTTTGTCTTTGTTTGTTGTCCTTCTTGTATGTGTGTGACGTCACAGCCAGCCCCAACGGAAGACCAGCGCTGGTTGCTTCCACACAACCAGCATTATGCTGAGTTGGGGCTGTGTTGTGGCAGATTTTTATGTCTATTTACCTATTATGTTTTTACTCCTGTGTGTTCTTCTGTCAAATCTGTCACAATAAATGTTTTCTTTCTTTCTTTCTGTATATTCTACTTCTTGTTTTTACCTATTATTCTTAAGTTGAGTACTTAACTAAAAGTTCATCTTATAACAGAGGAACTAAGTAAAAACTTTAATCATAGAGTAAACATATCATAATAAGCACAAAGTAAATATTGGTAGATTAATTTAGTATCAGTTTTTTTAAATAAAAGTAAAATTACTATGTATTTTAATAGATATGATCTGTTGTAACTATGTATCTATCTTTCTCAACAAATAAACAAATGACAAAATAAACTGGAAAATGAAAAATATCTTTATTCTAATGATCATTCTTAATATCAAGCAGGCTAAATCCTTGCCCATATTTCAGAGCTTGGTTTTTAATCATTACATTTCTACTTTGTGATGTTAATTGGTTTGTGTAAGTCTTTTTATTTGAATTATGTTCTGCTTTCTTTTATTTTTGTGTGATTTCCTTCAATGTAATATATTTCCTTTAAATATCAGTAATATGTAGTTCTGTGTGTAATTATGTTTGTATGTTGTTACTTTGAATGTTATATTTGTTATTGTGTTTTATTTTTAAATTATCTAATATTGTGTTAAGTACGCCAGCTTTACGGATTTCCTCTAGTGTTGTCCAAACTAGGTTACCTGGAAGAGATCACTTTAGTGATAAGGTCGCCCAATGTCCCTGGTTACCTTCCACCTTTATGTAAAATATGTTCTTTTTATTTGGTGTACAATAAAGTATATTTGATTTGATTTGATTTGATTTGATCATATTAAGATAAGTGATGATTTGCTATCTTTGTTCCAGGTTCAATGTACTATTGGGTGGTTTGCTGATATCTACATATAAACTGCCAGATATTGACTAGAAGTCTGTCAACAACTATACAGTCAAAATGGAGACAGCTGGTATGTAATTATTTAATTTATTGCATAAACAAATAAAATAATGAACCACTAAAATTAGCCATGCAATTTTACAGATTAAGTATTAAAATTTCTTGTTATTACTACATATTAACTTTTGTAATTCTTTTAATAACAATACAAGAAACAAATCAATCAAATTTAAAGAATTGTAATTATATGTGTGATTGAATTTGTTGGTATGGTAGCTATATAATAAATTAAGAAGTCAGTTAAAACATAAAGTAGTCAATAAATTGTAGAAATAATTTTATCA
Source organism: Macaria liturata (assembly GCA_964023185.1). Taxonomy (NCBI): domain Eukaryota; kingdom Metazoa; phylum Arthropoda; class Insecta; order Lepidoptera; family Geometridae; genus Macaria; species Macaria liturata. The sequence goes on from OZ026822.1 coordinate 4,072,525, forward strand.
TTGATATCTTCACATTTTTGACCAAATTAATTAATCAATTTGCCCTCTAGATATCTTAGATCTTGCGTAATAGTGTTAATACTAGCATGAACATTAATCTATTGGATTTACCTTAGATTACTGCATATATGCAATTCATGTGTAAGAGATAAAATTACTTAATGTCATGTTTTATAATGCAAGTAAGTGTTGTAGTTTCTTTCACCAAATTATGAAAAAAGAACACTCTCTTGTTTTAGTTATTATTAATTTAATATGTAATTACTGTTTTTCAACTGCTCAGTGATTGACTTAGAGTACCATCATCATCACAAATTGATGGGTACCCTTGTCTATGGAGCATGCACCATCTTTCCCGATCTTCTGCCAATTCCTTGGCCTTCTCATATGACATGACTCTCGCCTTCTCCTTTACTTGGTACATATATGACCTCCTCGGCCTTCCTTATTGATCATGCTTCCAGTTTTCCCTCAATGATGTTTTCTATAAAGTTGGCATGTCATATAAGATGGCTAGATACATCTTCCTGCTTCTATAGAAATTTATATTTACATATTTGTTTGTCACAAGCAAAACCACGCTCATAAAGCTAGCAATAACAAAGCAGATAATGAACATAGGATATGTTATTTTGTCTCCGCTCCATGTATGATTCAGAAAATCAATACTTTGTTATCTTACACACGCTGTGGGTGTCAGTTTATGTTCTAATGTAGGTACATAGGCATACAAAGGTAGATTAATAGAAATAGATTGACATGCTTTAAGACAATGAGTATAGATAACCTAGTTCTAAATGACCACTTTAGTTAACAGCCAACTTAACACAGAATAAACCTGTACATTTAAACAGTCATTTATAAACTGTGTTATATGTAGGTATAGAATAAAAAATATGAGATATTTGTTTAGTTTATTTTATATGATCTTACTTAGTTCTAAAGTTTTTGTGTAAGTATGTACCTAGTAAAATATCTCTTGTAAAGTGACACATACATATATGAACATAAACCCCTACAATATTATTATTTTAAAAAATAACAATATTTTATTTATTTCAGGTGAAAGCACAGAAATGTTGGAAAAGGATTCCACGTAAGTACAAATTCAGTACATCTATCTATCTATCTTATGTCTAGCATAGAATTAGTTATGCAACATTAAAAAGATAATTTTAATCATCATGATTCTGATATACTTACCCTAAATTAATATGCGATTTGGATTTTTTGAATTATACCTACTGTTCTTAATATCTTACTTCATTGTTAGTCAGTTATGGGGAGTAAATTTTAAAACCGGTAAATAAGTTAAGTAAGCGTAAAATAAGGTTCTAATCTACCTGCTGATAAATATATCTAAGCGCCTGATATATTTATCATAGCAGAAGTGTAGAATATCTTGCTATGTATTGTAATAAAGGCTCATCTTAGCTCATTGCTCTTATATTTGTTGTAGTTCAAATACTTCGAATATTAGTTCTGTTGTTGGGGATTATTATACCTATGATTATAGTCATTGCCGTACAATGGAATGCTATAGAACAAATATAATAAATAATAAATAAAAGACATTTATTTCAGGCAATATCAACCCAGAACTTAATACTAGTAGAACACTGTAAAGGGGTGTTGTCAATTTAAAAATACGTAAAGATATACAAATAGCATGCACACGATTGTGCATGTGGGTCATTTCTTGTTCTTGTCCATGTGGACAGAGATCCAGCGTCTATACACTGGACTCCGGAAGTCGTCAGACACAGAGACCATGAGAATTTCGTTGTTGGAACGGCGCATTCTCCGCCAAAACGAGGCTACGCGAGTTCTTATCACAGCGAAGAAATCAGGGACCCCCGCGTCTGCGAACATGCCCGAAGCGCTACAGCACATATCTTTCGCAGTTCCATAGTCATTGTGGATTGAAAGATAAAAACCATTTCTCTCTCCTTAGTCAAATATTCAATTTTGTTATTTGGTTTTGAAATTAGGGTTCAGGTTTGATGGCATGGATTTAACACAAAGATAACGTGGAATTAATTACTTTTTTTTTAACAAGGAATGGGTTTGCACTTGACCGTATTTTGCCTGATGGTAAGCAAACATTACGGTCTAGGATGGAGCGTGCTTTCGCGTAAGAACCGATTCACTCAACTCAGTACTTCAGAGAACGTAATGAATACGATATTCTATAAATTTGTCGTCGCATTTTATATCGATTTCATAAAATATAATCACTCACTCACTACATACTACTAAAATATAATCATAGTCCAAAATCTATTTCAACATCACCGTAGTTACAAGTCAATATTTAAAGTAAATACTAGATATAGATTAGCGTTACCAAGCATGATAATGTGATAAGCGATAACCTAAATCAAACTAAAGGGGGAAATCAAATAGGATACAATGTATCACCACACCCTTTATATATTATTATTATTTATTTTTTGTATGCCTTTGGATTTCGTCAATATATGTGCAATAAAATGAAATTACATGATATTGTGGTAGTAAAAATAGATCGCAATGGTCAGACATATGCTTGAAGGTCATGTTTTTTTTAAACTAGATAGGCTCACGCTTGACGTTAAGCAACGTTAGTAATCTACGATCTAGCGCGCTTGCCTAGAAGAAACCGAATCACTCGATGTTTAAAAGTAGCAAGTACGTATCTTTGCTCGTAAATTTTAAAAAAGTAGGTATCTCCTCTTAATGTATTGTTCTCAATGACCTTTAGTTTAGTTTAGTCAGTTGTAAGGTTATTATTTACTAGCTGTGCCAGCGACTTCGTCCGCGTGGAATAGTTATTATCATAAAAACGGTTCTAGTGAGTTAATCTTAAAAGATAGACATATACTGTTGCAGACATTTTGTTAGATCATTTCAAGTGGAATAATTCTTTGAACCGTTTTCGCAGCACACGCAACGAAAGCCCTCAAAGATGAATAATTTTCCCCGTTTTTTCACATTTTCCATTGTTTCTTCGCTCATATTAGTTGCAGCGTGATGTTATATAGCCTAAAGCCTTCCGCAATAAATGGTCTATCCAACACAAAAAGAACTTTTCAATTCGCACCAGTAGTTCCTGAGATTAGCGCGTTCAAACAAACAAACAAACAAACAAACTCTTCAGCTTTATAATATTAGTATAGATTTATTTAATACCTACCTACTTGTTATATGCATATTGAAACTAAGTAAGATGTGCCCTGTTCAGGGCTTCGATTATTATTTATTATTATTAAGACTTCTCAGTCCAACCAGATATTATAATTAAAATAAAAAAAAAACACAGCGTCGTGAAAAGCTGTGATCAAAACAGTAAGCAAGATCTAGTAATTTGTTTTTTTTTTGTATATATCTATTAAAAAAAAAACTATCTCAAACGAGCCTTCTGTGTGCTATATTTGGATTTATACTTATGGCTTTTATATTCCATTTCCCATGAATATAATACATGCTAAAGTTTGTGCTTGTTACTTTTTCACGCCCAAACGGTTCAACTGATTTAGATGAAAACTGGTGTGCAGAAAAAATAGATCATGTATCCCACAAAGGCTTCTTTTTATGCGAGGGTAAAGCGCTCATAGCTCTGCCAATACGAGTAATTAATAAATCATATTAAATTTCCCTTTAAAAAAACTGACCATAACATTTACAACACAAGGACATGTTTACTGATAAAAAATGAATTTATAATTAAGAATGTTCTCTCTCTCTCTCTCTCTTTCTTTGATTTCCTCATGACTGAGGGTCTGTTAGGTTTGTTAGGGGAGTTCTCTTGGGCATATTATGTACATCGTGAATTCACATACTGACTAAAATTATAGTGCGTGTTTAAAGGAATCTTTAGAAACTAGCAAGCTGTTATAACTAATGTTATTTGGGTACTGGTTATTGTCGTAAGATAGTTTTGATTACTTATGATTACACGCAAGGCCCGAGTCGGTGGGAGATAGAGTTGCAATCTAAGCCCGGTAATCGGTTTTAGTGATGTGACATGCTTATCGATGTTTATGGATATTTTGTCTCGACATCTCGCTAGTGAGCACAACTAAAAAACATCAGACAGGCTGTAGTCAAATGCAAACCTATCCCACGTAAAAAATAAATAAACTATCATCTTTTAAAATTATTCTATTAATTAATTATTTATTTATAATGGTACACAAAACAGAATAATAAATTAAAAACTAAACCTTATAATAAACTTAAAAATAATAAATTAACAACTATATAAACTAAAACATAAAGAGGTATGTTTTTATTATATTTACAAGTCTTAAACATAATATTAAAATATATAATATACCTAAAATAAAATATGAAGTAAAATAAAAAAAAAATAGGCTTTTAGGGCGGTTTGAAAACTCTGACACCAGAGTTGGCCACTGTCATACGAAATTACTTACGGTATAGGTACTTTGACCTTTTGTTTGTGTTAAACATTATTTTACACTGAAATATATACTACCAAAGTAGCTCTAAAGATTACGTTTTATCTTCATATCTATTAGTGTTTTTTCGATAAATGTTCACGTGAACACATACCACGATATATGAAGATAATGATACATGAATTTAAAGTGTATGATGATATGATAAATAAGTAGGTATAGATCACAAAATATTACTAATTAATAAATAAATAAAATAATAATAAATATTTCAGGACATATCACACAGCGCCATCTAGCCCCATGCTAAGCTTACGCTGGTATCATGGGTACTAGATAACGGATATAATACATATATACTTTTCTTTTGTAAATACATACTTATTATACATAGAAACGACCAGACTCAATACAAGTAATTACAAATTTTTATATTCATAATTACTTGTGTTATGCGGGAATCGAACCCGCACCCCTAGATTAGAAGGCAGAGCCACTACCAACTAAGCTAACGGAGCAGTCAAATTCAGTAATTATTGTTAAGTATTTTATCTTAAACTAACATTTATATTTCCATTAGGTATTTAAATAAAAATTGAAGAAAATAGTTGATTATACAAAAAATACTTTCAAGAAATTGTTCAGTGATGTTTTCTAAACTAGCGTTTTTATATCCATAAACTTTAGCTTAAATTTAATTTTGGATCAAGATTAAGTCTACATAACATTCATTGTAGTTATTGATTTCCCTTTTCCCAAAGACACATCGATGACTTTAGACGTGGTTTTCCCATCCTTACGTCTCCAATCACGGCTCCGGCCCACCTCAATTGGTCGGCTCAGTCAGTGTACCCGCGATCTTTGCGCTGCTGACTCGCTTGCTCGCGTAATCGAGTAACAAGTCGCAACTTTCGAATATCGAATCGAGCTCGTAATCGAGTGTCCCGGTCTACTGTAACTCTGCTCGAAAATAGTGTTTGTGTTTTTATTTCGCTTCTTTTGTTTTCGTATGTTCTATGCCAGTGTCGCTTTTGAAATTGGAATGTGTTTTTTTCGAAATTCGATTGATCTTGTCGTAAGCTTTAGTTACGTCACTTTTGAATTTCGAATTTGATTTCCAAATTTTGCTAAATTATTATACAGTTGTGTCATTTTTGGAATTTGATTGTGATATTTGCAATGCTGCTGCATTTGACAACCATTCACGAGTTTATTTAAGTACCCTCTATCATAGAATATCATTAGTTTGTGCTGACATGATATATATGTTTCGTATTTGGGGAACTCTTTATTTATTTACATTATTTTAAAAAGTAACTCTGTCATAGCTTTATTTGCACGAAAATTAAGATACGCACGCATTCAGCCCGAAAAGTTGCTTAGACATTAAACATTGCTATTATTTCTAAAAATTGCTTTCTTATCAATCTATTTTTTTGCGTACTTTGACCAATAGTACACGTGGTTTATATTATCTACCCTCGGACGGTGATTTATCGAAACCAATTATTTGTAAAATCAATACTTTTCGGGATTTTCCTAATATCATTCCATTTAAAATGACTCATTTGAGTTGAGTTGAGTTCTGTCTGATCTTTTCTGATCTGATGTTTGATATTATATGAAAAATATTCTCTCTACACTTATGTAATGTATATTTATGTACAATTTTAGTAAATCACACACACACACACACACAACAAGTGAAATTATCCCCACTTTAGCAAAGTACGAGTACATATAGCTACGAATAGATAAATTGCTTTGATACTATAGTAGTGATCTAAGTTGTAACAAAAGTATACAACCTAAATAAAAAACAAACACACTTTATTACATGTAAAGTCAATAAGGACATTCATAATTTTAATTAATTTACTTAAATCCTTCTTTGAATTAACAATAAAAACAATTTTTTCCTCAAATAAGCGATTAAAACAACATTCTGTATTATTTATCTACTCATGTGTTCGGGGCTTTCCTGCATACGCAAAGACACAACAACAAAACACTTAAGGATTTACCATATCTAAAATACATGTGTATTATGTCTATAATCCTTCTTGCCAATTGCATACCTACCTATATAAACTACATAATTATATAAACTTCGATAACAAGTTCTAATAAGACCTACATAGCCAATGTTAGTCGTAAAGCGCGAAGGGACTATACATACTATACCAAAGACTCGCACGAAGCGCTTTGCTTACGCTTACTATGAAGGTAGAAACCTTCATTGTAAGGATAACGAGGTTACGGAGCTCTCTACCTGGAGCCCTGCTTCCAGAAAATTATAACCCTGGGGTCTTCAAATCGAGAGTAAATAGGTTTCTTCGAGGCAAGCGTACTACATCTTAGACTACTGTGGTGCTTGACATTCAGGCTTTATTCAAACGTAAGCTTATTCCGTGTTGAAATAAAACATATAGCATACCTATGTACCTATGAAACATGTTAAGTATATCCGTATAACCTTGTTTTTTCTCTCCATCATTGTGCGGTAATAGCGGTATTATGCCAATGTTATGATTTAGTATGGTGTACTTACATTACATTGTGCTTAGATATTACGAAATCTATTCAAGGCTATGGTAAAGCACGCTGCACGGTTGTAAAGTAGCCTCAGTACAGCTGATGTTACGACATTATGTGGTGCTATACTAAGTATACGTCTACCAAAATTTGTAGAAAATATCACTTGTGTTGCCTGTTTGTTTAGCCCTTTATTGACAATTACAGTGTTGTGGTGAAGAAAATAAGAATATAATTTACAGTGTGTTCTGTAACTTTTAAAGGGCGTGTTTAGTTCATCTAAATCAATACCTATTGTTTTGCAACTTTTAGAAATTTTGCAAAATTTGTAATTTTATATGGAAGTAGAAAGAGAATCAAGAGTTTGGGATATTTCACATAGCCCCATGCTGCATACACAGTTTGTTTATATTATCATAGTATACATTTAAATATTCAAGGCTTAGTTTGCTGCCCTGAGAACGACCGACCATTATCTCAATAAGTTCGTTCTCTATTGTTTTAAGGACAGATTGTACGAATAATTCATACTTATTTTAGGACTGTGTACTATTAAAACTACTGAGGAATAATTAATTATGTACAACTTTAGGCAGAATGCTAATTCACCTTTTGCCCTTCGAAATTTTGCCTGTATAGATAGATAGATAGATAGATAAAACTCTTTATTGTAACACACATTGAAAATAAAATAAAGACAAGCAAAAACACAAACGACTTAAAAAATAGTGCCACAACTGGCGGCCTTATCGCTAATAGCGATTTCTTCCAGGCAACCGTAGGATGGACAGGAGTCGAAAGAAAAATAAAGGATGGGGTGTTCAAAAAAGAGAAAATATTATATAAACAATAAAATATTCAATATTATATACATAATAACAAATAACACATATTACTTATAAGTGTAAATAACTATAAATATATAACACATATACATATTATACCTACATACTATAACGACAGAAGGAGACAACAATAAACACACGATTTCAGCAGCAGAGGTATAGTGTATACATTCTGAGATACATCGGTCTCTCGTGATAATTATTGGATAAGTGTTTTACCGCTGTGCTTTATTTAATTTGTTCACTTGGACAATAAGTCCCTCCTCATCTACTTTAAGTCCTCACATTTTTTATATATCTTATAATAATAAATTAAACTAAGATTTCATCTGAAATACGGGAAGAAATAACGCAAGTAATTAGATTCTATCTGTATATTTTGGTATGATAATATCAATCACTAAATTGTATTTAATGCCCAGATCTAAGATAACCGATCGTCAAATATGACTGTTGATAAATACTGTTGATGCATCAATTAATATTTAATCAATCATTATATTTATCAAATTTATGATAGTAGAAGTAAACAAACAACTGGTTATTTCATAAAAATACCTTATCTACATGTTTTTGAAAACGATGTGAATACGTACTAAAACATTACAATTAATATGTGCAAAAAAAATTATATACTACATGCTTAGAACCCTGATTAGACTAGAAACTCTTTTTTTTATATCTAGTAATATAATATCCTACATAGAAAAGTCGAAGTGATAACTATATTCTTTTGAAGTCAGTTAAAATTATTTATCTACACTAATGTTGTAACATTCTACTTATGTTTCCAATACTTGACTTATAATTACTACTGTTATAGCGCAGACAACAAAACACTCAATTTAAGCAATTTCACATGATGGTATAATATCCACATCGATATCGTAATATCTCATTATAACATCAATAAAACGCGACTAACCTGATTGCAATCAGGTTGGTCGCGTTTTATTGATGCGCGCAATGCGCTCTCATTGGTTAAATTTTAATGGCGGCAAAATCACTGTGACAATACACGTACGCGTGAATTTAATTTAATAAATTAAAAGTTAAAAATGGATAGCGAATTAGTGAAGATAAAGTAGTGTATGCAACTGCATATAACACGGGTATTAAAACACTCGTTACTATTATGAAACTCGCTGCGCTCGTTTCATAAACTCACACTCGTGTTTTAGTACCCTTCATTATATGACAGTTGCATAAACTACTATTATTTAAAACTTGTCATCGCTTCAAATCTTATTATGCGACAGCGTAAACCAAGATTTAGAAAGTGGCCGGTAAAGTAGCTTCAAACTTGAATTGAAAGTAAAATCAGATCATTACGCGAATCGTGAGAAAACGGGGACAGTATCACAGGTGGTACCAAAGCGATTTAAAAAAAATAAGTTTTTTTAAATCATCATCATCAGCCTACAGTCGTCTACTTCTGGACATAAACCTCTCTCAAAGCACGCCAATCAGCCTGATAAAAAAATATTTTGATATTATTAGATAATTATTACATATATACTACGATGACGATATACCTGAATTTAAATAAGAATAAATAATTATTTACTTCAAAAAAAATTCCAGCAAGATCTTTAAGTCCAAGAAAGGGTCCAACTAATTTTGTGATTTTTATATCAAAGTCAAACAAAAATACCTATGACAATACTGTTATGTTTGTTTGCGACCAATGGACAGGATAATGATATCAATTAGTTATGGCTCTTCATAATGTCGACCTCAATCGTTGACTGAAACAACAAAACTTTGGGATTTGCTCCAGGTTCAAGGTGGTTTTACTTACAGCGCTGTCTAAAATCGTTACTGTATAACTGTAACTGTTTTCGCTCCAAAATCAGAATCGGCTATTTTGCAGGAATACAACTAAGGAGGAATTCTTTAGTCATATTCCTCTAAGGTCGAGACTGATAGATGAGATTCCTAAATCCATTGGTTATCAATAGTAATAATTTGGAGTGTTTTCCCAGATCTTTCAAATAATACCCACGGATTTTGTAGTTCTTATTACCTACATGACATCCATTTCATTGCACAAATTCAATGTAATCATAATATTTTCTTTTAGATTGAGTGATAAGTAAACTAACCGATTACCTATCCGTTACGATTATGCGCTGCGGTTTCCTAACCGTGCCGTAATGCTTCTGGTAATTTCCTCCATCAGACCTTGCTAAGTGAAAGTGTTCGTATTATACAAATAATCGTGCTAAAATCACACGAAGAGAGTAAAGAGCATAATGTATTATTTATTTTACTAACAACAGCACTAAGTAACAGTCTGTACTGTATGTAACAGTCTTTTTTAACAAATATTAGGCTTATGTTATAATATCAGACTACAACTTGCCTGATGTTAAATACTACGGTCGTCTAAGATTTAATACGATTGCATACCAGACACCTATTCGTTCTGGATCTCTGAGCTATGCTCAAAACGAGGCATATCCTACGAATATAAATAAATAAATAAATAAAATAAATAAATATTCCGGGACATTGCACACAGCGCCATCTCATTCTCATTCGATAAGAAGAACTAAGGGTGAACATTCTCTGGTAAGCTTTTCGTCTAACGTTGCTCGCAAAGTAATCAGTATTCGTTGATTGATATTACGATTGTTACGGTAGAAAATATTTTTTCAGCTATTCTATACAGTTTGTTCATATTATGAACATAAATTGAAAAACTTCAATTTTTTACCAGTTTTATTACTCGAAACCGCTCGCACCCTCCCACCGATATCGTTATCATTTTCGTGACCATGTTTACTACATAAATACGGAGACAGATATTATCGATTGGTGCTGATAAGCGACGCCATCATATCTTAGTGTTTATCACTACGAACATACACACATTAGTATTTATATGATATTTGTATGGTACTTTCTTGAACCCTGTTTCATAACAACTCCGGAAAACTGATCAAATCAGACTTAACACATGATAAATTGACTAACTTATCTTACTTAACTGATGATAACTTAAATATTTTTTTGGTGTTGTTCCGCTGTTAACACTACAGATTATGCTAAAGATATCATCTACAATAGATTTCCGCAAAGAAACTCTTGATTCAATATCTTAAATGTAACACTGTAAAACATCGTCTAAGTGTAACAAGATATGACATAGTTTACAATTCCAAGCTGATTAATTAAATTTACAATAAGTTTGTTTGTTTTTCGATGGTCATTTCTATCTTCTGGGAATTTCCATAACCTTTGCTTAAGCGTGTGAAGTATTTGACCTCAAGGAATTCCCCTTTGCTAATGGTTGGTGCCAGAAGCTTTAGTTTATAGGGTTTTTTTTGAGCCGGGAGATTTTTTATATGGTTACCTTCTGACTCCAATGACCTCCAGACGACCAGTGCTATTCTAACATTCAAATCAAATCATTTTTTTTTAATGAACTTAAATCTATCTATTTACAAAATTTGTAGCTTATTAATCAAACTTAAAACTAAATCAATTTAAATTAATTTACATTGAATTGATATGTTGCATTATCACCTCTCTCTTGAAATGTAATACCTCATGACTAAGGGTCGTGACTCCCCCGCAGAATTAATTCGTTAGGGGACTTCTCTTAGGCACATACATCATGATGGAAGCCCCAGGTCGTTCCACGGAAAACACATGTCCTCGGATATTGTGATCCTCAAACATTTTTCTCACGATGTTTTCCTTCACTGCTAAGCGAGTGCAAATCCACACAACTTGAATATACAAGTCATTGGAGTAGGGTCGGTTTCGAACCAGAATATGTCTGGATGAAAAGCTGACACTGGAACCGCTAAGCCACACTCGCTTTTATCTTATCATCTAACACACATAATAAGTAAGTAAATAAATGTACCATAAACATTTTCGGGAAGCCAGGACGAAGATAACATTTTCAAAAATATACACCGGAAAAGGACATAACACTTTTTGTAAATACTCTTTGTCTCTTTGTCAACAAGTGAAATAGCAAGTTCACGGTCGGTTGGTGAATCATTTATTGAATTGACAATGCAATTCAGCGTGTCGATGCTATGAGCACAGAGGTATCAAGTCGAGGTGGTCACAATTCATTGTTCTTAATGACTAGTTGAGAGTAGATATCAACAATCAAAGTGATAGACAATAGTATTTGATAAATATGGCATTCTTTTGTGTTGGAAGCCTCTTTAGATGTGTTCAGGGTTGACTGTCGACCTCTTACCGTTACGTTTGAACAATTGTCTTTTATCCAGCATTTGAATAGATTTCTTTTCATATACTCGATTAAGTTAAGAATTTGGATAGAGTCGTCGCACTATCGTATATTTGGTAATGAGTTTTTTTTACCAGCGCTGTGGTAATCAACTCTATGGTTTTGTCCTAATTCTCAAGTCTTGATAGACTTTACTTATAGCTTCTACTAGATAGTTTTTAATTGAACTGTTTTATCACATTTTTTTCTTTCATAAACAATGCTTCAACATAACATGAAGCTTGAAGAATACAAATGAACATCAATCCCAAGCTTATTAAATCTAGATTTATTATCACAATAATATTTATTCCAAGCAATAATACGTATATTAATTTTCTCGGAAAACGCAGGTTTATGTGTTTATTACAATATAGCCCATTGTCGGATTGTGCAAATACTGATAGGGATTATATTTTATCTAACTGTTGTGTACTTATTTATGAATATATTAATGTTCTAGAACTTTCAGATAAGCATTGTTACTGTACATATATACCTATAATATACCTATCAGTTTAATTAGCTGATACGATATAATATATTCACTTTTAAAAGTTAAGCTATGTACCTACGGTTACTAAGAAAGTTTTTCTTGTGGCTTACAAATACAAATAGTCTTAAACTAATATATTTAAAGTTACAATTATTTTATTTATAAAGGTTTGTTTGTGTTCTTGTGAGCCCTGCACTAAGTATACACTTTTATCGCACTTTCGCAGTAGAATAAAAATTATGTATCAAAAACATCTAAAAGAACGAATGAAAGCAAGAAAATATATTGACTGGCCTGTTAGCTTAGTTGGTAGTGGCTCTGCCTTCTAATCTAGGGGTTGCGGGTTCGATTCCCGCTTGACACAAGTATTTATGAAATTTAAAATTTATATTTACTTGTGTTGAGTCTGGTCGTTTGTTGATAAGTATGTATTTACAAAAGAAAAGTATATAAGTATTATATCTTATTGCTATTGCTTAGTGTGGGGCTAGATGGCGCTGTACGCAATTTCCCGGTTTTTTTTTTATATTTATAAGAGCAAATTAACACGCATACTATACCTGAACTGAAACTAATTGAAATACCTAACTAATATGTGACGTGAGTTGTTAACTTATAATTAATGTCTTTCAGTTCTGTACTGGCCAATTTTTGCAACAATGTTCATAAATAAACAATATCTTGAGAAATTTTAATTTAAATTGATTATATTAATTTTGAGAAATTGTGTATTTTCAATCATATATCCTTATCTTCCCGATAATTAATTAATTCTTGGTGATATAATTGTGAAAGTCTACATTCACCTCAATGATTGCGCCCGGGCCCATTGGTTCCGAGTGAAAATCAAATACCTAGTATATACATTTACCTACATACTTTACCAAATCCACGAAAGCACTTTAGAGATTAGATAAAATACGTGGGCACAGAACGTGTCATTGGTTGATTTTGTGTCTATGTTATGTACTGTAGTGAAGTTTAGACTTACATATTTACTTATTGCATAGTGTTAATATGTTTGAGTAATTGTAGGGCGGAAATATCATCAAATATATAAGGACTAGCTGCGCTCGCGACTTCGTCCGCGTGGAATAGTTATTTTGGGCATCATATTTATTTTTGCAAACCTCTTCAGCTTTATAAATCATAGCTGTTACACATGACTTGAACCGTTTTCGCAGCGCTCGCAACGGAAGCACTCAAAGATGAATAATTTTCCCCGTTTTTTCCACATTTTCCATTGTTTCTTCGCTTCTATTAGTTGCAGTGTGATGTTATATAGCCTAAAGCCTTCCTCGATAAATGGTCTATTCAACACAAAAATAATTTTTCAATTCGGACCAGTAGTTCCTGAGATTAGCGCGTTCAAACAAACAAACAAACTCTTCAGCTTTATAATATTAGTATGGATTATTGAAAAAACTAACACCGTGTAAGGTGACAAGTGATTTCTCGTTCCAGTATAATTCGGTGAAACATACAATCTTATTTTATTATTAAAACTATCGTGACACATTCTTATTAACATTGTAACTATTACGGTTTCTACTGACGTATAATTTCGCGTATGTTGTTTACGTGTTTCTGGTGTAATGCACCCATCTTCGATTCTTCTTTTTCATTTTTCCGTATCAGTTACATATTAACTTAAACTTTTATTGGAAAATGAGCGAAAATCATCACGACCGGCAGGATTCGAACCTGCGTTTTTCTCCTACCGTCAGAACTCTTTAACCACTAGGCTACGGTCTACTAATAACAACACAACAAAAAAGTGTCTAAGTTACATATTGATAAAATATTATGTGTAAGATTACCAATCAAGTTGGAACATCATCACTATATGTCAGATAACTTAATCATGATGAGTTTCTAATTATTTAAATTTAGCCACAGACGATAATAAATTCAATTAATTAACAATTAACACGTATGTAATTTAAAATCAATTTGTACCTTATTTTTTGGTAAAATGAATCTATTTTCACTATCTTCACTAAAAGTTACAATTTAAAGTGTCTCTTATCTCCTTATAAAATGCGTTTGGAAAGAAAAAACAACTAATATCAAGTCATCACTGACTAAATTAGCCAATGAGGTCATTGATTGAGTTAAATAGAGTATGAAAAGGTTGATTGTAACTATAATTATGTACTTAACTTAACTTTTATTTATTTGCTACAATAAATCATTTTCTTTCTTTCTTTCTTTCTTAACCGCGATAAGAGTTATTTTTCTCAAACCTTGCTAGACGCAAAACTATAATAAACATTACTTACTAATAGTAAATTTTAAATTTACTGTTATATTTTAAGCCAAATGTAAAATTGGCCTTCTAGGTAAGCGTTACTTGCCGAATGCCCGAAATACCGCAGTATTTCAGTAATTCGGGCATTCGGCAAAAGACCCTACTCGACAAAATAAATATCTTTCTTTACTTATTTTTTTATGCTGACTTATTGTTGTCGAGTTAAACGATTTTCACCAATCGATTATTGTTTTACTATTTGCGTATTCAATTTGTAGTTAATCCTTTAATTGGTCAAAATCGGATATATCGGATAAGTAGCATGAAAGAATAAAATTACAGATCAAATATTAATACACTGTTTAGAAAACACATATAAAAATACGAAATTCAGTTACACACCATAATTATAAAAAGTTAAAGTAAAGTAAAGAAAAGTGTATATATGTATTATATCCGTTATCTAGTACCCATGATACAAGCGTAAGCTTAGTGTGGGGCTAGATGGCGCTGTGTGATATGTCCTGAAAAATGTATTTATTTATTTGTCACAATAAAATTGTATTTATGTGTAAGTAGTAAAATAATCTTGTTGATTCGGGTTTTTGATAAGACATTATAAAAATTACTTGATTGTCGTCCGCCGCCGTCTTTGGCCTATTTTCGTAATTTGTGCTGTAAATGTAACTAATCTTAGATTGGCTAATCGTTGTTGATACATTTTGATTGGACTAATAGAGCAAACTGGACGAGAAGTCGTACGAAGCGTTTTTACTAATTTATTTTATTATTATTATTCGCGCTTTATAGTAAAAATAGCGAAACTTTGAAACTCTCTGCTTGTGAGGGTTGTTTCCTTAGAAATACATTCTGAGCGGTTTTGGGGTTTATCTGAAGCAAAGTGAATTTGTTAATTTGAATTTCAAGCGACTCTGGCACTAGAATGTTAGGAACCTTATATTGTTGAAGGTTCCTATGTGATTTTTTGTTTAAAATATCTTTTTCCCACTTTCAATTTAATGTTATATTAATTCTATTTTAATCAATATAGATTATTAAAAATCAACAAATATAGGTATCACCGAAATTCCAAGCGACAAATTACAACTAAATCCTAAGTAAAAGTTATCAAGCTATTAGTGAGATATGACTTTGACTATGTATTGTGAAGTTTAAAAATGCAGTGAATGGTTTTGTGAGTGAGTTTATTTGAAGTGAATAAAAGTGTCAAAATGCCGTCCAGAGGGATTAAATATCAGCTGCTGGATGACGACGAAGATGGGTAAGGAAGATTTCATTTTAATATTATTTGCTGTTACGGCCGGTTCACACATGTCTCCGTTTTACTGTTCCGTTTTATCGTGTACGTTTTTTTTTCGTCGATGGCGTATGGAGTTGTTTCAGCGACTTCACACATGGCGACTGTACACAGTATTCCGTATACAGTAAAAATATCGTACCGTAAAAAAATCACGTTCCGTTTTGTCATCGAATACTGGACGACGGAACGGTAAAAATATACAACGTAGAATTTTAACGGATAGATACTGTGTGCGTGGCGGGCGGTGTGTGCGGGGTGTACGTTATACGGTACCTAGTGTGAACATCGCATCCAGTAATGACGGATCCGTTGTACGTTATACGGTGCCTATGTATGAACAGAGCATACATTTATGACGTATCCGTTAAAAACGTACCGGTAAAACGGACTGCCATGTGTGAACGGGCCCTAGCGTGTGATCCGTCCGGTGTAAATATAAGAAATAGTATAAGTTAAAAAAAAATACGTTGACCTGCGTAGCGAATAAACTGCAACACCCTGGTTTCATTCGGTCTCTTTTATCAATTTAATTTCTACTCGTTCTTATTGGCTGAAAATAGGAAATCCACTAATGACAGAGTGTAGAAATTGATTTGATGAAAGAATTAAACTTATTATCGTTTTAGAGAACGGCTATACCTAAATCTAGCCAGGTAGATATCATTAAGATCAACGGAAAATATTTTTGTGGGTGCACTAAAGTCACCAATCGTTCCGTCGGCAACAATATGAATTTGATATATGTAACTTACATAACTAAGCTCTCTAGGTTATGATATTATTTGAGGACGCTGAAGTTGTGTTCTAAGTCTTTACTATAGCACCTACTCCTGCTAAATTGGTATACAGACTTGCTTATGTAGAAATTAATCCTTTAAAATCTAAAATGTTGCGGTGAAAATACAATAAAACAAGTACACAAAAATGTTGTCACAAAACATGACTCGAATTGTTTCCTTTTATTAGATTAAAAGCTCAATTGCGCAGAACCAATTGAATGTCATTGGCCTGTTTTTATATTAAAATACTTAATCGTGAAATTCAGGATTAAATGATTACATATTTTATTGAAGGATTAGTGAGGTACGAGTGATAAGACGCAAGTGTGTGGAATATCTGAAGGGTTTTTTAAATAAAAAAGTATGAAATAAATGTAATAAAACAAATATCTAATTAACAAATACATAGTAAATAACCTAAATATAAAGTTTGTACTTTTTGCGAAGTCAGTTCTAAAGCCGAAGTTAGTAATAAGTACCTATGGCATTAATTGCACTGTACCTTACAGGTACGTGTTACTTAGGTTTTTATGGTACATAAAAATACTACTGTCTTTACTTTTGTCTGTTTACTCTTAAATTCTGATATCAGCCTGCTGATGATGTTAAAAGTATTTTTATTAATGTTCGTGTCAATTTTTTCTAAAGTTCCCTTCGCATAATTTGATCCCTTGCTGGAAAAATGTTTCAAACAAATGTTCGCAAATCCGTATTAAAGTTATTTGACTGTATAATCGAGCTAGAATATATAATAGTTATCTGAGGATAACTTAAATATCATTAAAAGTTACAGCCACTCGTTTTCCATTCATTTTCAGGCAATACCGACACGTAGGCGGTTCTATATATAATTTGAATACCGCCCACACCACACCACATCTACGGGTTTTCTCAATGACATAATAAGTAACAGACGTATCTTTGTGATTAAAACATCTGACACAAGTTTTTTTAAAAGTTCAATTGCTGTATAAAGGTCTCTCCCAATTTCTACCACTGTTTTCTATCAAGAATCAGTTATTTTCGTCAGTGATCTAACGGTTTGTTTTGTGACAGATAGGTTCTTTTGCTGTTCCACCAGTGTTTCCCTCAACATACGTCAAGTACACTTTCTGGCTGAATATCTGCTTCGATTTGAAATTTTAGGAACGGTTAATAATATAATAATAATAATAATAAACAAATATAAATATTCCGGGACATAGCACACAGCGCCATCTAGCCCAATATATAATAGATATTTAGGTTGTAGTAGTAGTAGCTTTATTTAGTAGCTCTTATTTCAAAACTAGTGGACGCCTGCGGCTTTGCTCGCAATATTTCAGGATAAAAAGTAGCATATGACACTCAGAACTCATACTACCTACATACCAAAATAATGATGATCCGTTCAGCCGTTTTTGCGTGATCAGCGTTTAAATAAACAGACAAACCGATAAATAGCCGAAAATTATAAAAGCTGCTGAATTGTATTTTATTACCGCTTTAAAGAATAAAGTATTTTTTTTCTAATATCTTTTATGTATGTTTAGATTTTTGACCTTCGTCAGCTTTATTATATTATGTTCCATCAAATTCAGAGACAATATATGAGTTATCAATGAGTTATATTGTCTCAGTATACTATTACAGCTGTAGGGTTCGCATTCAGGGTAATACCGACCATCCCACGCATATCTGACGAGTTTCAGCGTCCTACTGCCTCCAATAGAATGCGCGGCATTTTTTTTATCAAGTCGTTATGAAGATCTATGATATAAGTTATCAAGTACATGTAGAAAAAAATAAAAACCAAAAAGAATAAATACTCATTTAGGAGCCTATAGAAAAAAAACTATGCCCTATTTATAATTTCTTTAACATTATATAGTAAGCCAAAAAATATAAGAAAAAAAAACATAAGTAGATGCGTATGGAAAAACATAGATGCTAAGATGAAAACATACATACATTACATTTAAGTTAATTTTACACATATGTATATTGTGCGCCAGTTTATTCCTGTTACGACACAATCAAGTTTGAGTTAGTTTCGAAAGTATCACAAAATACTCGTACATGTCGTTTCTATGTTTGATAAGTGTGTATTTACAAAAGTAAATAAGTACATATTATATCCGTTATCTAGTATCCGCGACAGAAGCGTTTGCTTAGCGTGGGGCTAGATGGCGCTGTGTGCAATGTCCCTTTATTTTCCGTTGGGGAATATCTATCTATGTTTCTTGAATTACCTTTGTTTTCCCAGTCGGTTAAAATATCGCATCAACATTATTTCTGTAAATATATTTCTACACTGTAACGTGCTTTTTATTGTTATGTTTATCTCTCTTCTCGTTCTAACGTCATACTTTCTGATGTCATTGTCAATTAATAATTTGTACGCATATCTATATTTACAGTTATGTTTATGAATTCATGATAAAGTGAATTAGTATTGAGGAAGATAATGGCCAAATTTATAAATGATTTTATTTAATTTACTAGCAGTGCCTCGCGCTGTTACCCGCGTTAGTAAAATTATAAAGGTGAAAGTTTGGGTATGAGTGAAAAAATTTGGTAAGGAGGAAGATTATACCCTGGGTCAGAGGCTATTTTTTATCCTTAACTAAACTCGACTACATTACCCAGGCAAAGGCATGGTTGGGTAATCCTAGTTGTGTAGAACAAAACTTAGTTGATAATGTCCGAAACTCCTAATAAAACATGAGTTCGGTGATGTTGATTTCAATTTAACATTTCGCCTAGTCTAGCTTCTTCTCTTTGAGCCGTATTTCCTCATGACTGAGGGTTGTGACTCCCCCGCAGAAATAATTCGTTTGGGGAGTTCTCTTGGGCAGCTGATACGTCGTGGTGGGAGCCCAGGTCTTTCCACGGAAAACCCATGTCCGCGGATATTGTGGACTTCAAACATGTCGGTTTCCTTACTTGGAAACATGTTGACTTGCAATACAAAGTTATAATTAACATTTATAATAATAAAGAAATAATTCAACTACGAATTACATAATTGTTTATTACTTAATTAGTACTTGCGAATTGATAAAACTTTCTATTCCCATTTCTTAGATATTTCTTAGATAGCTACTTTAACGTGAAAATGTTTGTCGCCAACCGGAAAAGCGTTTTCTAATTCGGCATTAAAACCTCATTTTACATTTGTTTTGCAAAACAATCAACAATGAAGGCGCGTTGTTTTTTGGCGCGAAACTTTACGCGGGAAATGTTGACAGTTCAGTTCC
Organism: Macaria liturata; assembly: GCA_964023185.1. Classification (NCBI taxonomy): domain Eukaryota; kingdom Metazoa; phylum Arthropoda; class Insecta; order Lepidoptera; family Geometridae; genus Macaria; species Macaria liturata. Next base: position 4,092,649 of record OZ026822.1, read on the forward strand.
GTTTTACGTAAACTAGCGAAATTAGACATTTTACGAGAATCGTATGGCTATACTTTATGGAAAAAAGAAACTCATATTCCTTTTGTTTAGAAAGAAACTCATTTTCCATTTGTTTTAATATACATTCAATTATTTTTATTATAACATAAAGCTAAAGGTCCATTCATACGTAGTTTATTTGTTTCTAAACTTTGGTTATCGATTCTAATGAAGTTGTTGCATATATACCGTTAAATTTAATCCGAATGTTTTTGAACGCATCGAATCAAGAAGGTGGATAGATATTGCAAAATTTTGAACTGACTATGTACCTAAGTAATGCTGTGCAGAGATTAATTCACTTACCAAATACAAAGTTACTCGTAGTTCTAGCCACAGCCACAGAATACATAATACACAGAATACATGCCATAGCTACCTCATCTATACTAATATTATAAAGCTAAAGAGTTTGTTTGTTTGTTTGTTTGTTTGAACGCGCTAATCTCAGGAACTACTGGTGCGAATTAAAAAAAACTTGTTGTGTTAAATATACCATTTATCGAGGAAGGTTTTAGGCTATATAACATCACGCTGCAACTAATAGGAGCGAAGAAACAATGGAAAATGTGGAAAAACGGGGAAAATTATTCATCTTTGATGGCTTCCGTTGCGTGCGCTGCGAAAACGGTTCAAGATATCAAAAAAATATGTATTAAATAATTATTCCTCTTAAAATGTTCTAACAAAATGACCGCGACAGTATATGTCTATCTTTTAAGATTAACTCACTAGAACTGTTTTTATGGTAATAACTATTCCACGCGGACGAAGTCGCTGGCACAGCTAGTATACTATATAGTCTATGTGTACTTAGTGTAAGGTCAAACTTACTCAACCTTCGTCACCCGCAAACTAGATCCGCCTCCGGCTAATCCAAATAAAACTTTGTTTCGAAAACCCATAAAATAAAACCGCTAATCCACTATCATTACACAGCTAATAAGTTCTAGAACAATATCGTTATAATGACGATTACCAGGAAATGGATTTTCTTAAAATACTGCCTTTGTGACAAAATCTAAAGCATGCACATTTCGCAAAAACAATAATCATAATTATTCATTCCCTTGAAACCCCACACCATGGTATATGCCTACCATTTGTGATAATCCTGTGCAGGCCTGGTCCAAAAAAATAATAATCATTATCAGCGTATGATTAGCTAGTATATGTATTAGTTTTGTTGGCTGTAGGATATAAGCTTCCTCCCTTTTACACCAAATCTTATGTCCAAATCTGTCCAAAAATACATTCAGTCGATGAACCTCGACTTTTTTTAAAGTCAGTTAAAAACAATCATTATTTCAGTATCACTATCCACAAGTCTGCATTAACTGGATCAACTGCTTTTTGCTCTGATTTCGTAACTCGCCGGCCGGTGTGACGTAGCACTAGCTTGTCCACTGCCGAGTGAAAGGTAAATACAGACCTTGATTCAATATGGTCATATGGTTTCATGTCATACGATTTTGAAAAGTTTTGATTTATTTAATAGGAGTGAACGCCCGTGGCTTTGCTCGCATTATCTAATTATATAAAACTCAAATGTGACAGACTGACTGACTGATATCTTTCAACGCACAGCCCAAACCTCGGAACGGATCGGGCTGAAATTTGGCATACAGGTAGATGTTATGACGTAGACATCCGCTAAGAAAAGATTTTTGGAAATGCCACTTTTAAAGGGGTGAAATAGGGGATGCAAGTTTTAATTCTCAATGCGAGCGAAGCCGCGAGCACACACTAGTTTTGAAATAAAAAGAAGCCTCTGACACTTCTAAGACCTTATATTACCTACTTACATACCAAAAGTCATGAAATGTTCAGCTGTTTTTGCTTTATGAGCATTTAAATAAACAGACAAACAGAGACACAGATAAACAGTCAAAATTTCTAGAAATTTGTTGCAACGTGATCTGCTATCAGTTCGAAGTATCTCCAAACAGGGTTTTTGGATATTTTCTGTAACTTCCGACCCTCTTCAGCTTTATTTTATGTATTTATGGAAGCCGGGAGTTAAAACTTTGCCTGAAAAAACACACGCACAAATGACATGTTCATGGTTTTTTCCAAAAAGTCTTTATTTCACATAATAATGTTACACCATCTGTCTTATGTATGTATTTCATAACGTGTAGTCAGTCAAGCTCAAATGTAATCTATTTATCTTACTAATAATATAAAAGTGTTATCATTAAATTAAGCTTTTTACATGTAAAAGTGTTCTGTCAATGACATTTGACATTTTAAATCTAAACCTTACACTGCACTAGCGCTACTTGCGGAAAATTAGCGAAGCTTACTAATTTCGTGAGTATTTTGTCGTTACGATGATATATGTAAATATGTATTATAAACCATTAGCTACAGTAGTACCTCTATCGTAACACTCACACGCCCCCTATTGATTGGAATGTGTAATAATTTGTTATGTGAACTACATAGCCGAATTAGATTACGCTAACCTCTGACTGATCTTATGTGAACGCATAACAAAATGATTCACCTATTCAATTTATTATTTAACAGATTGACTTTCTAAACATTGGGCTATCAATGTAAGTTTACAAAAACATTGTGGTAGAATGGCATGAGCCTAAACCTATGTGTAGTCTAAATTAAAAACATAACGTCGCGGTCGCCATGCTTGTTTTACGGGTAATTCGCGCGCTGCTTTGCGATTGGTCGGTCGTCGTGCGTGTGCCCTGCGATTGGATAGCGGACGAGCGGGTAAAAGTTCGAAAGTTCGAGAGATTTTAATTTTTATATTTTTTATGGGTGTTTTTCTTTGTTCAGAAGTTTTGATTAATAAGTTCTGATGCGAAGCTTTGTTTCGATTAAATTGATTTGAAGTGAACGTAAAAACTTGTAGTAAAGTAAAAGTAAAAAAGCCATTTATGCTTAAAAACTTGTAGTACTACTTACATAATCATACTTAATATATTATGTGTCACGTTTACAGCCGCGACGAGTAAAACGTACAAAGATTAACGTCTGTCACCTCCTTCGCTCAATAAAGATAAAATCAATTAACTATAAAAAAAAAACTAGTAATAAATGCCCAGTTATCAGTAATTTAGTATGCACTTATTATGTTGATTACATAAATGATACCCAATTAAATTAATTATAATACAAATTGAATTGTATACTGTCTTGATAACGGCACCTAATCATTATGCCTAAGAAGACACGTTCTTGATAAAGAACCTGTTTAATGTTACTAATTCCTATCAACATAACAATGGCATACTTGTTGAGTCAATAAATGCACTCACTAGCAGACGATACCAAACTAATTACCATAATGGCTTCACACGACACCATGAGGAAAGACCGCAAAACGCTTCAAGCGCTGAATGAGTCACTGAACAAAGTTGCTACAACAGTGCCGTTCGAAATACAGCGCTCTAGCTGCTGGAATACCAACCACTTTAGTGTAGTACTGCATTATAGCGCTTTGTGACTCATGTATTATAGAGAGAACAAAAAAGCCGAAGCGCTACATAGCTGAATGGTCAAGATCATTTGCACTCGGCGCGCGGGAACAGAAACTCTTCGAACAAATTTGAATTGTATTCTATTTTAGAGCGCAGCGATACCAACCTCTTCGAAGTGAAGTAACGGAAGAATTTAAAACTGTGTTCTATTGTTTAGCGTATAGAGATAATTTTAGAATCGATAACGATATTCTATTAAAAAAAAACTTTTAGTAGTCGTATGTGTTAAACTATTTTGTGCTTTATTTCGTGTGTTATAAAGATTGTTTCGAGAGAGATCGATAGGCGAATTTAGCGTGTGAGTTCGCGGCTTTGTTGTGGTTCGCTATCTTATCTGTGAGGTATGTACGCTATGCTTCATTGACTATTTACAATTTTTTCGACCTTGGTGCAGAAACGTTGCCATGTTCAAGGCGTTAGATTTTATTATCTCATGTCGTGAGGAGAATACGTCACGTGAATGTTAATACGATTTGCATAATGTATTGTAGTTTTCCTTATTTATGTACTGAATTCGCGATAGAGATGTAGGCCGGTATTTTCAAAAGACTAAGGTCTATGTTGAGTGTTTTATAGCTTTTACTTCATAAAATTTAAATAGGTACCTACATATTTTTACATATTTTTATTTAACTATATGATAGTGCACTCTGTACTAGTATATAGTTCAATATATTATTTTGTATAGTTTCCAAGAATCGTTGAGAATTTTTATGTAGTAAATAATGTACCGTCACTTGGTTGGAAGTTATAGGGGTAGAAGGTTGTATCAGCACAATCTTTACGCTTTGTTATTCAAATGAGCGAATAATCGATTTTATGGTGCTTTGAGATCTCTATGTTCTTTTTACGTGGTTTTTTATTGTAATTGTTTAGTTGTAGTAGGTACTCATTTAAATAAGTAATTTGTATTCATTGGAAAAAAAATCGTCGGATGCATTTGTTTTTTTGGATGTATTTATGCTTTGATATGGTAATAGTACAAAATCCCTAGAGTGACGCAGGCTACTACTTTCATCCCGAAACAACTGTTGCGAAGCTGTGGTGGGCATACACTATCTATGTAGTATTTTTTCTCCTACTTATCTAAATTATGTAATAATCTGTCAACGTATCTACTCAGACTGGCTGTAGTCGATCATGATCATAATATAATACGTAAAAATGATATAAATAAAATAATAAAAAAAAAATATAGGGACAACAGCAGATCCTTAATATATTTAATAATTATAAAACGATATGTGTCACATCCAGCCACTATCTCCACATGTGAGGATCGAGCAAAGAGATCCTCTCATCCCTTTATTATTTAGACTAGTGGGTGCTCGCGGCTTCGCTCGCATTAAGAAGTAAAACTTGCCTCCCCTATTTCACCCCTTTAAAAGTGGAATTTTCAAAAATCCTTTCTTAGCGGATGCCTACGTCATAACATCTACCTTAATTCCAAATTTCAGCCCAATCCGTCCAGTGGTATGGGCTGTGCATTGATAGATCACTATATGTATCAGTCAGTCAGTCACCTTTGAGTTTTATATATATAGATACATCCGACAATACAATACTAACCTGGTATTGTGTTTGTCCTCAGAGACAGTCCGGAGGTGGTGTCGGTGCGGGTGCCCATCAATGGCATGACCTGCCAGTCGTGCGTCAACAGCATCGAGGGCTCCGTGCGCGACCTGCCCGGCATACAACGAGTTAAGGTATGCAATCAGAAGAACTATTTAGATTTTAAAGGGTAAAAACGGGGTCGTTATCATCATCATCATCATCCTCAGCCTTTGACGACCCACTGCTGGATATAAATAATAACGGGATATCACTAAGAATCTGCCCGTCTGTCCATTCGTTTCTCTGTCAATAGTAGGTATCTCAAGAACCATGTTACAAGATAAATGTATGATGAGGCTCCCATGAAACCAACAACATTTTTAATGACGACGTTTAAAGCAATACACTTACAAAAAGTACGTGGACTTCATTATGGAATAAAAATACTTATATAATAATGTAAAAGTTCTATTCCAATACATGTGTCTTAAGTCCACCTTAAGTCATAGTGTCGCTTCTGCGGTTGCCGCTTCTGGTGACTAAGAATAAGAATAAAATAAATGTATTGTAATATGAAACATAAAAATAGACACAAAATAAATAATTAAAGTACATAAGACGTTTCATGTCACAACCCGGCCCCAACTCAGCATGTGCTGGATGCTTATCCAGCGCTGGCCTACCGTTGGAACCAGCTTGGTTGTCAAGTGCCTGACTGTTCAGTGTATAATATTATTTATGCTCTTCCAGGTGGAACTGTCAGAGAGCTGCGGGTACTTCCGCTATGACCCGCGCGCATGCAGCGTGGAGGCCATCTCAGCGCACATAGAGGATATGGGCTTTGAAGTGCCGCAGGCGCCTGATGACGAGACTAGGTTAGCATTATGACTCTCATTAGTGCCACCAGATCTTAAAAAAAGTGTCCTTCTATAGTTGTATGTCTTATTACTGAGGGTCGTGACTTCCCCGCAGAATAAATTGGGGAGCTCAGTTCTCTTAGGATGGTTATAAGCCGTACGCTTCCTTTTTATTCGTCGGGGAAACTAGAAATAAAATAAATAAATATTCCGGGACATATCACACAGCGCCATCTAGCCCCACACTAAACAAACGCTTGTGTCGTGGTTACTAGACAACAAGGGGTCTAAAGTATGCTTAAGTGTATGGACACTATATTAGCCATTAAACGAACACTAGACTGCAACTTAACTGACTAAGACTGCTTGATGTACACTTTGAATATTGAGGATGTACATATTAGTCCTTAAATCGGGTCACCAGCTTTCTTAGGTAGTAGGTACTTATTTTGTCCGATCTCAGTAAATTTTTAAAGTTCAGCTGCATCAATATCAACAGCCACTTACATACGTATACGTACTTTACACAGTAACAATTTTATTGGATGTCCCACATATGGGACTGATGCAGTGTAAAAAGCTCACTTCATTCGAGTATGAAACAATTCAAGGTACTAGCAGACCTATCTGCCTTTGGTTCGTCTTTAATCAATCAATATAGCTTTATTGTACACCAGAAAACAAAAACACAAAACGATTTTAAAATGTATTATTTTTAATTTATTTTTACAGATATATTGCTTAACCTAGGTACATTGGGCGGCCTTATCGCGTAGAGCGATCTGTTCCAGTCTTATTAGTCTTATTAATGTAAGTCCTCTATTTCCCAGAAACCTCCTCCCCAAGGACATCCCCACCGAGCTGCTGATAGACATGGAGCCGGCGCGCATCGACAGCGAGCTGCAGCTGGCCATCGTGGGCATGACGTGCCAGTCCTGCGTCAACACTATTGAAGGTACGTGGGAAAAAAATCGGGACGAGACGAGCAAAACTTGTTGCTGATGGAAATCATTTTCTCTTTAAATCGAATTTCCTGATGGCTGAGGGTCGTGACTCCCCCGCAGAATTCATTGGTTAGGGGAGTTCTCTTGGGCAGATACATCGTGGTGGGCGCCCAGGTCCTTCCACGGAACGTTTTAAAGTCATATGAACGTGGAAATTTTAGCATAACTTTCAAAACTTAGTTAATGGTCAGATGTCGTCATCGTGAGATATTTTCAGTTTCACTGACTTGTATTTACACTGATATCAGAACCGATCGAAATAGAACATGGCTGCACTGCTGGCATAAATAAACCAAATTTCAGGTCTTTCAAAGATTATAGCTAACACAAACATGTTTCATATCTATCTTTCTCGATTTCCTTCCAGGAACCCTAAAAGAGCTGCCCGGAGTGATATCATCATCAGTGAACCTGTCAGCAGCATCGGCCCGCGTGCGCTACTCGGCCCCGATCTCTCCGCGGGAGATAGCCGACGCGGTCTACGAACTGGGGTTCGATGTCACTGTCCTTGGAGATACTGCTGGTGAGACCTTGTAACATCATCATCATCATCATCATCAGTGAACCTGTCTGCAGCATCGGCCCATGTCAGAGGCCCCTAGGGCGGCTTGGTAAGCTCTCGGCACCAGATTTGGTCACTCTCATTGGATATGATAAAGAAGAATATCAGCGTGTGCCTCCTAGTAAAGTTTGGAGACCACTTGGTTAACTTTCTGCGAAACCATAATGTTTCTTTTGGATGTGAAAAGCTCAGTTTTCTCGATATCTATATATTGTTTTGTTGTCTAGCCGTTATTTTCCCTGGCAGCTCTTATTTTTTTTTTAATTGTACACTATTGATTAAAACACTTGTTTGTTACAGAAACATCGACTCAAGAAAAGACTGGCCTGAATGGATCGGGTGATGTTGGCAAAATTATATCACCGGTCAAGAGCAGGACAGTGGCTAATGTGAGCTTTTTTGTATGTTAAAATTAGTTCATTTTCGCAGTATTATTTAGTATACACTTGAAAACACCGTTAATTTTTTGTCTGGTTTTCTCAGGGACAAACAAATCAAACACAGACAAAATTCATGTATTAATTTTGGGTCAAAAAAGAATTTAGTGTATGCTCCTTTAATTAAAAAAATACTTAGTCAAAGAAAAAGTTTATTATAACTAAAATAATTTAAATTAATTTCCAGGGAACAACGTCTCCACTGCAAGCTCTACAGTCCCCCGACAAAGACGTAGAGTACGCGCGCTGTACGCTGGAAGTGCGCGGGATGACGTGCGCGTCCTGCGTCGCCGCTATTGAGAAACACTGCGCTAAGTTGTATGGTTAGAGCTTTTAAATCAAATCGAATTATTATTAACATAATATATTTTTTTAACTTTGCTTCATTACTGAGGGTTGTGATTCACCCGCAGAGTTTTTGAATTGTGAATGTTCTTTTAGGCAGGCATATAGTATTGGGCACCCAGATCTTGCCACGGAAAACCACATTTTATTACTACTCATATTATCTACATTATGTGTAGTCATCAAATGTGGTTTTCCACAACTCTCTCTTTCAACTATACTGAAGAATGTAACTTTTGTCGCAGGTCAAACCGGGATGATGCTGGCTAAAGATCAAAGCCAATGGCATACTATGAGAGAGGCTTATACCTAGCAGTGGCACAAAACCGGCTGTGGATGATGATGATACTGAAAAATACTTCTGTACCTATAAAAATCACATATAATGTACCGGGTTCTAAAAAATGTGAATTTATTGACATACCACATTTTGCCAGGCGTCCACTCAATCCTAATAGCCCTCCTGGCTGCCAAGGCGGAGGTGAAGTACGAGCCCCGCAAGATATCCGCGCAGGATGTAGCGCAGTCCATCACCGAGCTGGGCTTTCCGGCCGACATTATCAGCGAGTTCGACGGCAGCGGACAGAAGGAGATGCAAGTTATGGTCAGTGGATTATTAGCACTTTTTAGTGAACTATGTATGTAATGTAAGAAAAGTAATCAAGTAGTAAGTAGTATATATTTCAATGTAGTATATATATCAAAACAATTCAATTCAACACCTCTTCGTACATGCTTTTTGTTTTGTTGAAAACATCCTCCTTAAAATACGGATAGTCACTGTCTCCGGACTCTTCCAAAAGTTGATTATTGGAAACAATTTTCTCCCAAAGCTTGTTTAGACGAGCACGTCGTTCTTGAAGGTATACCAGACTCTTCCTCGTAGAACTATCCTTCTTGTAGTTGCTGCAAGTTTGCTTCAAGTCGTTAAAGATAGTTCCCTGACTCTCAATAAGTTGTTCGACGCTCTGAGCCATGGTTGTATTGTTATGCGTTGATAGAGTAGTAGAAGTAGTATCACCGCAATAGGCGCTAGTTTCCAGTACTCAGTGTATTAGCACTCTACTTACGACATATGCGCCTTCTCAATTCAACTTGGGCGACCCGCTTGTGGGAGACCAATTGAACCGAATCGCTGTCGCTAACTAGAGACACTCACTACACCAAATAACAATTAGTTTGAGTTTCGAAGGACCAAAACGAGATGTATGGGCCCAGAGGTTTGTTATGTTGTGAGTTGACCAAAACCACAGATATCAATATCAAAAGTTTATTTGTATATAGTTAACAGAGTTCGATAGGATGCTTATCCGCGGTAGCGTAAATGTCAACTGAATTATGAATCAATAAAATGTATGAGGTAAAAGTATGTCGCGGAGTAAGCAAATCGTTTGCCTGTACGTGACCCGTACATAATCTTTATTATATCTATTATTACCGCACCGCACTCCAGTAATGTTTGTAAGTAAATCTGTAGGCGGGCTCCTGCGGCACAAAGTGACATACTTAGTGCAGGGCTCGCAAGTACATGTATTTTTACCTTTTAATATTATAAGTTATTTTAACTATGTATTATTGGGCATGGGACGATGCCCAGCATAAACAATGAGAGATGCGTTGTCAACTTTTCGCGAGTCTCGTCCTATCAGAGCCCAGGATACCGTATCAACCAATCAGAGCACCTGTTACCAACTTCACCATTTGGTCACCAGAGAGGGTGGTGGATCACCTTCCGTCATAGAAGTCTCTCACCAGGAGCCCTTAAGGGGATGCTGGGCATCGTCTCTGCTAATAATACAAATTTTATTTTTGTGTAAAATTTGCATATTATTATGTTTAAGGTTACATTGTAATCTCTTTTTGGCTAACAAACGAATTTAAATATGAATATATAAAATAAATTGGTGTTAGTTACACCATTTATAACACAAGAATGGCTGAACGGATTTAGCTGAAAATTGCTGGGGAGGTAGCTTAGCTTACCAGGAAACGGACATAGGATACTTTTATCCAGTTTTTTTTTAATAAAATCCAAAACCTTATTTATTGCCTCTAAGGCGGGACAGAGTTAGCCGGGTCAGCTAGTTTCTATAGTAAAACCAACAGCGCAAGTTGCTCTGTTAGCTATACACATTATTAATATTATAAGTACTTTGTGTATCCGTTATCTGGTACCAATGAGTCGTGCATTTGTTTAGAATGGGGCTAGGTGGCGCTGTGTGAAATGTCTCGGATGTTTATTTATTCTGTGATCTTATTTTACGGTACATCGTTACAGGACTAAAACATTGTGGGAACAAACATAGGTATTAAAAATATCCACGAGACATTTTCTTCTTTCCATTTCTCTTTACTGAGAGTCATGACCCCCCGCAGAAATAGATCACTAAAGGAGTCTAATAATGTAAATCGAAAATATAAATAAAATAAACATTATTATAACAATATTATAAGTGAATCTCATTTGGTCAGATTGTAAAATAATCTATTGTATTTGTATTCCAGATCAAAGGAATGACTTGTGCGTCGTGCGTCAACAAGATAGAGAAGAGCGTTCTCAAACTAACCGGCGTCGTGTCTTGTTCAGTTGCTTTAACTACGTGCAAGTAAGTACAACTTTTTTTACTTTCATTCATCCATCGACTGATGATACTTGGATTTATCTATACGACTATACGACTATAATAACACTAACCGGCAAATCCGGCAACACATTATAAATAGTTAAGAAACTAAATAAAAGTGAACTAAACTTAAAAAAAAAAAATGTTATGTATTGTCCCAAATCAAGTAGATCGGTAAACTCGATCGATCTCATAAATTGGGAACATAGCTAAGCAAAAGCTGTCGTCGAAATTTTGGCATTTTTTTTACTTTATGACCATTTGTAAAAAAAACAGGTAAATATTTCACAGCGCCATCAAGCCCCATACTAAGCTTACGCTGGTATCATGGGTGCTAGATAACGGATATATAATACATATATACTTGTTTTGTTAGTTTGCTATCATTGTAAAATGTGAATATTGTATTTCCCAGAGGTAAGATCAAGTACAACGCGGAGCAGATCGGTCCGCGGACGATATGTGACACTATCAACAGCCTCGGGTTCGAAGCGGCCGTCGCCACCAGCCACCGAGGGACTAACAACTATCTGGAACACAAGTAAGCATTGTTTTAACAATTAATAATAATAAAAATAATGAGGCATAACTGGCGGGTGCCGTTCCTAGATATACCAAGTTACAATAGACCAGTTTAATTAAGTCAATGAACAACTCAACACAATAGCCTGCAACATTAACACCATGTCTGCAATAGCTATTTTATATACCTAAAATCCTCTATCTGTAATTTTGTACTTAATTTTAAGTATACTATTGTAAAAGGCCTCTCAGTGTTGGGTACGGCTCCACTGATGCCTTAAAATACCGGGCGTAACGCCTGAGAATCTGTGAATAAAAATAATAGTTTTTTATTAAGTTAGTTTATTACATGTGATAGGCTCACGCTTGTCTACAACTTGTCTGATGTTAAGCAACGTTATAATCTACGATCTAGCGTGCTCGCCTAGAAGAAACCGATTTACTCTCGACTTGAAGACCGACAAATTATAGTTCGAGGGGAATAGATTCGGGCAAGGAGTTCCATAGTTTGGCTGTTCGCACGAACAACTTGACGCGGAGAAAATTAGTCTACGTACAATGTAGAACTACAATGCAGAATTCTTAAAATTCAGAATAAATAAGTTTCCCTCCTGGCAAGCGGATTTGCTTTGACTTATTAACATTAGGCGAGCTATAGACAAATGTAAGTTTGAATCATTAAAAAAACATATAGGTAAGACGATTATTAAAGTAGGCGTGGCTACCAGACCAGTTATAGGGAGAACGTCAGTTCAGACAACTTGTTAAATTGAAATCAACTGTAATCTAAATATATAAAGATCAAAGGTGACTGACTGATATAGTGAGTGATCTATCAACGCCCAGCCCAAACCAATGGACGGATTGGGCTGAAATTTGGAATTAAGGTAGATGTTATGACGTAGGCATCCGCTAAGAAAGGATTTTTGGAAATGCTACTTTTAAAAGGGTGAAATAGGGGATGCAGGTCTTACTTCTTAATGCGAGCGAAGCTGCGAGCACCCACTAGTATTATATACTGTTATTTTTATAAAAAAAATCATATCTAATTTTAAAACTAGCTACGGAGAAAATATGGAGGTTTTCTGTCATTTCCAGAGAGGAAATAAGAAAATGGCGGACCGCGTTCCTAATCTCGCTGATATTCGGCGTGCCGTGCATGGCCGCGATGGCGTACTTCATGGCGGCCATGCGGAGCCACTCCGCGCAGGACATGTGCTGCCTCCTGCCCGGCCTCAGCACAGAGAACTTCATCATGTTCCTGCTCTGCACGCCCGTGCAGGTATTTATTTAACATGTCAACTAAACGGTTTTCACTCACGTGTAATTCGCGTATGTTGTGTACGTGCGTTCTGGAGGTATTTATTTACATAATAATCATCACAGAAGACCCTACTTAATATCGAAGGTTCGCGAATATTCAACCGGCTACCATCGGATTTAAAATGTAAGCCCGTTCACCGCATTCCAAAATAGACTTTTTCAACACATACACGAACACCTCACTGCTATGAATGCGATGGACAGACAGCGTCATATTTGTTTGTGCTGCGACCCGTGTTGGACCCAGGTTTCCGACACAAAGAGACGCCACTCCTCCCGGTTCTGCGCCATCTCCTGCCACTCAGTAGCATGGAGCTATTGCAGGTCCTCTTACATCTGATCTTTCCAACGGTACTTGGGACGTCCGACTGGCCGTCGACAAGTTGGTCGTCCCGAATACGCTTATAGGCACCAAGGTCAGATAATGATATTAGTTATTTATTTAAGAAGAGAGCAAATTAATATTTTGTTGCGAATGCAGATTTTGACTCGAGCAAAAGAATAAACATAATGGAGAAATAGAAAAGAGAACATTAGAAACTGTCGGACTGGGTTCCTGATATCATTTATTCCACGCACAAGACGAATGAGTCGTCAATCGTCAAGATGAACCGATTACAATCAAGAATGAAACTGTTTTATTTATAGATCTGTCTTTTGATTTCAGTTCATCGGCGGCTATCATTTCTACAAGCAGGCGTACAAAGCGCTGAGACACGGCACTACCAACATGGATGTACTTATATCTATGACTACTACTATCAGGTACTTTAATCTTTTACTTTTACGCTTAGTATGGGGCTAGATGGCGCTGTGTGATATGTCCCGAAATATTTATTTAATTAATCATACCTAATATTCAAATGCGGTAAATTGTTTCCACATTTAGATCTTACATCTATGCTTGTACCGCGTAATAGTATTGCAGTTTATTATATGATGGTACAGTAAAATCAATATACTAAATAGGAAATTTAATTTTATAGAAAACTCGGAAATGAGTGTTGTTTTCGCATATGAGTCAACCGTGGTAAATGGCATCTGAGCATGGAAAAAAAGATACAGCTATACTACATTTTAACAGACTTAAAAAAAGAGATTATCAAGTCTCCTGTATTTTTTGTATTCTCTATTTTTTGTGTATTTTTTTTGCATTCTCTAATTTTCGGCCACAATGGTCCCAATACAAATTTTGACAGTTCCACCTGCTTCATACTAGCGCATAGTAGCGTTTCCAGAAAGTTGCAGGTTCAAACCCTGCGGATTTTTTTCGGACATTACCAAATTTATGTTCAATTTTTTTTATTGCAGTTTAACTCTGAGTATTAAATGTATGTCCTATATTGTAGCTACGCGTACTCGATAGCGGTGGTGGCGGCGGCCATGATAATGCAGCAGAACACCAGCCCGATGACGTTCTTCGACACGCCGCCCATGCTGCTGGTGTTCGTGTCGCTGGGACGCTGGCTCGAGCATATTGCTAAGGTATGTCTTTAATTTTTGAAAGAATAAAAGGAAGCTCTTAATTTATGTGTGTGATATCGTCGGAATTTAATCAAACTTTACTATGATTATCATTTTAAACATAATGACCCAATTGAAGCCTGAAAAGAAAAAATCGTCTTTGCATGGATTTTTGTCCACAACTTTCACGGTAATATAGAAACGAATATTTTTAATTTAGATTTAGCATGTTTCAAGTGAGCATTTTACCATACTTTTGATTTAGTATTTGTAATAGTTTAATTTACTCGTGTATTTTTTTAGCAAATGCATATTTATGGCCTTTCTGACTATCCTTTTTTAATATTTATTGTATTTCCAGGGTAAAACCTCGGAAGCCCTATCGAAGCTGTTATCCCTGAAGCCGACTGAAGCGTTGCTAGTGACGTTGGATCACGAGGAGAGAGTTGTTTCAGAGAAGAGCATACCAGTCGACCTGGTCGAGCGGGGAGATGTGTTGAAGGTAAGCGCGGGAACATTACGTAACTTTAACCGATTTCAAAAGTAAAGAAGTTCTAAAATCAATATTTTTTCAATATGTAATGATTTTTTTATATTTGTAACTTATACTTACTATCACAATGGTTTGTGATGTGACAGAATAAAAATAAAAGTACGAGCCTACTGTTTTTTTTTTAATTAACGTCGTGAAAATAATATTTTTTCAAGATATTGAATCAGGCGTTACTTTGCGGAAATCCATTGTGAATGTAATTTTAATAATTTTTCAATCAGTAGAGCTTATAACACTCATATGTATAAAATTACTGGATTTCAATAAAAACAAATTATAATAACATTAATATTTGTTTATTTGTTCTCAGGTAGTACCGGGTGCTAAAATCCCCGTAGATGGCAAAGTGCTGTCCGGTCAGACGACGTGCGATGAATCTCTTATCACCGGCGAGTCTATGCCTGTCGCTAAATCTAAAGGTGAGTGAAATATTATGAGAAATTGACCTTTTTTCATCAACAGGAGCAAATTAGGGTTAGGATTGAAATAAATCCTCAATTAGGATTAGGATTGAAATAAATCCGCAATATATTTTTTTAAACTGCCCAGTTACGGTAGTCCATTTCGCTATCAACGAAGTTGTCAAATCGTTATCGTTCAAGAGGTTGTTTGTTATAAAATATGAACATGAAACAAACTAGCTATACTATTTTGAATTCGTAACCAGTGAATGCACAGAATTCGTTTGTGTTTGTGTCACTCTCAGACTGAGTCAATATTACCTGGAGTCAATATTACAGGCCTGAAATTACGAGTTACTCCGTTTTAGTGTGAAAAAGGAACATACCAACAAACACGCTATTATATAGTGGTATGGTCACTTACGTAGCACTACTGCAACATAGAATGTTGCTAGTAACCTTTGAAAACTGTTTTCCAATATTCTTCTTATCGAATGAGAGTTACCAACTCTGGTGTCAAGAGTTTATCAAGCCGCCCTAATAGCCTCTGACATGGCTTTACGACTGTCGTACTAGACAAACAGCCGGTACCTACAATTTAACGTGTTTTCCAATAATTTAAATATATAAAACTCAAAGGTAACTGACTGACTGATATAGTGATCTATCACCGCACAGCCCAAAGCACTTGACGGATTAGGCTGAAATTTGGAATGAAGGTAGATGTTATTACGTAGGCATCCGCTTAGAAAGGATTTTTGGAAATGCCACTTTTAAAGGGGTGAAATAGGGGTTGCAAGTTTTACTTCTTAATGCGAGCGAAGTCGCGAGCATCCACTAGTAATTAATATACATACCTATGTTATTTCTTGTCTATTCCCCCAGGTTCAGTAGTAATAGGCGGCAGTATAAACCAGCACGGCGCGCTTCTGATGAGCGCCACGCACACGGGGGACGCCAGCACGCTCGCGCAGATAGTGCGCCTGGTGGAGGACGCGCAGAGCAGTAAGGCGCCCGTGCAGCGCCTGGCAGACACCATCGCGGGGTGAGTATACTGCAATATATGTTTGTATATAGGACGTGACAAAACATTATGGGTTATTATGTACCTATATATCTGAGCATACAACATAAAACATTTAGTTTACGGAGTCGAAACACCTCAAAGATCATTGTACTCAACAATAATATAAAATGTCGTATTGAACATTTCTTTATTGAAGTTTCCTGAACCCACAGTACATCGGCTGAGCTGTCTTTCTAATGCATTCATTAACTTTTTGAGCGCGTAAATCACATGAACATACTAATTATACCTCAGCACCTGCGGGTATTGTGGGCGAAAGACGTTTATTGTAGACAAGTAAATACTTTGCTTACACCTTGATAATACATAGTACAAAAAATAAAATCTGTCTCGTACCGGACAGGGTAGTTCGTTTTGGAGATTACTTTAAATTGTTAAGTTAGTAATGTTAGAATAACAATAAAGTTAAATGAAATAAAGTAATTGTATCGTTTGCTTGGCAGTTACTTCGTGCCCGTGGTAGTGTGCCTGTCAATTCTGACCTGCGTGTGCTGGATCATCAGCGGAGCTATCGACATCAACATCATCAAACGGATCACTCCGGTAAGAACTAATTAATAAATTAACTCTATGTGTTATTCTTGAGTCTTTTAATTGTAACTCCACCATGTAATCCTTCAAAGTATAGTACGTAGTACGGGATAATGTCTTAAAATAGTTTTTAATATGTAATAGGTTATAAATTATAAATCTAGCAAGAGTTCCCATCCATATGAGATATAACCATCCATGCTGTATTCACGGTACGGAAAAAATATCAAAGTCGTAGTTTGGGCTCCTATGATTTGAAAATATTCCCTCTAATTTCAAGCTTGCAAGAAGACAAACATGCTAGTCAAAGTCAAAGTCAAAGTCAAAGTATTTATTGTACTATTGTGTTTTCAATAAAATGTTGCAGATCTTTTATGCATAATTTAGTACATGAACAACACAATATACCCTCAAAGGGTGTTTACAAATAATTTTAATTGTTGGGTGCGGGCCGGTCTATTTGTTTTTTTATTATATTGTGTTTGTATAGAAAATCATCATTTAAATTATCATCATTGATATATTCGTCAACTGTATAGTAGCATTTATGTATCAATAATTCTTTTAATTTGTTCTCGAATATGTTGGTTTTGTCAATATTTTTTATTAGGTTGGGTAATTTATTATATATATTTATGGCCATAGCATTTGGTCCAGAACTATGCATTTAGTCTCAAATACTCATCTCAATCTCCTTATCTTTCCAGCAAATGTACCTAGATGCGTATTCAGACTGGGAGCTCATCGTGCAGACGGCGTTCCACTTCGCTCTGTCAGTGCTGGCCATCGCCTGTCCCTGCGCGCTCGGCCTGGCCACGCCCACTGCCGTCATGGTGGCTACGGGAGTGGGCGCAGAGCTGGGACTGCTAATTAAAGGGGCGGAGCCTCTGGAAAATGCACATAAAGTAAGTTTTGTAAAACACAGACATATGTCTATAAACACTGAAAAGAGACTAGATAGACCAGCGAAGTATAACACTCTATATAGTGTTATGCACTCTATATAGTGTTATACTTCACGCTATCAGTGTTGGCCATTGCTTGTCCTTACGCCCTGGCCTTGGCCACGCCCACTGCAGTAATGTCAATGTCATCTCAGTGTGGCACTCACTCCAATGCGACCACTGAAGTTACGTTTACTTCGCTCTGCCAGAGTTTTACTTCGCCCAATCAGTATGATTCGCTCACGAACAGAAAACCTGCCAACCTTCGTACAATAATTACAATCTCTCTTATTCTCAGGTTAAAACAGTGATATTCGACAAGACGGGCACCATTACGCGAGGCACGACCACCGTGGCCAAGATGTGTTTGCTGACTGGTGACGTCTCAAGCTTGCCAGATATCATAGCTTGCCTGCTGACCGCCGAGCTTAACTCCGAACATCCTGTAGCGTCTGGTAAGTGCACTTATTTTTCTCCGGTGAAGCATAGGTTATTTAAAACTATTGTATGCTTACTGCTACATTAATGTCGTTTCGGGATAAAGGAAACCTATGATACTTTCAGAATCCTGTACTACTTCCATCCGCTGAATATCTGATGGATATCCGCTGCATTGTGTAAAAAAACGAACAGACGCTTATTAAATAACTAGTGGGTGCTCGTGGCTTCGCTCGCATTAATAGTGGCATTTCCAAAAATCCTTTCTTAGCGGATACCTACGTCATAACATCTACCTTCATTTCAAATTTCAGCCCAATCCGTCCAGTGGTTTGGGCTGTGCGTTGATAGATCACTTTCTCAGTCAGTCGGTCACCTTTGAATGTTATATATTTAGATATAATGTACTAATAGCAATATTCCTTCTATCCCAGCGATAGTATCGTGGTGCACGGCGGTGCTGGGCGGCAACTCCCCGCTGAAGTGCGCGGGCTTCGTGGCGGCGCCGGGCTGCGGGCTGCGCGCGCGCCTCCACGCACGCAGCCACGCGCCCATACACTCCACAGAGATCACCAATGTACTTAACCAGGCCAAGTGAGTACTACCTATTTTATGGCTCCGTTTTTGAACTATTACAATATGTCAAAATATGGTATCTTACTAGTATTATAATGAAACATATATGGAGAAATATATAGTGTTTTTCCGCTGCGAAGAAAGTTTTTTTTAGAGTTTCATTTACAATGGATTGCCGCAAAGTAACGCCTGATTCAATATCTTAGTATTTTAATGGCCGGATCTGCCTATTAATTGATGCATAGTTTAAATGATGTTTGTAAAAATCATCTTGAAACGGTTTAACTAAAAGGTCAAACGCCAAAAGACTTCGAGGCCTTGCCTGAGGCAGCAATGGGCTGATGACTTGAAGAAATTCTGCGAAAAATAAAATACAATTAAATATTATTGCAAAAAAAAAATACACTAAAGTGAAGGTTGGAAGAGGTCTTTACTATTCTTTACACAGACGTTGTGGACTAATAAAAATAATAATCCAACGTATTATATATCTCTCCAGGCCCGGGTCGACGGTGATGTTGTGCGGCGTGCCCGTGGAAATAGTGCAGGGCGCGGGCGACGCGGCGCTCAGCTCGGCGCAGGCGGCGCAGCGGCTGCACTCGCTCATACCCACGCACGAACAGGGAGAGGTTAGTACTTTTACTTGTATACTAGTGGACGTCCACGGCTTCGCTCGTATTGTTACGCAATTAAAAGTAGACAATTACACTTCCAATACCTCATACTACTTACATACCAAAAATCATTATCATTAGAATCCGTTCATCCGTTTTTGCCTGTTTGTTTATAACTTCAGGTAAAATTTCTAAAACAGCTGAACCGTGTTCTGTTATCGATTTAAAGAATATCCATTCCATATATTTTTTTCCAATATATTTAATGTACGTTCGTACCACGTAACGTACGTACGGTCGAATAGACTTTCGACCCTCTTTAGATTTATTATATGTATAGATACCAAACTTTAGATGTTTTCTATGATGATAAAATGTTGTGTAGAATATTCCCTAATTGTGCTTATAATAATCGTTTATGTTAATTTCCCAGGAGGTGGAGCAAGTGGTGCTGATCGGCAACCGCGAGTGGATGCACCGCAACGGCGTGTCGGTTCCGCGGCGCGTGCAGGACGCGCTGCAGCAGGACGAGCAGCTGGCGCGCACCGCTGTGCTAGCTGCCATCAACGGTATGGTATCTTCTACCTTTTTAACCGACTTCAAAAAAAGGAGGTTATCAAGTCTTCTAAAAGTTTTTTTCTATCGAATAAAAATAGCTAACGCTGGTGGCGAGAGTATTTCAAGCCGCCCTAAGAGACTCTGACATGGTTTCACGATTTTCGTACGTGCAATGAGAAACAGCTGATATCTACAATTTAATGAATCAGCCGACCTAGGAAATACCTAAATGCCAAATGGAATGCCATAAAGAGTCTCGCATGACCACTCAAAACTGCTATACATATTAACCCCCTTTAGACAAGACGCAAATTTTATACTTACGGAATAGAAAGAATAATGTATGGGATTGTCGTGACAATTCGCTCCGCGATGTCAATCCCATAGTTTGGGCTTTTTGTTCTATTAATATGCGTTAGTACGATCACCGAAATTTTCCAGAGAGAACAGAGGCTTTAATTGAAAAAAAAAATTGGAAAAGATTACAATAAAGTGTAGCGCAACCTAAATTATTTAAATAACATTAGTACCTAATCTATCCACAGACCAGCTAGTATGCACCATTGGCGTGGCAGACGAGGTGAAGCCAGAGGCCCACCTCGCGGTGTACTGGTTGAAGAAGATGGGGCTGCAAGTGTGCCTGCTCACCGGGGACAACAGGAAGACAGCTGTGGCCATCGCGAGACAGGTGAGTTGAGATACTGTGCTTTTGTAATCAATCGATAGAATAATCCATTGAAATACATGTACGAATCCTGGTCACGGCACCATTTTGATGTACCCAATATTTTTTTTTATAAAACCAATATATACAAATTTATATGCTTACGGAGCCTCCAAAAAAAAATTTGTGGCCCTATGATATAAATAATTGAACTGTGATATAATAATTAACTACCTTTTTTTTCCTTTAAAAATTTGTATGGTGTTGAATCTAAGTGGAAATGGCTTGAAAATATATTATTTTATAATTTTTATTTGTTTTTTTTTAAGGTTGGAATCAATAAAGTTTACGCAGAGGTATTACCTTCACACAAGGTAGCCAAGATACAAAAATTACAAGCGGAGGGTCAAAAAGTGGCTATGGTAAGTTTTATTTAAGTTATTTTTTTGTTTTCGTTATTTATTTTTCCATGCCATATATCAGGTTACTTGACATACATATATCAATAAGGAACTTATTTCATTTAAAAAATCTATCTACATCAAAGTAATTGATTATTTTGTCACAATTTATACTTCTTATCTAGTAATTCCTCATTCACACTGGTTATTTGGTAAGTTACCAGTAACCCTATCTATATCTTCCTCTATATCTCAGGTAGGTGACGGTGTGAACGACTCCCCTGCGCTGGCGCAGGCTGACGTGGGTATCGCCATCGCGTCGGGGACAGATGTCGCGGTCGAAGCTGCAGACTTAGTGCTTATGAGGGTATGTACATCACAGACATAGTACAAAAAAAAATGTATGGAAAATAGATTTACTTTTCAATAGCCAACGCTATTGAAAAGTAAATCGGTCACCAAATTTTTTTAAGTCGTTTGTGTTTTTGTTTGTCTTTATTTTTTTTTCAATGTGTGTTACAATAAAGAGTTTTATCTATCTATCTATCTATCTATCAAATGCTTGAGTTCTTAACTTTCCGTTACGGCAGTATGGGTTCTGTGGGTCAATTGACAACACTTAAAAAACAATTAGGTCCCGGCTGTTGGTCCTAGTACAACAGTCTTTAAGCCATATTTACCAAAATCTAAGCGAGACTAGTTTGAAAAATCTCCCCACCAGAGTTGGCTATTTGAACTTTTTGTTTACTTTAATTGCATTTTTTGTTTAATATGAGGCTAAATGTCCCGTAATATTTATTTATTTATTATTTGTGTGACAGAACGACCTGCTGGACGTGGTGGCGTGCCTGCACCTGTCCCGCACGACGGTGCGCCGCGTGCGGCTCAACTTCCTGTTCGCGTCCGTGTACAACATACTGGGCATACCCCTCGCCAGCGGCGCGCTCGCCTTCGTCGGCCTGCAGCTGCAGGTGAGAACATCCTCCCCTCCTTTAAACGTATTTCCTCATGACTGGAGATCGTGACTCCCCTGCTGAATTAATTGTTGGGGAAGTTCTCTTGGGTTGTCATCGTGGTGGGCGCCTGGGTCCTTTCGCGGAAGATACTATGTCCTCGCATTTCGGCTAGAACGGCGCGTGTACCCCACTAGTGACATTGATCATAATAGGCGCAGAGGTTGTATTGAGACCTACATTTTTTTTTACGTAGGATAGGTTTACGTTTGACTACAGCCTGCCTGAAGTTAAGCATTGCTACAGCTTAGGGTGTAACACGCTTACCTAGAAGAAAGATACCTATTAACTCTAGATTTGAAAACCCCTGGATTGTAGTTCGCAGGAAACACAGCTTCTGGTTAAGAGTTCCAAAGCTTTGCCGTCCGTACAACAAACGTAGTGGCGAAACGCTGTGTTCGACACTTCGGCACTTCTATCATAAAACGGTGTCTACCTGCGGACTTTCCGCTTGAATATATGATATGATATCTTCATTCCTACACAAACTAAAGCATTATATTTAATTTTCTTTTTTAATTATAGTACCTATTGTTATCCCGAATCAACGCGAGCGAAGTCGCAGGCTTCAGATACATAAATGCTATGAATGTAATGTGTTGTTCTGCTTCCAGCCGTGGATGGCGTCCGCTGCAATGGCGATGAGCTCAGTATCAGTCGTGTGCTCCAGTCTATTACTCAAAACGTAAGTTTCAAGGTGTAGGTATACTAAAATCCAGGAACAAATACAATTATGGACGAATAGAATTCTCTGCACTTGAAAACAACAAAGAAAAAAAGAAAATTATCATAAAGTCATCTCTTTTCGAATTTTGGATATTGTCTTATCATTGAGTTATTGTGTCAAGTGCTAAACCCGCCCAACCATAGTGCGGGTTTAAGTTATAACTTATTTTTTTTATTGGAAAATTGTCTTACCTTTGTTGCATTTCAAAAATTTCATTCTGTTTTTTTTGCGCATAGAAAGAGTTTTATGATGTTTGGGCACGGTTGGTTGGAATGCTCTCACGCGATTACTTTACCTATGTACCTAATGGAAATTAATTTTGTATACCTTCTTATTTGCAGGTTTAAAAAGCAAACCGCAGATCAGCTCCGGACAGCTGAGTATTTAGCAAGTACAGGTAAATATATCATCATTTTTTTACATGAGATAGTCTCACGCTTGACTACAACTTGCCTCATGTTAAGCAATGCTATAATCTACGATCTAGCGCGCTTGCCTAGAAGAAACCGGTTTACTCTCGACTTGAAGACCGACAAGTTCAAGGGGAATAGAGATTCGGGCAAGGAGTGCGAGATTCGGGCAAGAAGTGCCACAGTTTGGCTGTTCGCACGATGAAAGTCGAAGCAAAACGCTTGGTGCGAGTCTTTGGAACCTCAACTGTATAACGGTGCCTCATTGCCGAACCTCTACTCGTGCGATGGTGAAATGGGGCTGCAGGAACTAAATTATACAATTCCTCAGCAGACTCAAAATATTTATAAAAAGTCACTTATTAATACCACTCACGAAAGTTTTAATGAAAAAAAAAAAACTATTCTAAATCTAACCTTGGATATTCGTAGGAGTTGAAGACCTAGACTCGGTATCAGTGCACCGAGGTCTAGACGAGAGAGTGGACCCCACGGAGCGAGGAGCCTCGCCACTTGCCAAGTTAGTATACATGTACAATAATAATATTACAATCTACATAATATCAACCTAAGACTTGTAGGTAATATAATTATATCACAGTCGAAACATACATGATTTTCGAGCTCAGAACTGCCGTCTGTAGGGTAACATAACTAGTTTACTGTTTTTTTTTGCATATAGTATCTGTTTCAATATTAATTTATCAATATTCTGAAATATTTCACACAGCGCCATCTATCTACCATAGATGGCGCTGTAAATACATTACTGACAAAAGTCATTAGACTAAAAACATGTAAGTTTTGACCGTGACATAATATTATTGATAATACATATTATTGATAATACATATTATGAGCTCATGCAAATTTATTTGTATTGTTGTAGTCAGTAGCTGTTTCTTCGCAACCCTATTTTTATCTTAGTTTCATATTTATTTCTCATTCTCGTATCTGATTTCTGACCACCTTTTCGTCAAATCAATTTGAAAGTGTCCTTCTTATATGTACTTTTTACTTTTCGCAAAATAGTCTGATTTCAATTACTAAATTACTACAATAGCGAGATACAGAACTATCTACAATATAACTATATCTTTCTGCCTCTCTGAACTGTATATTTCTGTCCCACTCATGCAGCAAAAAGCGGGACTCGTGGAAATCGGCGTTGATAAAAGTATAGAAACACAGAATTTGGTGTGTACTTTTGCTACTTCGGGTTTTCTTTATGTTTGTGTTTTTTGTGTATGTGTTTTTTTATGTTTCGTGTATGTTTTTACGTTGTGTTTTCTTGATTGTTTTTGACGGGTGCGAGTTTTGTGATATTTTGTGTGATTTTTTTTGTAAAGACTGGGATGTTAGTAAATTTATGTATATATGTATTTATATTTTCATATGAAATGTATATGTTTCATAGACGTGATATTTTATAGGAATCGGTATAAGTATATAAAAAAAAAAGGGCAATAAAATTTTGCAGATCCTTATTTATAAAGTCATGTTTTGTTGATTAGCATGCAAATTACAAAATCGTATGCAATGTTGTACTTAGAAAATAAAGATATATATTAAAAATGTTTTATTGGTTGTGGTAATACGTCTTGTTTATTTTTCTAAGCGTAATAAGTACGCACGTACATATACTTTTCTTTTGTAAGAAAAGTATACATATATGTATTTATTATATCCGTTATCTAGTACCCACGATACAAGCATAAGCTTGGTATCTATGGGGCTAGATGGCGCTGTGTGATATTTCCTGAAATATTTATTTATTTATTTTGTATTTGTATATCATTTGCATGAACATTTTGTTGATTCATCCTTTTTTACGATGTTGCTCGATCTATCCAACTTATTGTGATTTTATTACTATCATAATTTAATTCATTTCTTGTGACACATGTCATTAGATCGAGCAACATCGTGTCAGTTTACACATTCATCAATTTGTGCGAACAGGATATGAAATAGTACAGCAGTCGTTAAGCCATGCCAGAGGCCCTTAGGGCGGCTTGATAAACTCTCGACACCAGAGTTGGCCACTCTCATTCGATAAGGAGAAGATGAAGTTACATGTTGAATAAATTCAAAATGTTTCCTTATTAGGGTTGCGGGTTCGATTCCCGGGTGACACAAGTATTAATGCATTTAAATAAAAATACTTGTGTTGAGTCTGGTCGTTTGAATGTATAATAAGTATGTATATATTTACAAAAGAAAAGTATAAACGTACTACATCCGTAATACGTATATACTAGTACCCACGACACAAGCGTTTGCGTAGTGTGCTAGATGGCGATTTTTGTCCCGGTTTTTCTATGTATTCTGCCAAGAAACGTTGATAAACTTCTAATTTCTATACAGTTATTGATCTTCTTTATAAATAAAAATGAATTGTTGTTCGTTAGTCTGATTAAAACTCGAGAACGGCTGAACGGATTTATCTTATCTTAGTCTTGAAATGTTCGTGGAGATCTAGGAAAGGTTTAAATGGAAAAAAAAAATATATACAAAAGTTTAGGTCGCAGTACGAAGTCTGCCGGGACAGCTAGTTTTAAATATTAATATCCACCCCAATTCTTTCAGGCTATTCTCCCGCAACAAATCATCGAACGGCTGCCTGCTGCAAGAGGAGGACGACATGATGACCGTGTCTTTCATACCGAAGCGGCCAACGCGAGACGCGCCCAGCGTTAATGGGTGATAACTTTGATAAGACTGATCATACACTGTATTACTCACGTGCAACTTTACCAGCTCTTTATAAACGTCATTAACTCGGACGTGTGAACATTTTATCATCAAGATGTGAGCACCTAAACGTGGCGCTGATGTGTTCTAAAGTAGCTTGGAACACTCTTCAGTAGGCTTGTGATGCACCTAAATAAGTTTCTCGTTGTATAACATATTCTTAACTAGTGGACGCCCGCGGCTTCGCTCGCATTATTTTGAAATAAAAAGTAAATACAGCGCCATCTAGTTCATACGTCCACAAACATACCTACAGAGAAACAGATTTTTTTTGAAACATGATTTTTGTGTTTTATTGCATCATTGAAGACCTCTCAACATTTTTGTTTTCAATTATCTTTAATGTACAGACACCGACCGGTTACAGCTTATTATATGTATAGATGTAGTCGTCCGACATTGACCAGAAACAGTGGAAAGCTAATTTTGTTATCTGTGGCGAGTATTTTGACAGTTGAAGTTGAACTCTGCGTAATTTAGTCGTTTCGATACGAGATATCATCATAAGCCTACTGGATAGTGTACAATACACCCGGTTAATTAAAGAAGAGTTTTATTAACGTTCTTCCTAGCTATGTTCCCAAATGTAAGTGTTCGGTTCCCGATCTACCTGACTTGCCGAATACCTGCTAAAATCATTGCATCCTTTTTGCACAATATAACTGCTTCATTAGTGCGAAAAGGATGGAATATTTAGGCTGCCTTTTATAAAACTTTTTCTAATGATTCGGGTTGCAATATTCATGGCAAAAATCATATTGACCCGTTGCTCAGTTGAGGAGTGTAAGAGGAATTAACAGTCCAACAAACACTTCCGCAATTATATGATTATTTGATTTACCTATTATTATTATCTACGGTTTGTTTTGAAATCAAATGCACGAATTTTTTAAACGTATTGGTGACATGTTTAATGTATTTTGGAATTTTTCAAATAAATTGCTTATGTTCTGTATGTAAAAATGTAAATGTACAGTTTATAAGGCTTTTGTAACGTATCAATAATGTTATTTTTGTAATAACTAAATTAAAATGTAAATACGTTTTTGTCTCAAAATTATTTTAATGCGTTAGTCATAATGTGATGTTGATATCAATCAATGTATAATACAATTTATAAATATATTAGGTTAGAAAAATAAAATATTTGTGTGGCTGTCTTATGATATATATATATATATTAGGATGTTTAGTAAGTAATTACTTACTTATTACTTAGTAATTGTAGGCAGCGAAATGTAAAGCTATTTGTATAGTAATGCTAAGAACATTTGGCAAACGACAAAATACAAAAGAGCCATACAAAAATGTTATAATCGTGAACGATTTTTCGGATATCACAAGTATTTTAATGAAAATTTTGATAAATTTATGAATCCCATGGTTTAAGTTGAACTGCACTGAACTTACGATCATATACAAAGTTTCGGTGCTTTAGCACTGACAACGAAAGCAATTCTATTTGTATTTGATTCTCTCTACAGTCCACTAGACAAATGCAAAAATTCAGTTGTGATGTTGGGCTATTTTGTTGCAAAGAGTCAGACAGAATATTGTTATTGTAACTGTACTTCACGCAAAACTTTATAAGCGCTTGGATAATAGTTAAGTCACCGCAAAAACGAGTGATTGTACAAACTCAAAACTCAAACTATTTATTGGTAAATACTGAACAATATATTTTTCATCATCCACAGCCTTCTCTATCCCACTGCTGGGCATAGGCCTCGCTTTGAATGTGCCAGCTGCGTCGATCTTGTGCAGACCTCTTCCATGAAGAACCCGCGACTTGTACAATGTCGTCGTCATATATTTTTACTACTGTTGAATTGTGGAAAAAACGTACAATCCATTCATTATAGACTCATGCCCGATATCCAAGGACTCGTAAAGATTTGCAGCAACATAAAATAAAAAAAAATATCAATAACTGATGTATGGGCTCAAATAAACATCAAGTTACCAAGCTTTTGAAATAGACTGAATGTCAAGTATGTATGTATGTGTTCGTGATGGATGAGAGTTCAAAATTTTATTTTTAAATTAGAGGACTGACAGTATCGCCTTAGTACTATAAAAATATAGTTATTTGTGTTCCTATTGTCTATACAGGTTACTGGTACGTGACGACCAATCAATCAGGCGGCTTTAGCACGTGAATTCAATACCAAGATTGACTATAGTGGTGCTTAACATCAGGCAGGCTATAGTCAAACGTAAGACTATTTAATGTAAAAAAAGACTACTTACTACTTTTTTTTTCCGCAAAAAAGTGTGTATACAGTCGTGGGTCGACTAACACTTTTAATAGAATATCTATACCTATCTAAAAGTTGTTGATAATGTTATCTAGCACCCGTGACACAGGCGTTTGCTCAGTATGGGGCTAGATGGCGCTGTGTAAAATGTTCCGGAATTTTTATGTACTAAAGCTGGGCTAATTCCGGTTACGAGAGGGAAAAAAATTGATTGTAAAAAACACTATGTATTTAGTATACATATTTTCTTCAGAAGCAAAGGCATTTATAAAATGACGGCAAAATGGTGTTTACCAGTAATCCCGTATATTGTTCATATTGGTTTTACTATTATGAATATTGTCACTAAAAATAAACTTACGGTCTTTTCCATTTAAGTACTGCTTATTTTATAAAAAAGCACATCACAATTAGAATTGTGTTCGTTCTTAAATAAAACACTACATATAGTGCTTATAGCCTTGATATAAATATTGTAAGTATCATTGTTAGCTAAACTTATTGTTATGATCTGTGATAAAATAGTTAAAGCGCAGTTAGGCTCTGTTTCTCTTATTTGTAGATTCAAAAACATTCTAACCTATATGTTTCTATCCATACGTTGAAACACCATCATTTAGCGTTTCTTAACTCTGTATAGAATAGGCTTTAGTGATATACTTTTCCATGTATACTTAGTTTCATATCGAAATTATATCATTTTGTAAGTAAACTTCTCAAGGTAAAAATTGTGTTTTCAATACAAAATTATTGGTATTTTCACAGTAAAAGTAATATTGAATACAGTATACATATCTAAATTGTTATCAAAGTCACAATAGTATACTTGCCGCATTTTAGCTGTTTTCACGCAGATAAGGTAGTTACGAAATTTGATTTGACGGAGATTTAAATATATGTTAAATTTTAATTATATTTCACACGTAAGTGATTAATGTGTCTTTGTGTGAAATAAATTTCTTTAAACCTTAGATAAAATACTGGATTCAACTTTACTCTGAATTAAGGTCTTACATATAAATAAAAGTAAAATGGTAATGAAAGGCATTTTCTTTATATACAGTATATACTAGCTTTTGTATATAATAAATTACAAAATTACTGTCATTAGTAGTGTTTTGAGAGATAAAATGATGTATTGTTATTTTTATTTACTTCTTGAACCCTTGTATTCAATTTAGAAGTACCTACGTATTTTTTTAACGATTTGTTTTAGTGAAATAAAAACATTATTATTTATGTAAATTAATATTTATTATTTTTTATTAAAAAAATCAATACACACTAATATAATCCCTAATAAAATCCTGAGTAATACTTTTTAGTTAAAATAACAATAGACGCAAAATAAAAAAAAAATGTAATATGTATGTATGTTCATAAAGGTTTCTTCTGATATTTTTACTATGAACATTTACGAATTAGACGCATTTCAATCTCGACTCAACTAAATATAATATCTCATGGTTTTAAAACGTTTTAACTTTACATGTACATAATTTCAAAATATGTCACCGAATCACGAACGTGTTTCGTTTCTTGAAGTCTTCTATGAAATTGCCGGTTTGTATGACGAAATTGAGAAAAATGATATTTCCATACAAACATTTTAATGTTTGTATGGAAATGTCTGAACAGATTTAGATACAATTGATAACTATAGTTAGATGGAAAAAAAGCTTTACACTGCGTATATCAATTTCTCAAAAAACAGAGTACATATATGATAAAAATATACCTAGTTAAAGTAGTGAAACCGACGACACATTGAAAGAGGTGTTTTCAATGACTTCCCTATAAGTAATATGCACTAGTAGTACATTTTTTTTTTGTCTAAAAGGTACATAATTCAACAATTGATACAATAAAAATTGTATTTGGAAAAACTATAACTGTACGTAAAAGTTACAAACAGATTAAAATGTAAGAAAAAAACGGCAATTTCATAGGTAAAGACCTATATCTATATGTTCTGAGAGAGTTCTGAATAAGCTGGTTCTACATCGTCCTTAACGCCTCCGTTGACATACCCACAATATTCAGGCTTTAAGTTATGAACATTGGCATAATTTACTTGCGGTAACACTTTTGTATCAAGATTAGCATTCTGGTAATGCCCTTTAGTTTGGTTCATTTTCTCGTGTTTCTTTTGTACTTGTGCGTAGGTGTCTTGCGGTGGTGTAGCTTTTTGAACGGAGGCATATGTTGGCCCAGTTAGCTGTGATGGTTCTTTTTGCCCAACCAATGCGTATGTCGGGCCAGCTTCGGCGTAAGTCGGGCCACTTTCAGTGTAAGCCGGGCCTGCCTCAGCGTAAGTCGGTCCATTTTGTCCGACTGATGCATATGCTGGCTCATTTTGTCCGACTTCCGCGTAACCCGCCTCATTATTCAGTTCCATCGCCCCGACGCCTGTATTCTCGTAAGCTATATTAGAGTCTCGAGGTTGGGAGTAAACTGGCTCTATGTTCTGTCTCTTTGGTCGGTTCGCTTTGGCAGTGGGGACGGTGTATAAGTTTTCTATGACTGGGTGGGAGTAGGTGACGTCATCGGGACGGTTGTCCCATTGGGTGGGAGTGGCCATGGGGCCTTCAAGATGCTCCGGCAGGTTCTGGTAGTCCACCTCAGGGTTCTGAAATAGATACGTAAGGAACTATAAAGTGTGTTATCAAACAGGGTTAATGGTGACCCACACATATTTTAAAGGTGGCTTTACTGACTAGATTTGGTACATCAAACAAAGTTTTTGTTCTAAGACTGCAGGTTCGCGAGTGAACGTTTTAAATAATAATAAAGATAATTGAGAGAAATAATTTTAGTACCAGATTTACGATGTGAGAGACATTCTAGGTACATACACATTGCCTACAATTGATAATTATTCTGCCACAGCGTACCTAACCCTAGTTCCGTATAATAATATGAAAGTAATTAGCGCTGATCTTCTTATAAATCTATACATATAATAAAGCAGAAGAGAGTCAAAAGTTTGAGCATTGGAGATATTAAAAAATAACGGAAATACGTCGAATTGCTAGCAGAACACATTCCAACAGTTTTTAGAAATTTTGACTTAAAAATAACTAGTGGCCCTGTCTTCGGCAGATATGTACCTACCTGTTTACGCAGCCGTCTCTTCTTGCTGTAGTTGTAGGCGAGCCACAGGGCGGCGGCCACCAGCAGTATGACCACGGCCACGCTGAACGCCAGCAGCCACGGGCTCCCGCTGTCTGCAACAACACAGCGCTATGTTCATTACGTGGGTTAGGTTTATGTTAAGCATTGCTGCAGCCTAGGGTGTAACACGCTTACCAAAGATACCTATCAACATTAGACTACAGCCTGCCTGATGTTAAGCATTGGTGCAGCCTAGGGTGTAACACGCTTACCAAAAGATACTTATTAACATTAGACTACAGCCTGCCTGATGTTACATAAGCATTGCTCCAGCCTAGAGTGTAACACGCTTACCTACCTAGATATCAACATGCTTCTATGGTTTTCGTTAAAAAACTTAGTAAGATAAAATAACCACCTATTTAAAAAAAGCTCAGAATAGATTAGAAGCCCTATAGATTCTGAGTTTTGACTCATGAATGTGTCGAAACTCTTTTTATGAATAGGCAACTACAATAGCTCTTAGTTATTAAATCTTACTAGTAGGTATGTATGAATATCGTAGATTATAACGTTGCTTAACATCAGGCAAGTCGTAGTCAAGCGTAATATCATGTAAAAAAATATGTATGAATATACGCTTGGTGCACAATTTCTTGAATAAGGTACAGTGGCGACATAAACTTAGATGCCTATATTTTTATAAAGTCAGTAAAAATCGATCCTTTTCGGGATTCAACCATTTTATAAACCAATGATTCACCGGTAAAAAGATAAAAGTATATAATACTATAAACATATATATAAGCAACAGACGTACAATACAATCAGACGTGCGAGTATATATAAGGTTATATAGGTACTAGGTACCTACAGAAATATATTATGCATAGGTACATACCGGATCCTCCTGAATTTTTGATGAGTTTTTCATCCTCATACGAGTCGACTTTTTTACTAAGTGGTGTATTGGAAGACGCTTCAATTTTATTTGTGGTGGCATCCATTTGTTTACTCGGGATTACACTAGAACTGGGCACTGTAGGGGTAGGTAGGTACTTCTCTAGTTAACTGATATGTAGGGTACATATCAGTTAA
Organism: Macaria liturata; assembly: GCA_964023185.1. Lineage (NCBI taxonomy): Eukaryota > Metazoa > Arthropoda > Insecta > Lepidoptera > Geometridae > Macaria > Macaria liturata. Next base: position 4,125,024 of record OZ026822.1, read on the forward strand.
CTAGAGAAGTACGCACAGAGTTTTTACATGTTAATTTGACAGCTGTCAATTGAAAGCTGTCAGTTGCCTGAGGAGCGGGTTGAAAGTAATACTTTTCATCCCTAGGGAGAATCGCTTTCAACTGACAGCTGTCAAATTAACATGTAAAAACTCTGTGCGTGACTGGCGGCAGCACTTATGCCAAAAATTGGCCTCTGATGCAAATTGCAAGAACATTTTAGTTCCAATTTTATCCGCGCGCAGAGTTATCTTGAACTCTACTAACTTCTTTACAAAAACAAATAGTTCCTATACCTACATTCAACAAAAGAGTTCTTATACTTACATTTAACCAAATAGTTCTTACACCTACATTCAAAGAAGTGCTACGTCACAATACGTATAGCAGAGATTTTGTACCTATAAAATGAGTTCATCTGATTTTAATATAAATTAAACGCCTAGAAGAGGCTAAAGCGGTAGTGGAAAATCATCATACGATTTGAGGTATCTTTGTTTTGATTTGGGGTGTAAAATAAAATTTACTCATATTTTCTTTAGCTAGGTAATTCATGTTTTTATTTTTACTTTCCTCGTATTTGTAATGAAAAGCACAGTGTTTACCTCGGGTTAAAGACTTATTTAGTCCCTCGAACTATTGGCTAAACCCCGTCTCGGGACTAAATAATTTACTTTCTTCCCTAGGGTAACAATGTACTATTTAGCTAACGCGCTATTGAAAGAAGCGTGTTTTGTTTCGATTTAAACAAAAGCATAACGTTTTTCCTAGTTTTAGGCTAAAGTTAACTTGATTATTAAATGAAGATATATTATTTTTTGTTTTAGTTACCTACATAATTCAGTAAAATCGTTATGTGAAATGTGATTGAGGTGAATAATGACATAAAAGTGAAAGAAATACGATTTTGAGCAGCTCGCATCCAGCGATTGCTTTGTTCATTACATAGGAATCCCTAAAGGTAACTTATGTATTTAAATGTACTCACACAGTATTATTTTCACACGTACATATGTAAGTATTGAATGTATTTTAATTAGGACATCATCATCTATAGCCGGATTTGTCCCACTGCTGGGTATAGGACGAAATTGGCTGTAGATGATAATGATGACGAAATGCATAGAGAATTGATTTTTCGCGAATATCCCGCATATTTTGTTTGAATGTTGTAAGTTATTTGGTTATTGCGATGTACCTAAAGCCTCAAAAGGTTGTACATTAGGTACCAGTAGCTAGTTATATTTCAATCGTGGTGGTAGATACCTGTTGTACTAAGATTATATACATTTTCATGTCCAGTATTGAACGGCGGGTGATGTGACGTATATTCTGTAGACAAATAAACAATATTATTTACATGGTATTGTAAAGTTCACTGTAGACTTACTCCTAGGGTAGTAAACAAAGACTCATTTACTAGCAAACTACAAATTCAATGTCGAGGTTTTTTTTGCAATTTTAGTTCGATATTTGATTAATAATATAAACAGCGTCAAAAACGACGGTGGCGCCGCCGCTCAAACAGTAAAGCCTTAACAAAAGAAAAATATTCAAAAATGATCGTATTGATCATACATTTTATATAACACGTAAGTATATGGTAAATCATTGTCATTATACTCTTAAGACTTAGGTATTGCATTTTCGCTAAGACTATTTTCTATGAAATCATTCTAACTTTGGATACAATTATTGTGTGTTAAAAGGTACTACTATAGTTGCTAGTAATTGTTAATTTAAATGGTAAATTGCTCATGTAAATTCACTTGAATTGAATGTATATTGAACATGAACATTAATTATGACGTATTTATGAATAAATGAATATTTTGATTATGATTGTGTACGTACCCGTTAAGGGAGGTGTAGTGATTTTCTTTCGAATCACTCGCACGTTCCGAGAAATGCAAAGCATTGAAGCTTCGTCCTGGTCCGGTTTCAGTTCTAGTTGTGTTATTAGTTTACATGAATTGTCGAACGAAGTCAGGAATTTATCATCTGGGAACCAGCAAATAAATGTTAAATAGAAGGTAATGTTTATATATGTGTCACCTCATTGTTTTCCTATCACATAGCATATGTGGATCAGCACGACCGTGTCCTGCGACACAGGTTCGACCTAGTGCAGAGCGCGGTGTGTTTGCTCCGCACGATTGCAAGTTCATCTCATCTGTTACCAGGCGTCAGCTAATCTTATATAATTGACTAGTATGTAAGCTTTGTTTGTTCATTTAACTATAGGAAGAGCCAGCACTTCACAACACATGTTATCCTTGTGTGGAGTGCAGTGAACATGTAATAGTTCATGAGTTACAGCAGGAATTGCTTAGAAAAATATATTTTTCCAATTATTGTGTGGTGCGTATCGAAGTAAACAGCATTCAACGTTTTTATTAACGAACCGATTGAAATAAATGTTTAGGGAAAAATATTACTATGTACTCATTAGTAAAACCCTATCAAAGTCAGTTGGGTCGTTCTGAGATTAACGTGCAAAAACACACAGACAAACCTATAAACAGGCAAAAAGTTCAAAGTCGACTATTTTCTGTTCTATTGTATTGATTGAAAACCTCTCAACTTTTTCCTTCAATTTATCTCACATGTACATGTACATAATTATATTATGTAGGTATAGATTATGTATCATTGTGCATTTTGCCTACTACTACTGATAAACAATGTTTAACGATTTTAACTATAGAACGATAGGTAATAATGCAAATAAGATAAGAAAAGAATAAGAAAGATAGGTGGTAATGCATTTAAAATATATATATAATATAATTACTTGTGTTGGGTCTGGTCCTTTATAATGTATAATAAGTATGTATTTACAAAAGAAAAGTATATAAGTATTATAATATCCGTTATCTAGTACCCACGAAACAAGCGGTTCCTTAGTGTGGGACTAGAAGGCGCTGTGTGCAATGTCCTGAAATACCTATTTATTTAGGTATTTAAGCGAGTGTGGCTCAGCGGTTCCAGTGTCTGCTTTTCATCCAGACGCGCCCTGGTTCGAATCCGCCCTACACCAATGACTTGTATTTTCAAGTTATGTGTGAATTTGGACTCGCTTAGCGGTGAAGGAAAACATCGTGAGGAAACCGACATGTTTGAGGACCACAATTTTCGAGGACATGCTTCTTCCGTGGAAGGACCTGGGCGCCCACCACGATGTATCTGCCCAAGAAAACTCCCCTAACGAATTAATTCTGCGGGGGAGTCACGACCCTCAGTCATGAGGAAATACGACTCAAAAAGAGATTTAGGTACTTACAGTCCGATAATTTCATGCGATCAGAATCTTTACAACTGGCACAAAACAATGATTTTGCCACAGGAGAATACACTTCATATTCTAATTGATTTCCCGTATTATTCCAATAGTTTAGGACGATGTTAGCCATGGAAAGATCGAAAAAATTGGGACCTGAAAATTAAATATTATTACGAGATAAATATTAAGACTCGAAGTATAGACAGCGTTATTTTGGAATAATTTACTAATAGCAGCAAAATATGTTTCTTAAAATTAGCAAATATCGCCAATACTCTGTTTGAATTGAAAAGCATGCAAAGAGAAACCTGTTGATACAATTTATATTTATTAGCATATTAAGTATTTCCACAGTTTAAACAATGTATCAACAACACTGTTCTCCAAGAAAAACATACTAAACACAACTTTTCACATGTATCGTAAAAATAATTTAGCTTTTTATGCAGCATAATTTACGTATTTTTTTTTTATTTTACATAATTTAGCTTTCTATGCAGCTTTTGCTACTACAAGAAAAATAACACAAGAAATAACTTTACGTAGGAATTCAGCGATACTGTAATAGTAGAATTTTTAATAAACTATCTGACCCGGCGAACTCTGTTCCTCCTTAGAGGCAATAAATAGCAGATATTGGATTTTAATCAATTTAATATAAAAAAAAATACGGGCCTAAAAGTAATAAATAAACTTGATTCCACGAGTGCTAGTCATGTACACATGTATAGATCTGCAGGGCTAGCACGGGCAGAAAACAATATATCCCGAGGGAAAGAAAAGAATTTGTTTCCCCGCTGTCAATTTTAGCACGGACTAGCCGGGGGAAAGTCAAACCGCGATAGATATACGGCGAGAGTAGCGTTATAATATTTTATTCCTATTTTGTTGCCATAATTACGAAATTAAATTAAAATGCATACAATGTTTGACTTATTTTTCAAACATTGTATCAATTCATCTAACCTTTAGAAATTGTTCATTCTTTTTATTTTTATTTTATATTTACAGCGGGGAGTAGCGTGATAAAATTTCATGAATATTCCACCATAAACGTCAATGGGATAAATTATATTTCTTTCCACTGGTTGTCATGCTATGAAAGGTGGAAATGACACTGTCAGGTGGATAAAATGGTGGAAAGACTATTTATCCCCATGCCGTGCTTGCCCTGCTGGATGTGGGCAGTGTTTGCTATCCACTAGTGGACCCACCGAAGCAGTGGTAAAGCCCTTTTAACGTATACGTTTTAAATGTATATATATGTACATACATATTATATGCATAGAACAACTAGTTTACTGCATTTTATCACAAGTCCTTACTTTATTAAATACCGTAGTTTACTCACTATTTCCTAGATTGGTATAAATAAACTTGACTGTATAGTTGCAGTACTGTACAGGCGGTGGTATTGACTGCAAAGTACAAGAGATGGCAGTTTCATTTCCCCCGTAGCTCAGAGGAAATGTTATCGAAACCTTATCCAAATGATTTTGATCAACCATTCCTGGCATGTCAAAAACTGAAAAATAAAAGTTTTTTTAAATATCATACCTAGTGACAAAAAAAAAAACAAGTATTGTGCCAGAAGTTTCCCTATAATATACCTACGATACAATCTTAGCCCCGGCATGTCACTGCTGTACGCTCATCACACGACAAGTTATAATAACACGAGATAACATAATTTTCTCACAGCGTAGCAGTTGTTCGACATTATATTTTGAGTTCAAAATGCCCAACTGTAATATCATTAGTAATTGTTATCATTTGTGTGTACAAAAAGGACAATTTATTTCTGCATTTATCTTTGTACATTTTCGGGCCTAACAGCCGGTATTTTTAATACATCAGTGGACCGAAGGCCGATAAGTTAATTGCTTGATATTTTGGTGCAATTTTATCAATCAATATATCTTTACTTATTGTACATAAGAAATACACACAAATACAATAACATAGAACACAATACTTAAAATCTAGATAGTACAGTGGCGGCCTTATCACATTAAGGGCTTTTACTCAATCATAATGATTATTTACTTACATTGCTTCAATTTATATGGAACATTTGATCCTTCAGCGTAGCAACTAGAAGGTGATGGAAATTTAGCATTATCCTTGATAAGCTGTACTGTCAAGTCCTCGTCATCACGGAATATATACTCGTAGTAGTAATCACAATTAGACTGATATCTCAATATAGGTATCATTCCATTCACTCTGAAAGCTGTTAATCCTGAAAAACAGTATAAAAATAAAGTAAAGTAAAATAAAATAAGAATAGCCTTTATTTCAGAAATACAGTATAGCATCAATAATTATTTATTATTTATTTATATAGCTCTTCTAGCTGCTGTTGCACGGCTACGAGCATGACGGCAATTTCTTGCTGATCTGCGATCGAGCTTTAGTCAGAACATATGGTATGTGTGTTTCTTACCTGCTTTTGCGAGCATTAGATTCAATGTTATGTTGCGTTGATAGCCTCTATCACCAGCGACGAGACATTGAAGTTTAGTGCCGCTCAAACTAGATGTCAGCTTCACATACATGCTCAGTGAAGAATAGTTTTGCCATCCAGTAGATTCAAACCTGCTAGCTGCAAATTATACAAACATTAAATATAAGAAGCAACATACGATGTATGTTTATGCAGAAGCATATTAAATAAACAGTAATATATACACAAATAATTTTCTGAATGAGTGGTGTAGTTTTTGCTGTCACGATCAAAATGCCTGAGAGATGTTAACATTTGACATGAAATACGAGTCAAATATACTATATAGACGTAGGATAAACAATAGAACCGACTTTTAGGATGCCTTTCCAAAAAATAGCAGGTTTGCTGCGATGACATGACAGATTTAAATATTTATTGCAAATTTTCAAAGTTTTTTTAAGTACCTACGTCTTCGATCAACAACCTACGTACAGTTCCACAACTGTCAATTTCATAGGTTAAGGGTCTTGATAAATTGTTTGGATGAAATTTTGGGATGAAAATGAATTAGACCCTAGATCAATAAATATGCTGCTTTTTATACCGGACTACTTACTATCGCGCCGCAAGTAAATAATATAAAGCAGTATACCAACCTAATGTAGTAAACGACAATTGGATGCAATGTCCAACAGTTCTCGTGCATGTGAACATAGTGCCTTGGCCATCATGATAATAGTAGTCTTGTTCGGATCCCGACGTAGAAAAAGTTTGTGTGTTCACTGCTAGGCTCGCTTCTGGCAGATTAACTGAAAGTATAAAATAATATGTCAGGTTAGTTTAGACATAGTTAATATGTAACATGAAGATATAACGAGAGATATTTATATAATAGATAGTAATAATGAAAACAAAAAAATACAGAATTCTTTCAGTAAGCAAGTCCGTATAATATGAGATTGGCCAACTCTGGTGTCGGCGAACTTATTTTTTTGGAAATAAATAAATTAATCGTATCCTGTACTAAAATGTGTTAAGCAATACTATATATTTATTGTCATATTATAATTCATTTAAAAATGTTTCATCCAATAACCAGCTCGACGAAGATCGTAGATAGCGGGATCTTAGGCCATAATAACATTGTGGTTGAAAAAGAAAAGTCGAAAGAATCCTTAAATATTGTGTAGTCAAAGTTTTCGTCAGATATGCTGTGCGTGTTGTATTAAATACATAAGAAGCCACAGTTCATGCAGTAGTATTTGCTAACAATGCAATCGTTTTTTATTCTTATTGTTATACAAGTGTGTTAAAAAATGCGTATATTAATTGTGTTTGTTTCTATATGTCACCAAAAAATAACAAGATCCGTACGTTTATAAATTTCCTAGGAAGTTTATAAACCTTCGTAAGATTCTAAACGAGAGATAAATTGTATTATTTTACGTCCACATTTTCGCCGATTGATAAACTTACCGAACTCACGCGTAAAATAATAAGTATGGAATAACCAAACGCCATGTGCGCTCTGATTGGTTGAATAAGTCACGTGTTCCTGCTCCTACCTCGCCACCCTCTCCACTGCCTTTGTTCGCCACGGAACATAAACAAATCGGTTGCTCGTGTGTTTTTCTAAAGTTTTTAATGTTGTATCACTGTATTGGTTTCGCTAAGGTTACTAAACTAAACCCATTATGAGTGGCTTAAAAGCTGCGGACAGCCAAAATAGTGAAGATAGTGCGGTAAATCCTATACAATTTGTTGACGAACTGAAATTTACCACAGAGCTTGCGATATTGCGACTGTCAACATCGGCCAATCAGAGAGCAGTGTGTTATTTGCCGTATTTTAAAGAAGTGTAAAATTAAAAGCAGTTTTGTGATTGGTTGTTGTGTTTGGTGGTTTAGTTTATAAATATACCACGAGATGTCATAAATTCACAAATAAGCGAAAATGTGGTGTAAAATAATACAATTTATCTCTCGTTTAGAATCTTACGAAGGTTTATAAACTTCCTAGGAAATTTATAAACGTACGGATCTTGTTATTTTTCGGTGACATTTATACTCTCAGTAGCTCATATTTTGAGGGTGTCATTTATCGGGTCGACCCAAACAAACCACTTCGTATGTATTAACAAACTTCGCATCAAACTGATGTACCTACCTATATTCTACCTACTATGGAATACCACCTTGTACTACTAGATGTAAGTTTTAAACTTCTGTACTAATACTAACTACATTTATACTAGCATTATAAAAAAATGTATTTGTATAATAATATAATTACTCACTCGTTTCTCCAGGGTTTAAAACATTCATCGTTGTCTGGCAAGTCACACCGTAGTCGAGATATATGCCCAGATTATAATTACATGTTCCATTTTTTATGTTGTCGCAAATGTGTGTGAAAAAAACTCCTTTGTAGCTTAAACTGCCTGTTACCGATGCAGTGAATACAGCCTGAAAAATCCATTGTTTTATTTATAAGGACGCCCGCCGATTTGCTCGCATTGTCAAGATAAAAAAGTAGCCTATGACACTCCTAAGACCTCATACTACCTACATACCAAAAATCATGATGATCCGTGCAGTTGTTTTTGCGTGACGAGCCGTTTTAATAAACAGACAAAATGATAAACAGAGACACAGATAAACAGACAAACAGATAAAAAGACAAAATTTATAGAAGAACAATTAAAAATTTACAAATACAATTTCTATATTTATTAAAAGAAATATTTCTTATTAAAATATCTTCTATCACAGACTTTCCATCCTCTTCAGCTTTATTATATGTTTAGATTATTAGTTGAAAACAAACACTAGTACAGCAATAGTAGTAGTAAGGTAGTACTAATTTGTAAAACAAACATTTACATGACCTATACTTACAGACTCAGCGTAATTGCTATTTCCTGTAAACATAATGATATCTTGCATATTATCGTTTTGAAGTCCCCATCTGAAACGTTTAATTACATTATTATAATGTATTGAGTAAGTTAAGTATATATTACTTATCGGTATAGATATATATGTTACAGTCATAGTGATTAAATAGCTATTATACATAATGACTGGTCATTATATATAATGACTAAATTGTCTAGATAATGTGATAAATTTATCACATTATCCAGATATTATTTATAATAGCAGGCGAAAGTCAGTCAAAGTAATAAAATATATGGTCAAAATGAAAATCCTGACATTCTTATGGGAAAACCTGATAAAGAGTCCCAAAACTATGGAAATACTACAGATCCGTCAAATATAACACGAAATGACGAAAAAATATTGATTGCTCTCGTTAAAAAGGAACAAGAAATTGGAGATATCAGAAAGTTAATTGGACAATCATTGAAAAAAAATAAAAAACCAGGACAAGAAAAATAAGCTGATAAAATTTTAGCTCTATCTTCAGTAAAATATCAGTTTACTGTCTGCAAAGAAACGTTTATTACAGTTGATATTGAATTTACTATCCGAGAATGTGCAAAGAAAGAGTCACATCTTGGTGGCCAAGGATTTCAGCATTGCAACTGTACTGGGGAATGCGTTTCTAATAGATGCAAATGTAAAAAGTCAAGCCTCTTGTGTAACTCAAAATGTCATAAAAGCCTTACTTGTAAGAATAAATAATAATAATTTTATTGTATTTTCATGCCATTTGTTTTTAAATATATTAATATTGTAGTTGTTAAGGAGTGGTACCAAATACATCTCGTATTGATTTGTAAACCATTTTAATTTTACTAAGCAATGTTAAATTACTCGTATTGATCGCTGTGTTTTATTAATTTTGTCTTATGGCTATTGAACAAGGAATTTATTTTTTAACATACAATTTAAATCCAATAAACAATGTTAGTTAACGTGAATATAATATTTTGAAAATTAATAAAATATAATATTACAATAACTATTTAAAATGAGACTACATTGTTACTACATATTTATGCTTCAGGAAAATTTAAATAAAAAAACATAATTTTCACCTTTAACTTACTTTTTTATTATTTATCCAAGTTTTCCAAGACATTTTATAAAATAGCTAGTTAACGTGATTAATTCTGTCTAAATTATCACTTTGTCTAAATTGATATGATATTATTTATAATAGTAATATATATATATAGGTATAATATCTGGATTTATTACTTTCGCTGTAACATATATATTAAAAATATTTTGAGTTGTCGATTTAAAATAAACTTATTTCGTTTCTAACGGGCTTCCGCGCTGCTCAAATTGAACAAAATTATTTACGAGTGTGCAAAACTTTACGGCCGGACCAGCGCGCCGCGCGCTATTCTCGCCCTTGTTTCTATGACAATACGGTGTAATATTGCGCGCGAGAAATCAAGTACAGGTATTTACCTAAGCACAATTTTTTTTTTCTGCGAATCTTCCCCATGTACTAGTCGTCACTAGACATCAGGGTTAATGACATAATAAGCAAATTTGGTACTTACCTCGCTCGTCTGTACACCGTAGAATCTGCTGGATAGTCAATTCTAATCTTATACGTCTTGTTGAGTTCAATGTTTAAAATATCTCCGGAACATACCAGGTCGCCGCCGCCTTCAGGACTTGTATCTCGCGTTATGGTAAACTTTAGATATTGTACATCTGCAATTATAATTACATTAACTATATTATATTATATTGTTGAGGTGAAAGTTTGTAAGAATATTTTTGTAACTGCATTACTTAACATTCTTTGACTGGCTTACAGTTTGTCTATTTAGAAGGAAAACACAAAAATATTAAGCAATCGGAGCAAATTTGTGATATCAATTCTTTATTCAACACATCACTTTCACCGTTTCTCACACACATACCTTCAGCAGAACAATGCACGAGCAGTTTAATTATTAGCACGTATAAACTCCACTCCATTTTGCTGGACTTTTGACACACATTTTCACTGTAGCACTGTTTGATCAGTTTTGTACTTGTGGCAGTAAATGATGTAATTAATTGGCCATTATTATCCTTGTAGCCGAGTTACTTGTACTCGTATGTTGCGGTAAACTGACCATAACTATGACGTTGACACTCTTTGGGGAGTGCATTTGCTAAGTATGTCCATTGTCCTTAGACCAGTTTAGTCAGCTTCCAAATAATGATTACCACGTGGAAATGACCACCAGCTATTTCTATCAATATCAAATAATATTATTCCCTTTTTTATGTGGGGAAATCCGGAACAGACACCTACACGCAGCATTGGGGGCTTTGTGTAGGTAGTGTCGGGCTCCAACCGACTAAAACTCCACTGCGTCCATTCGCTGTGCATCGTGGTTGCAGGTACAATTTCCTACTCGACTACAACCACGACACAAATACTATTATTCCTTGCAATGCCCCGAAACAATATTTCTATCGTAAATTGACTACTGTCAACCATCCGAATCAATTTACAACAATCCTTCTGATCACCCTCATACTAACTTACTTATTTTACCCCAAACAGTCAATCATATTATGACGTTTAGGATACTTGAGCCAAAACGAACGAGCCATACGACACCCACACTGGCGACGCTGTGCTCCAAAATGGAACATACCTACCTGCACTAGAATAGAACTTACCTACTGGTTATCATACATTGAAAAAATATTTTTACTATCAGCACCCCTGTTGCAATTTCGGATAAAAATAGCAATAATTCAATAACAATATAGCGATACAGAGAGGTATTGGCTCATAAATTCAAATATGACCAAGCGCAAGCTGCTCTCTCATGAAGGGTTCCGTAGAAGCAAGCACAACTTCAAATAACTTTAACTCTATTTTTATACCAAATATCAATGAATATCAAAGCTAGAATTGCGAATATTGTCATATCCGAAAAACTGCTCAATCTAAAAAACTGCTCACTATATTTCATTCAAAACCAATGTTCGTGGAATTTACTTATACCTACAACATAATTTTATTGCATGTCTATATTATTATAGCTTTTTTCACTCTAGTACTTTAAAAGCTTAGGGAGGATCATCAAACGATTGAATTTGAAAAAAAAAATGGTTACGCACAGATTGTTGTTTTTTAAATTTTAGTTCCCTGTATGGGTAATCCCTCTATTCCATTATTAATTTATAATATTATTAACAAATAGACAGAGAGACATCATAAATTTATAAGGGTTCTGTTTTTCACCCTTTGGCAAGGGAATCTTAAATATAAACGCTGAATGGATTTAATTTAAATTTCATTGGGGGATTGTGGCTTATTTTTCCCTTAACTTTTACTGCATTGTTGCCCGGGATCTGTTACACATAAAAATATGCTAATATGTTTATATTTCTGTAGCATAAAGTACCTACTCCTAATATGATTGATATAATGTACTCATATAAATCATGGTTTCCAGCAGAAATGATATAAGGAAAAACTGCGTTGAATAGATATTATTAGAACAAATTTCCTGTTTTGTCTCGTATTTGTATTGGTTTTCATCATAATTACTCTGAGTCGTTACATATATATTTAGTTATGTTATGCCATCTGCAGAAACCATTTAAATGTTTTTTTTGGTCAACACTCCAGACGGCTCCATCCAAGGTCCTGCAGCGCGGTCCGATTCCGGCCCGCACAAACATGTGCAAGCCCTTTGTCTTTGACCCTTTTTTGTGTAGTATGCAACTAAGTTTTATTTTAAATATTTTAAGTTAGTATTAGCGTAGCGTAGCCATGTAGGCGAATAAACGTCCTTGGTTCCTATAAAAATGTTTCATTTTTGGGAACCCCTTCTTCACCAGCTCGGCTGTACCGTGCCAACCTGTCTATTTACACGAGTATGTATGTACATATATTGTTTTATTCCTATTTTAATATTAAAACTTTCGTGAGACATTATCAATATATTAACTAAACGGTTTTCACTCACGTGTAAATTGCGTAAGTTGTTTACGCGTTTCGGATGTTATGACATCCATCTTCAGAACGTATGTTCTGGGACCAAGATACGGTCAGTTTTGTGTGCGCCGGTACATCGGTCGATGTTGTTGTCCCTGATGAAGCAGTGGAGCGACCCGAGGACAAAGCTGCCGGGAGTAGTAACATCGCCTCGCCTTGTTTGAAAGTCATCTCGGTACAGTTTTCTGACCCTCTTTTGCTTTGATATATTGTATAGAATAGATATACAGTGCGATGATGCCTGCCTATGTCTCTTTACTGGACTGATTCCGAAAAATATGTGAAAACAAAACAAATATGTTTACAAAAATACACCTATAAATTAAAGTTCTCCTTTTTAAAAAATCCATGAGGAACCTTATGTTATAAACTTAATAACACAAACCCACAAATTATTACTACAAGTACTACTTAGTTACCCACGATGCGTAATAAAAGAAATCAATTATGTAGAAGGTTTTTATTTTTAATTTTAAATTTTTCCTAGTAGGTATACTTCGAGTGGACAATAAATAAATCTAAATGTGGCTGACTGATTGACTGACTGACTGTTATAGTGATCTATCAACGCACAGACCAAACCAATGGACGGATCGGGCTGAAATTTGGCATGCAGGTAGATGTTATGACGTAGTAGATAGATAATTATAATCTAAAATAATTTTGGATTATAATATATAATATTAATTATAATTTTGTGTTAAATTGTAGGCGACAAGAACTGACAGATGTCAGTAATCTTTACTCTTCTTCTTCTTGAAGTTCTGGCGCTGCTCAACATCACGCGGGCCAGCCTGTCTTCTGATGTTAGCCGCGTATGCTTATGTAGTCGTAATCGGAAGACTCCGCATCTGGAAATAATTAAATTAATTAAATTTGATCAGCTTGTTTTAATTTAAGCCTTAGAATACCATTTTTTTTTAATACGTATAGGTCATCGCCCTCTGACAATATGTAAGGGGTACCAATTTTTTTATGTCAAAAGCTTATGCTTTGTTTTTTTCTATATGTTTGTCGATCAATGCACCAACATGTATAAAAGACAAAAAGATAAAGATAAAGAATCTTTATTGATACTGTAAAGTTGTAACATACATAGGTATAAGTACTAATATCATAGAATATGCTACACAAATTACAATATCTCGTCAAATTAATAAATAAATAAATAAATATTCCGGGACATTGCACACCGCGCCATCTAGCCCCACACTAAGCAAACGCTTGTGTCGTGGGTACTAGATAACGGATATAATACTTATATACTTTTCTTTTGTAAATACATACTTATTATACCTACATACAAACGACCAGACTCAAACAAAGCTTTTATCTTTTATCTTTTATCTTTAAGTAATTATACATTTTTAAAGTTACATAAATACTTGTGTCAGGCGGGAATCGAACCCGCGACCTCTAGATTAGAAGGCAGAGCCACTACCAACTAAGCTAACAGGCCAGTCTTATAAATTGAATTTATAACATTTAGTTTCAATAAAATTTTAGAAGTTACAATCTGTATTATTTATAAAATAATGAAAATTTTTGTTCTTATAATCATGTCAAACATAATAGGTATGTAATGTGTCAACTTAAATAAATCTACGGTCATTTTAAGTTAAGTTTTATAAGTCGGATATGTTGTCCAACAAACAATATAAACAATAATACAACAGCTACACATACGGTTACTGTAAAATCACTAGCAATATTCATCAGCTTATTGGGGGCACACACAAGACGTTTGAAAAATTGAATCGCTTTTTTATTTGAAGCCGCCGTGACCACGTTAAATCACAAATTGAAAGTTTCAAATATTATTTCAACGCAATTTGGAGACACCCTACCGTAACGGTGTGTATATGTTATGGGCAATCTGTATAATCCGTAATTTTGATTTGAATTGTATTGTAATGTACAGCCGGTAAAGTGTGTGATATTAAAAGACGAGAACAAGGAATGCGCAGGCAGGCAATAACTAAGCAACCTTTTTTTATGACCCTGGAAAATCCTTTGTAGATATTACCAGCCCTTGGGAGGACATGGTTATGTGGGAGTCTCCGCTTATCAGCATACCCACTAAACACCGGGGGTGTTCCTCCTCCGCATCACGATTCGAGGCCCCGGAAAAGCTGGACATCCGACCGCAGCCCCAGCGACACCGGTCCGACTGTTTATCAGGCCCCGCCTCGGTGAGCTTCAAGCTCAATCCTTACAAATTGTCGACGTATCGGAACACATTTCCATTTGCTTAATCAAATCAAATCAAATCAAATCAAATATACTTTATTGTACACCAAATAAAAAGAACATATTTAATATGGGTATCGAATACATATATAGTATAACTAGTGGGGCTCGCGGCTTCGCTCGCATTAAGAAGAAAAACTTCCATTCCCAATTTCACCACTTTAAACGTGGCATTTCCAAATATCCTTTCTTAGCGATTGCCTACGTCATAACATCTACCTTTATTCCAAATTTCAGCCCAATCCATCCAGTGGTTTGGGCTGTGCGTTGATCTATCAACGCACACTATATCAGTCAGTCAGTCAGTCACCTTTGAGTTTTATATATTTAGATAATATGGGGCTAGATGGCGCTGTGTGGAATGAAAATATAAATAAATGCTTACTGTCGTGGGGCCCAACAACCAGCCTGTTGACGTTGTTCACGTACGCATAGTCGTAATTGGTAGGAGGTGTAGCTGGAATCATACGATTGGATTAGAATATTGAAATTATAAGTATTATAAGAACACATAAATGATGACCCGGCAACTAGCTAAACCCACCGCTCCCCGACCTCGTCAAATTAAAATAACAAATCTAAAGCTTACACTACATAATATTATATTATGTTCTGGATTTTCATCCCCGTTCTCTTTCTTAAAACACAGCTCAATATTAACATTTCCAAAAAAATGGTATGGTACTGTTACCGTAACCAGAAACTGAGTTCAAAACTTTTTATATAGTTAATAATTATACAATTAATATATTTAGCCAGTGTGGCTCAGCGGTTCCAGTGTCAGCTTTTTATCCAGACGCACCCTGGTTCAAATACGGCCCCACACCAATGACTTGTATTTTTTAAGTTAAGTGTGGATTTGCACTCGCTAAGCGGTAAAGGAAAACATCGTGTGGAAACCTACATGTTTGAGGAACACAATATCCGAGGACATGTGTCTTCAGTGTAAAGACCTGGGCGTCCACCACGATGTATCCGCCCAAGAGAACTCCCCTAACTAATTAATTCTGCAGGGGAGTCACGACCCTCAATCATGAGGAAATACGACTCAAAGAGACATAATATACGAAAACGTGTGGTTTATGGAACTGTATAAGACTAACTCACTCTCTGTGATTTTGGCTTCTTCTCCCGTTCTCTGGGTGTTGATCCTCACAGAGCGGAATAGTGTCCAGTTGCTCCAAAGGGACCTGCTTGGCGCCACCATCGCAGGGCTCTGTGGTGTCTATTCATTACAATACGTTTGACAATTAGTAACATAAATGATGCCTTCTAAATAACCGGGCTTTACGCCCAAGATTCTGGAGACGTAAATAAAGTAGAGTAATGCCATTTATTTAATATAGCTATAAGTCTTTGTTTTGATCAACTGACTGACCCATTGAAAACGTACGGGTTGCATTGAGGTGTGTATAAAGGTTACAATTTTAAATACAATATTTTTATATATCCACAAAATAAAATATTAATTTTGATTTTATCGTTGTTATCAAACGTCATCACGTCTGACAGATAACAACGATAAAATCAAAATTGTAACCTTTATACACACCTCAATGCAACCCGTACGTTTTCAATGGGTCAGTCAGTTGATCAAAACAAAGACTTATAGCTATATTAAATAAATGGCATTACTCTACTTTATTTACGTCTCCAGAATCTTGGGCGTAAAGCCCGGTTATTTAGAAGGCATCATTTATGTTACTAATTGTCAAACGTATTGTAATGAATAGACACCACAGAGCCCTGCGATGGTGGCGCCAAGCAGGTCCCTGTGGAGCAACTGGACACTATTCCGCTCTGTGAGGATCAACACCCAGAGAACGGGAGAAGAAGCCAAAATCACAGAGAGTGAGTTAGTCTTATACAGTTCCATAAACCACACGTTTTCGTATATTATGTCTCTTTGAGTCGTATTTCCTCATGATCCTGTCCTGATAAGCGTCAAAAACGATGGTGGCGCCGCCGCTCAAACAGTCCAGGATATTATATACCCAGTATATTATATTACTCTATGCAGTCCAGCCAGAAAAAAAAATGATCATATTGATCATACATTTTACCTATATATGTATAACACATAAGTATATGTAAATCATTGTCATTATACTCTTAAGACTTAGGTATTGCATTTTCGCTAAGACTATTTTCTATGAAATCATTCTAACTTTGGATACAATTACATATGCATGACTTAAAAGGTACTACTATAGTTGCTAGTAATTGTTAATTTAAATGGTAAATTGCTCATGTAAATTCACTTGAATTGAATGTATATTGAACATGAACATTAATTATGACGTATTTATGAATAAATGAATATTTTGATTATGATTGTGTACGTACCCGTTAAGGGAGGTGTAGTGATTTTCTTTCGAATCACTCGCACGTTCCGAGAAATGCAAAGCATTGAAGCTTCGTCCTGGTCCGGTTTCAGTTCTTGTTGTGTTATTAGTTTACATGAATTGTCGAACGAAGTCAGGAATTTATCATCTGGGAACCAGCAAATAAATGTTAAATAGAAGGTAATGTTTATATATGTGTCACCTCATTGTTTTCCTATCACATAGCATATGTGGATCAGCACGACCGTGTCCTGCGACACAGGTTCGACCTGGTGCAGAGCGCGGTGTGTTTGCTCCGCACGATTGCACGTTCATCTCATCTGTTATCAGGCGTCAGCTAATCTTATATAATTGACTAGTATGTAAGCTTTGTTTGTTCATTTAACTATAGGAAGAGCCAGCACTTCACAACACAGGTTATACTAGTGTGGAGTGCAGTGAACATGTAATAGTTGATGAGTTACAGCAGGAATTGCTTAGAAAAATATATTTTTCCAATTATTGTGTTGTGCGTATCGAAGCAAATAGCAACAACTCTTTTCTTTACGAACCGATTGAAATAAATGTTTAGAGAAAAATATTCCTATGTACTCATTTGTAAAACCCACAGAACAACGATCGGGCCACATCGCCCCCGCGCGCAATAAACAATGTTAAACGATTTTAACTATGGAAAGATAGGTACTTACAGTCCGATATTTTCATGCGATCAGGACAATTAGCACAAAAAAATGATTTTGCCATCGGAGAATACACTTCATATTCTAATTGATTTCCCGTATTATTCCAATAGTTTAGGACGATGTTAGCCATGGAAAGATCGAAAAAATTGGGACCTGAAAATTAAATATTATTACGAGATAAATATTAAGACTCGAAGTATAGACAGCGTTATTTTGGAATAATTTACTAATAGCAGCAAAATATGTTTCTTAAAATTAGCAAATATCGCCAATTCTCTGTTTGAATTGAAAAGCATGCAAAGTGAAACCTGTTGATACAATTTATGTTATTTTAGCATATTATTTCCACAGTTTAAACAATTTCTAATATGTATCAACAACTGTTCTCTAAAACATGCTATACAACATTTCACATAAAAGCGTAAAAATAGTTTAGCTTTCTATGAAGCTTTTACTTCTACAAGGAAAATAACACAAGAAAGAACTTCTAACTTCACGTAGGAATTCAGTGATACTGTAATACCTTTTTTAATAAATGCCAACATACACTCACGTAAATTGGCAAATTTGGCATGCATGTTTGTAAGCCTTAGTACCTAGATCCTTATAATCTCATTTTATCAAATCTTAACCATAAACCAAATATACAGACCAAATTAATTATTTTATAGAGTCCTTTTTCCAGAAAATTATAACCCAGGGGTCTTCAAATCCAGAGTAAATAGGTTTCTTCTTGGCAGTCGTGCAACATCTTAGACTACAGTGGTGCTTAACATCAGGCAGGCTGTAGTCAAACATTATCCTAATCCGTGTAAAAAAAAAACTTGTTGGCAAAGATATCTTGTAAACAGGCGGCGGTGCGTCATCTTTGCTGCGTATCTTGCACGAATATTTGCAGCCCAGTGGCAGCGCTCATTCGTTGCTCTACCTATTTACACTTCTAGTGATAGAGTTACCAAGCAATTCCATTTATTTAGAATAAGTTCTAAAATTGTGATTGTGTATAACATTAAATAAATAAACTTGATTCTACTAGTCATGTATAGACCTGGATGTGGGCAGTGTTTGCTATCCACTAGTTCACCCACCGAAGCAGTGGTAAAGCCTTTTTAACGTATACGTTTTAAATGTATACCTATATATGTACCTATATACATATTATATGCATAGAACAACTAGTTTACTGCATTTTATCACATGCCCTTACTTTATTTATATATTTATACTCACTATTTCCTAGATTGGTATAAATAAACTTGACTGTATAGTTGCAGTACTGTACAGGCGGTTGTATTGACTGCAAAGTACAAGTGATGGCAGTTTCTTTTCCCCCGTAGCTCAGAGGAAATGTTATCGGAACCTCATTCAAAGGTTTGGGATTAATCATTCCTGGGTCAAGCATGCCAAGAGCTGAAAAATAAAAGTTTTGTGAACATGTTTTTCTCACACTGTAGCAGCTGCTCGAGATTGTATTTTGAGTTCAAATTGCTCCACTGTAATAATATCATTAGTAATTGATATCATTTGTTTGTACAAAAAAAGGACATTTTATTTCTGCATTTATCTTTGTAGATTCTCGGGCCTAACGGCCGGTATTTTTAATACATCAGTGGGACCGAAGGCCGATAACTTAATTGCTTGATATTTTGGTGCAATTTTATCAATCAATATATCTTTATTGTACATCAGAAATACACACAAATACAATAACAAAGAACATTTACTTCAAATCTAGATACAGTGGGCGGCCTTATCACATTAAGGGCTTCTTCTCAATCATAATGATTATTTACTTACATTGCTTCAATGCGTATGGAACATTTAATCCTCCAGCATAGCAACTTGAAGGTGATGGAAATGTAGCATTATCCTTGATAAACTGTACTGTCAAGTCCTCGTCATCACGGAATATATACTCGTAGTAGTAATCACAACCCGACTGATATCTCAATATAGGTATTATTCCATTCACTCTGAAAGCTGTTAATCCTGAAAAACAGTATAAAAATAAAGTAAAATAAAATAAAAATAGCCTTTATTTCAGAAATACAGTATAGCATCAATAATTATTTATTATTTATTTATATAGCTCTTCTAGCTGCTGTTGCACGGCTACGAGCATGACGGCAATTTCTTGCTGATCTGCGATCGAGCTTTAGTCAAAACATATGGTATGTGTGTTACTTACCTTGTTTTGCGAGCATTAGATTCAATGTTATGTTGCGTTGATAGCCTCTATCACCAGCGACGAGGCATTGAAGTTTAGTGCCGCTCAAACTAGATGACAGCTTCACATACATGCTCACTGAAGAATAGTTTTGCCATTGAGTAGATTCAAACCTGCTAGCTGCAAATTATACAAACATTAAATATAAGAAGCAACATACGATGTATGTTTATGCAGAAGCATATTAAATAAACAGTAATATATACACATATAATTTTCTGAATGAGTGGTGTAGTTTTTGCTGTCACGATCAAAATGCCTGAGAGATGTTAACATTTGACATGAATTACGAGTCAAATATACTAGACGTAGGATAAACAATAGAACCGACTTTTAGGATGCCTTTCCAAAAAATAGCAGGTTTGCTGTGATGACTTGACAGATTTAAATATTTATTGCAAATTTTCAAAGTTTTTTTAAGTACCTACGTACAGTTCCACAACTGTCAATTTCATAGGTTAAGGGTCTTGATAAATATTTTGGATGAAATTTTGGGATGAAAATGAATTAGACCCTAGATCAATAAATATGCTGCTTTTTATACCGGACTACTTACTATCCCGCCGCTGCAAGTCAATAATATAAAGCAGTATACTAACCTAATGTAGTAAACGACAATTGGACGTAATGTCCAACAGTTCTCGTGCATGTGAACATAGTGCCTTGGCCATCATGATAATAGTAGTCTTGTTCGGATCCCGACGTAGAAAAAGTTTGTGTGTTCACTGCCAAGCTCGCTTCTGGCAGATTAACTGAAAGTATAAAAGAAGTCAGGTTAGTTAACACATAGTTAATATGTAACATGAAGATATAACGAGAGATATTTATATAATAGATAGTTATAATGAAAACAAAAAAATACAGAATTCTTTCAGTAAGCAAGTCCGTATGAGATTAGCCAACTCTGGTGTCGGCGAACATATTTTTTTTTTGGAAATAAATAAATTAATCTTAGGTATCCTGTACTAAAATTTGTTAAGCAATACTATATATTTATTGTCATATTATAATTCATTTAAAAATGTTTCATCCAATAACCAGCTCGACGAAGATCGTAGATAGCGGGATCTTAGGCCATAATAACATTGTGGTTGAAAAAGAAAAGTCAAAGTTTTCGTCAGATATGCTGTGCGTGTTGTATTAAATAAAGAAGAAGCCACAGTGTCACAAGTCACATAAAATTAACTATAATAATAAATAAATCGCAGTAAGGAACCTTAGACTTGGCTTAACTAATTCTAGAGATTTCATTACTTTTTAGAGATAAACAAGCAGCTCTATCGAGACTTGGCAAATTTTTTACAGAATGTTTTTGGTGGGATTTCACTTCTTTTTGACAGGACGTGGATATATATATTTTTAATTATTGAGTAGAATACACTTATTATATATTATATAGAAAATTGAATGCACTAGAAAGTTGGCTGAGGATGATGATGATTTTGTAAGATCCGATACATACCACCAGTTCTCATCATATTTAGTTCAAGCACCAACCCGCTATCTCTTATAGTTTTCGAGATCCCTTATGGTACTCCAAGGTCTGATGGCCAAAGTGATGGTGATACTCGGCCTTCGGCCTCGCATCCCGCTCATTTTGACGTCGCATGTACTGCGTTGTCATATTTTTCGTAAAAACGCTAATTTGGCTGTACTCTTACGTTTTCTCATCAGGGTCACCAGGTAGTCCAGATCTTCCATAAATCTTGTTTTGATAGTTTTTCCTTTATGTGGGCGCTAAAATCTACCTCTGTACCAAATTTCAGCTCTCTAGGTCTATGGGAAGTACTAGTTCTATTTTGATGATCAGTGAGTGAGTGAGTGAGTGAGTCAGTGTCGAAAATGCGAAACTTTGCATTAGCATAACTTCGGAACTAATTGATCTATCAACTTGAAATTCTGGATTTCAAGTGTGTTATTACGAATTTCTAGATGACGAAAATTTTAGCGTTTTAATCCTATCCAGAGGTTCTCAAATAGGGGGCTGAAAATGCGGCGAAACGGTTCGAGAAAAGGATGGCACGGCAGTTTGCTTCGCGCTCGACTTGGCGGGGGCACTGCCGTGCCCGTTACTCACTCTTTTCTCCAGGGTTTAAAACATTCAACGTTGCATTGCAAGTCACACCGTTGTCGGGATACATAGTTGTGCCCAGTATATAATAACATATTCCATTTTGTATGTAGACGCACATTTGTGTGAAAAAAACTCCTTTGTAACTACCTGTTACCGATGCATTGAATAGATCCTGAAAAATATAAAATCTGTAATTGTCTTATTTTTAAACTAGTTCGCGGCTTCGCTCACATTATGTCAGGATAAAAAGTAGCCTACGACACTCCTAAGACCTCATATATACTACCTACATACCAAAAATCATGATAATCAGTGCAGTTGTTTTTGCGTGACGAGCCGTTTCAATAAACAGACAAAAATATAAACAGATAAACAGAGAAACAGATAAAAAGACAAAATTTATAGAAGAATACAGATACTATTAAAAAATTACAAATACAATTTCTATATTATTTAAATATCTTCTATCACAGACTTTTTACCCTCTTTAGCTTTATTATATGTTTAGATTATTAGTTGACAACAAACACTAGTACAGCAATAGTAGTAGTAAGGTAGTACTAATTTGTAAAACAAACATTTACATGACCTATACTTACAGACTCAGCGTAATAGCTTTTTCCTGTATACATAATGATATCTTGCATAGTATCGTTTTGGGGTCCCCATCTGAAACGTTTTATTACTTTATGATTATTTATTGAGTAATTATAAGTTAAGTATATATTACTTATCGATATAGATTCATTCGAAATTTAAGAGCGATGGTCTTGTCGATTTTCATTGCGCATACTCCACAGACAAGACCGAAAATCGAAGAGAATGCTCTTCGATTTTCGGCCAATTCCTTGACCTCCTTATACGACATAAACTTAGGAATAGACACAAACATAGCATTTATAGATTTAGAAAATACCTTCGACAAAGTAAACTGGAAAAAAATGCGCACCACATTAAAAAATATTGGAGTTGGTTACAGAGACAGACGAATAATCCACAACCTATACAAAAATCAGGAAACCATAATAGAAATAGGAAATGAGTCCGCAAATGCAAATATAAAACAAGGAGTTCGACAAGGATGCCCATTATCACCAACAATATTAAACATATTCATAGAAAACGCCATAAAAGCTATAGTAGAGTCTAACAGCGGTGGTATAAAAATTAACGGTGAACATATATGTTTCATACGTTACGCAGACGACATTGCAGCACTGGCCGACAGCAGAAATCAACTTGAAATTCTTTTTAACCAGATGGACGATGCCTTTAAAGAAATAGGACTCAAAATAAATACGAGCAAGACCAAAACCATGATTGTAACAAGAAACCAAATCCGCAATTGAAACCGCATCAAACTGAACAATAATCCAATAGAACAAGTCAAAAGTTTCAAATATTTAGGAAGCATTATAACAGAAGATTCATACTGCACCCAAGATATCAAAACGAGAATACCTATCCATAACAAAAACCGCATTTAACAACAAAAAACATATAATATAAGAAAAAAGCTCATTAAAACTTATGTCTGGAGCATTGCCTTATATGGAAGTGAAACTTGGACCATGACCCAAAGCGACAGACAAAGACTGGAGGCTTTTGAAATGTGGTGCTGGAGGAGGATGGAGAGGATAAGCTGGACAGAAAAGAAGACCAATGTGGAGGTACTGGGCATGGTTCAAGAACAAATAACAATACTGACCACAATAGAGAACAGAAGAGCCTTATACGACATGACAACTTTATGAAAACCATTGTCGAGGGGAAGCTAGAGGCACGAAGAGGAAGAGGAAGGCCGATAAGGACATATATCGATCAAATCAAAGAGAAGGTACGCGTCATGTCGTGTCGATATAGATGAATAATAATAATACTTATTGTGTGTTGTTAATTTTAAATGAACTTATTTCGTTACTAACGGGCTACCGCGCTGCTCAAATTGAACAAAATCGTTTACGAGCAAATTCAAATTCATTTATTTGCAAAGATGTAGTAAGAATCATGGTACAAAACATTTATAGTATCTTATATCATATTATATTATATATATTCCCTGTATGGGTAATCCCTCTTTTCCATTATTAATTTTGTATAAAAATCGGAAATCGGTTAGCAGAATACATCTACCTACTAAGTTTCAATTGCCTAGTCAGTCACAATAGTTTCGAAATAAAATGACTGTGACATACGAACGGACAAATAGACAGAGAGACATCACATATTAATAAGGGTTCGGTTTTTCGCCCTTTGGCAACGGCATCCTAAAAACAAAGCCTGAATGGTTTTAATTTAAATTTCATTGGGAGGTTGTTGCTTATTTTTCCCTTGACTTTTACTGCATAGTTTCCCAGTAACCATTCAAAAACACACAAAAAAAATGTGACTATGTTTATAATTCTGTAGCACAAAGTACCTACTCATAATAAGTATGATTAATATAGTGTACTGTACTTACGAGTATATACAACATGGTTTCCAGCAGATATTATAGAAGGAAAAACTGCGTTTAATAGGTATTTTTAGAACAGATATCCTATTTTGTCTTCTATCTGTATTGTTTTTCAATCATATTAAATGTATTATTACACTGAGTCAATACATATATATTTCCACGAGTTTATTGGTTTATTCCTGTTCTACAACAGAACAACGGATCACCGTGATTTGTCAATAGAGTTAACTTTGTTCCCAATGTGTGTTTG
Organism: Macaria liturata; assembly: GCA_964023185.1. NCBI lineage: Eukaryota > Metazoa > Arthropoda > Insecta > Lepidoptera > Geometridae > Macaria > Macaria liturata. The sequence continues at coordinate 4,149,974 of OZ026822.1, forward strand.
GCAGGATCACCAGTGAAGGTTGTAGAGTCGTTCAGGTAAATGGGACACATATTGACCGATGTAATGAAAGATGACTTGGACATGGAACGAGAGAGAAGGAACCTGTCCATCAGATGTAACATGCTCGCGCGCCGATTCGCAAAATGTTCTGACGAAGTGAAGGTTACTCTGTTCAAAGCTTATTGTATGTGCTTATACACGTGCCAGCTCTGGACAGAGTATACCAGAAGTTCGTACCATACCATAAGGGTGCAATATAATGACGCATTTCGCATCCTTATGAGAAAGCCCAGATGTTGCAGCGCGTCGGGCATGTTTACTGATGCACGGGTTCCTGACTTCTTTGCGGTTATTCGCTCCCGTATTGCTTCCTTCTGGGAAGCAATACGGCGATCGAATAATAGTATACTGCAGTGCCTGTCCGAAGATTTGTACCTACAGTCCCATTTATCGGTCCTGGATCTCTGTACACCAGAGTAAAAACCGCAAACGATGTGTTATATTATTCTATTTATTATATCTAGTTTAAGTTTTATCAGTATTTTGTAATCTGAGTTTTATATGGGTTTATTGCCTGAAATAAAGACATTATTAATTATTATTATTATTATTAAATATTGTACGTAGAAATATTAAATAATTTCTTACAGCCGACAGCCGACACCCGCGGCTTTCCGTACACTATTATGAAATAAAAAGTAGTATATGTCGCTCCGAGGACCTTAAACTATCTACATACCAAAAATCATGAAGATCAGTTCAGCCGTTTTAGCGTGAACCGCGTTTAAATAAACAGACAAAAATCTAAAAACTGCTGAAACGTGTTCTGTTATCGATTCAAAGTATACGCAAATATTTTTTGTAAGAAAATCATTTTGGTTCATTTTTCTGACCATCTTTAGCTTCAACATAATATGTATACAATGTATAGAATAGATAAACAGTGCGAGAAAGCCTGCTTGAAGTCTCAAGAACTGCTCGGCTGATTCTGAGAAATACGTGACAAACAAACAAATATGTTTACAAAAATACACCTATAAATTAAACTTTTTTTTAAGTGGGATAGGTTTACGTTTGACTACAGCCTGCCTGATGTTAAGCATTGCTGCAGCCTAGGGTGTAACATGTTTACCTAGAAGATACCTATTAACTCTAGATTTGAAAACCCCAGGATTGTAGTACGCAGGAAACACAGATTAAAAAAAAACTTCTCCTTTTTAAAAAATCCATGAGATACCTTATGGTAGAAAGAACAACACAAACCCACAAATTATTACTATATAATAGGTCTTTACCTGTGAAATTGCCGATTTGTATGTTTGTTTGCATCCAAAGGTTGCCTGGAAGAAATCGCCTAAGGCGATAAGGCCGCCCAATGTGCATTAAAATAGTTTTTAAATTTCTTTCATTATGTAATTTTTTGGTGTACATTAAAGAAATATCTTATCTTATCTTATCTTATCTTGTATGACGAAATTGAGAAAAATGATATTTCCATACAAACATTTTTAATGTTTATTTGGAAATGTCTGTACAGATTTAGAAGCAATTGATAACTATAGTTAGATGGAAAAAATGCACTGCGTATATCAATTTCTTAAAAACAGAGTATATGATAAAAATATACCTAGTTAAGGTAGTGAAACCGACGACACATTGAAAGAGGTGTTTTCAATGACTTCCCTATAAGTAATATGCACTAGTAATACATTTTTTTTTTATCTAAAAGGTACATAATTCAACAATTGATACAATAAAAATTGTATATGGAAAAAATGTAAGAAAAAATAGCAATTTCATAGGTAAAGACCATATTATTACTATCCATGATGCGTAATAAAAGAAATCAATTATGTAGAAGGTTTTTTTTAATTTTTATTTTTTCCGAGGATCAGATCCGAATATCAAAGTTACAATCACTAACAGGTTTTTAGAAAATAAACTTTATTTCATTTTTAATAAGGTAAGTGAACAAATATAATGTAAAATAATTATGGATTATAATAATATTATAATTTTATGGTAAATTGTTGGTGCCGAGAACTGACAGATGCCAGTTATCTTTACTCTTCTGAGGGATGAAATAAAAAATCCTTGACTCTTCTGTGATTTTCTACTATCGCTTAGCAAAAATACCACTTATGAGTGCATCAACATAAATATAATACTAGCATGGATACAATCAGTTTCTGAAGTTATGTCGCTGCTCAACATCACGCGGGCCAGCCTGTCTTCTGATGTTAGCCGCGTATGCTTATGTAGTCATAATCGGAAGACTCCGCATCTGGAAATAATTAAATTAATTAAATTTGATCAGCTTGTTTTAATTTAAGCCTTAGAATACTAAAGCCTTTCAATAATAAATAATACATTTTTTTTAATACGTGTAGTTCATCGCCCCCTGACAATATGTAAGGGGAACCAATTTTTTATGTCAAAAGTTTATGCTTTGTTTTTTTCTATATGTTTGTCGATCAATCCACCAACATGTATAAGTCGGATATGTTGTCCAACCCACAAACATATAAACAATAATACAACAACTACATATACGGTTACTGTAAAATCACTTGCAATATTTATCAGCTTATTGGGGGCACACACAATACAATGAAATTGAAAGTTTCAAACATTATTTCAACGCAATTTGGAGACACCCTACCGTAACGGTGAGTATATGTTATGGGCAATCCGTATAATCCGGCATTCTATACAATAACAAGAAAATGTATAGAATTACTAAAAGGTATATATACTATACCTAATGTACAGCCGGTAAAGTGTGTAATATTAAAAGACGAGAACAAGGAACGCGCAGGCAGGAAGGCAATAACTAAGTAACCTTTTTTATGACCCAGGAAAATCCTTTATGGATACCACCAGCCCTGGGAAGGACATGGTTATGTGGGAGTCTCCGCTTACCAGCATACACACTAAGCACCGGGGGTGTTCCTCCTCCGCATCGCGAGGCCCCGGAGAAGCTGGACATGCGTGCTCTGTGCGCGGGCTCCAAGGGGCCCGCGAGGGAGGGTTTAATAAAAGGGGGGGAGCTCCGATATATGAAAAAATATCCATAGGTCTCGAGATCCCAGGGGTACTCCAAGGTCTGATGGGCAAAGTGATGGTGAAGGTTTTCAAGGGTCTGATGGTCAAAGCGATAGTGATGCTTGGCCTTCGGCCTCGCATCTCCCTGCAAGCTCTCCCTGGAGCAAGTGCTGCGATTCGGCCTTCGGCCTTACCGCAGCACTTGCTCCGTCGTTTTGTTTGGCCGTAGGCAAATGTATGGGATTTGTACCGAGACATTTTTTTGTATAAAATCCATATTTTTTTAAACTATTGGGAACATGCATGCAATTTTCTCTAATATTAGTTCAAGCATCACCCCTCTATCTCTTATAGTTTCCGAGATCCCCTGGGGTACTCAAGGGTCTGATGGTCAAAGTGATGGTGATGCTCGGCCTACGGCCTCGCATCCCCCTCACTTTGACGACACGAGTCCTGCGGTTCGGCCTTCGGCCTCACCGCAGCACTTGCTTCGTCGTTTTGTTTGGCCGTAGGCAAATGTATGGGATTTGTATTAAGACAGTTTTTTGTATGATAGCCATAATTTTTTTTAACTATTGGGAACATGCATGCAGTTCTCTCTAATATTAGTTCAAGCATCTTCCCTCTATCTCTTATAGTTTCTGAGATCCCCTGGGGTACTCAAGGGTCTGATTGTCAAAATGATGGTGATACTCGGCCTTCGGCCTCGCATCCCCCTCACTTTAACGTCGCAAGTGCTGCGGTTCGGCCTTCGGCGTCACCGCAGTACTTCCTCCGTCGTTTTGTTTGGCCCTAGGCAAATGTATGGGAATTGTATGGAGATTTTTTTTTTGTATGAAAGCCATAATTTTTTGTATGAATGAAAATATAAATAAATGCTTACTGTCATGGGGCCCAACAACCAGCCTGTTGACGTTGTTCACGTACGCATAGTCGTAATTGGTAGATGTAGCTGGAATCATACGATTGGATTAGAATAATGAAATTATAAGTATTATAAGAACACATAAATGATGACCCGGCAACTAGCTAAACCCACCGCTAAACCGACCTCGTCAAATTAAAATAACAAATCTAAAGCTTACACTACATAATATTATATTATGTTCTGGATTTTCATTCCCGTTCACTTCCTTAAAACACAGCTCAATATTAACCTTTCCAAAAAAAAATGGTCTGGTACTGTTACCATAACCAGTAACTGAGTTCAAAACTTTTTATATACCTATAGTTAATAATTATACAATTAATATATTTAGCCAGTGTGGCTCAGCGGTTCCAGTGTCAGCTTTTTATCCAGACGCACCCTGGTTCAAATACGGCCCCACACCAATGACTTGTATTTTTTTAAGTTAAGTGTGGATTTGCACTCGCTTAGCGGTAAAGGAAAACATCGTGAGGAACCCGACATGTTTGAGAAACACAATATCCGAGGACATGTGTCTTCCGTGGATGGACCTGGGTGCCCACCACGATGTATCTGCCCAAGAGAACTCCCCTAACTAATTAATTCTGCGGGGGAGTCACGACCCTCAATCATGAGGAAATACGACTCAAAGAGACAGAATATACGAGAACGTGTGGGTTATGGAACTGTATAAGACTAACTCACTCTCTGTGATTTCGGCTTCTTCTCCCGTTCTCTGGGTGTTGATCCTCACAGAGCGGAATAGTGTCCAGTTGCTCCGCAGAGACCTGCTTGGCGCCACCATCGCAGGGCTCTGTGGTGTCTATTCATTACAATATGTTTGACAATTAGTAACATAAATGGTGTCTTGTAAATTACCGGGCTTTACACCCAAGAGTCTGGAGACGTAAATAAAGTAGAGTAATACCATTTATTTAATATAGCTATAAGTCTTTGTTTTGGTCAACTGACTGACCCATTGAAAACGCACGGGTTACATTGAGGTGTGTAAAGAGGTTAAAATTTTAAATGCAATATTTTTATACTAGTATATCCACAAAAAAATCTAAAATAAGTCTTATTGATTGCATTAGCAATTTCTAGATATTTTACCGATTAAATCCAAAATTTACCAATTTATCATGTTTTTTTTTATTAAACTTTCCTGCTGCACGGTTTCGTTCAAAAATAGCTGGCTTCTGAGAGTTAATATGAAAGAGTGATTTACATCTTCTTGAAAATGTACATACTCTTTTCTTTCCAGTGGTAAGAAATGCCTACCTGTAATGCAACTACATGTGTGCGCCGACACTTGCAGCAGAGCACGAGCATCGCGCCGCCTGCCAACACCATCACAGCCGCCACGATGGAGGCCACCAACCAAGGACTGTCTGCAACAACATAATAATCTATGTATACATTACTGACTCCCTGGTCCCCGCGAGTGTTCCTTGTGTATAAACATTGCGATCTTCAAAGCGAGAGTTTAACGGTTCTTACTGGGAAAGCACGTTCCATCCTAGACCGTAATGATTGCTTACCATCAGGCGAATTACGGTAAAGTGCGAACCCATTCCTTGTAAAAAAAACATAATTAATAAACCTAAAGAAATATAAAAATCTGTACATAAAAAATATTCAAACAAAATCACGATGATCTGGTTTTGATCAGCCGTTTTTATGTGATGCGCACACAAATAAACAGATAAAAGTTCTAAAACAGCTGAAACGTGTTCCGATACCGATTTTAAATTTACCAAAAAAAAAAGATTGTGTATAAGAACTTTCTGTTATCGATTAAAATAATACCCAATTCAAACCAAATCTAAATCTTTTTATTTGAGACAAAAGATGGTGCGTAGAAAATGTTTCTTAAAATCTAGGTGTTTACTTACTATTTAAGTTTTGTACATATTATGTTTGTGACCGTGCCACGTGCTAGGTCCCTCAGTGGGCCTGTGTCACGTAGGCTACAGCTACATTCCTCACACAAATCCTACATTATTTATATACAATCATTAAAACAACTGCTGTCAAACAATTGTTTGGGTATGCTTTAAATGTATACTAACACTTTTTCAAATATCTATATATACTCACAGATTTGTTTAAGAGAGTTACTGTTCTGAGGAGTTTTCTCAACTGGTGGTGCTTTTGTACCCATAGCTGGAAAAAAGAAAAAAAAATAGATTCATTGTTAAAATGACCATACATGTACATATTAGTAGTTTATGCAACTGTCATAATATAATGAAGGGTATTAAAACACGAGTGTGAGTTTATGAAACGAGCGCAGCGAGTTTCATAATAGTAACGAGTGTTTTAATAGCCGTGTTATATGCAGTTGCATACACTACTTTATCTTCACTAATGCAATTAATCAAACAACAATCCATTTTTATCTCTTTGTTTATTAAATTAAATTCACGAGTACATGTATTGTCACAGTGATTTTGCCGCCATTAAAATCTAACCAATGAGAGCGCAGCTACGCGCATCTTTAAAACGCGACCAACCTGATTGGCCCTGCAATCAGGTTGGTCGCGTTTTATTGATGTTATAATGAGATATTACGATATCGATGTGGATATTATACCATCATGTGAAATTCCTTAAATTGAGTGTTTTGTTGTCTGCGCTATAATAGTAGTAATTATAAGTCAAGTATTGGAAACATAAGTAGAATGTTACAACATTAGTGTAGATAAACATAATTACGGTGGTGGTGATTTTAAAATTTCATTGATATAATTTGCTTCGTAAAACAAAACGTTTGAAAGGGCCGCAGCAGTATATTATTAATATTATCAAGTTTTGTTATAATCCTGTTATTTTTTTTTTTTAACAATAAAACGGCTGTCATTTCAAACATTTGTGGACATGAATTCTTGTGAAGGATTCTTCTTCTATAATTTATCTCTATCCTACGGACTGGGCCAGTCACAGTTACTTATCAAGACCACAAGACCCTCGCCCAGTATGTAGGTTAGTTGGTAGTAAATGCCGCTTTTTGGTCACCCAGCCATGTTTTGACCGAGACACCAATTGCTTAAAATTGGTATTCGCAAGCTCCTCCACAAGCTGAGCTACGGGCGCTTCAAGTAAAAGATATTTAAGTTACTTACATTATGTTCTAGAAACATGATGAGGTACTTACTCAAAGTTTTAGGGGGTTTGATAGTTGTAGTGTTTTTCCAGACTACTCGCACATCTAGAAAACCACATCTCAGTACACGTTCGTTCTGATCTGGCTTCAGGACAAAGCAATTTTTTAAACGGTTTGTTCTACCAGAAGGGACGTCATGTGAAATTGATGGTATAAAGAGACCTGGAAAGCAGTACACGCCTTCCAATTGATATTGATTGGTAATGTACATAGATATAATAACTTATTGAATTTCGGTTATTCACAACATTTTTGAAAACTCTTCCGGAAAATATGTTTTCTCCAAACTACAATTCAGGGGTCTCTCAAATCTAGAGGTTCCTTCCAGGTGTTACACTTTATGTTGCAGCAATGTTTAACAAGGCAGCGAAGTTTGAAAAATATCTATCTAATTACAAAAGCGAGGAACATAGATCAATAACACTCAATTTTATCAAATTCTCAATTACTCATGCAGTATTCATTTACAATTAATAATTTGCAATTGAAATTATTTTAACAACTTCGTACAATATTACACATCGCGACAATAGTAAATTAGTACATTTTATGTAATCCTCCTTTCTTTCTGTATAATATAATTATGACAACTGTTTATGGTAGCAGTTTAAAAAAAATACTTACAAGGAGAAGAAGAATAGTACAATAATTGTAATTCACCATTATGTGGCTGCCGACAAAACAGTGAGTTTTCCCTGGTAGAATCTACTTCATATTCAAATTGCCATCCCGTATTGTTAAAAAAATATAACAAAATGTTAGACATGGAGAGATCGTAAAAATATGGGTCTGAAAAACAATAATAAAATTATTACAAATACAAGAAAAAAATAAAACAGAACACCAGAAACGTGTTCTGTTTTTAGAATTTTTGTCTGTTTAATTAAACGCTTAAAACGCAAAAATGGTGGACGGATCATCATGATTTTTGGTATGAGTGAGGTCTTAGAAATGTCATAGGCTTCTTTTTACTTTTTTGAAGCCGCGAGCGTCCACTAGCCGCATAATATATGTAACTCTCATCCCGTTTTCCTACTAAAAATATACTTACAGTACATTCAAAGATTATGGACCTTACAAATGTTGTGAGTATTTTTCATTATTGTACCTACATAATACGTTAGTTGATTCACTATGATTAGACTCTGGGCTTGATAAACTTTTTTGTTCAATCAGTAAAGAGTTACCTATCCACTGTATTAACTGTTGTAAGTAGTAACATCACGGGGAAAAAATGATGTGAGTAACACGAAGTATACTTACTATGCTCGATATATTGAAAAATAAAGCTGATGGAATATCTGATATATTTCATTGGCTGCGTTGTAGCTACAAAACAATTAAGTTCCGTGCCATTCGCTCCTTGGCTCACCGAAAATTTTAGTGATTCTTGGTCCATAAGTTGACCTACTACATGCCCAAAAACTGAAAAAGTAGATGAAACATAGTATGTTAGGTATTAACGATGTAGCAAAGTGAAAGCATAAATGAGATAGTATTTATTTATTTAATAATTATTAAATCGGTCGCAACCAATTACATTAATTATTTCATTTACAAATACTCAGATACCTTACAATCACAATATTTACAATCACTTAACAATGTCATTTAAGTGAAAGCTAAGAATTAACTACATTCGTATCATATATTAGTATATTCGATAGTTTCATAGTTTTATATACTCGTACTAGATGATAATATATCACTAAATATCTGAATTACTTAGCTACATGTTGACTGTTTCCTCAGGGCAGCGCTCTATTGAAGTCAGCATCAGGGATGGTGGGGAGCCACGTAACAGTACCCAAAACTAACAGATTTCCGATAAAAATATATTTGTTATTGTGATAAGTGACCGAATCCCAAATAAATGTTTCAAATGATATCGGACACGGGCGGAGTTTAATTCAGACAACATTTTCAGGGTATTTTACTTTTGAAATACTTTCAATTTTGTATACTTACCCGTAACTGAAAATATCCTAAACTAAACAACAAATAATTTCATGTCCATATAATATCCCTGGACATTATCGTTTAAAAAATATAGTTAACAGTTACATTTTCTCACTTGCTATATCCTTCGTACTTACCTTGTTTTACTTGATACGGAATATTTAAACCTTCAACATAGCAAAGTGAAGGTAAGTCAAGTGTTGTATCATCATCTTTTATAAGCGTCACTGTCAACTCTTCGTCTTTGTGAAATATATACTCGTAGTGGTATTCCACATCCGACTGATATCTCAGTAGTGGTATCAGTCCATTCACTCTGAAAGCAGTTAACCCTGAAAAATGAATACAAAACTTTAAAAAAAACATTTTCATGTTTAAAACAGTTTGAAAATCTATTTCTTATCGACCGTGTCACCTAATTTCTTAAAAAGCTATAATATTATAAAGTACAATACTGATGTAAACAGGTTGCGGACGAACAACATTACAGGAACTGTATTTTGCTTATCGCAATCCGCTGCTATGAATCCGATGCAAGCACAGCAGAATCTTCCTATTTCTCTATCAATCTATAGTCAGTAACGCAGTTAACTTACCTTGTTTTGCGAGCATTAGATTCAATGTTATGTTGCGTTGATAGCCTCTATCAGCGACGAGGCATCGCAGTTTAGTGCCGCTCAAACTAGAGGTCAGCTTCACATACATGCTCACTGAAGGATATCTTTGCCAATTGGTAGATGCAATCCTTTCATCTGCAATTTGTTGATACAATTGGATATAACTTTCTAACATAAACAAACCTCAGCTGGCGATCAAATCTAAGGCTGACGTATCAAGTAAAAGTTGGCAAAATGGTTGGGTTTTCTGAGGATTCTTCGTGATTGTGTAGGTTCAAGTCTAAGGATGCACACGTGGACAACTTATTTTAAACTCATAAGTATACGATCAATAAGGGCTATTAAAGGTGGCTTAATTTTCATCAATTAAAGGTAGGTCAGCAAGTAATGAATAAACGACCTACTCCCACAAAAAATAACCTATGAAACGGAAAAAAACAGATTACACATTTCATAAAATTCATATTCATATATTGTACATACCCGTACCTAAAAGCTCGTTAAAATACGGTCGTGCTGCAATATAAATCGATGCCTCCTACGTAAAGTATCGTAAAGTAACTCCAAAATAGCACCTTTACAGGAGAGCGTTTTAAAGTTTCAAATTGCAATAAAAACTGCCACGTTTGTTGCATCTTAACTTCGATCAACATCTTAATGAAATTTGGAATATCAGTATAATATATAAAGCGAGTTCCTTCCTAACTCCATATTTCCAGAAAGAAACGACACTTTAAATTGATTGAATGATTTGTATATTCATTTACGAGAGGGTTACAGCGTTATAATTGTGCTCGCAAAACTGACGTGCATTCGCCGTGGGACGCTAGGACACACTGCCGCGCGCGACCGAGCGAAAGCGATTAATAACTCGTTTTGTGAAAACAATAGGCTGGGCCACAGGTTTGTGCGCGTGCCCATAGTACTCGGGTAACGGAAGAATGTCATATGAATGTAGGAGTAAATATATTTGACATACATTCATATATAATTAAAAATCAAAGGATATAAACCCAATAGAATAAGCATGTACCATGGTTTTATATTGATGTAAGGTATAAAGTTTATTACATTTATTTAATTCGTAAGATGCAAATTTGTAAGTGATAGAAATGTGTAGTAAGCACAGGCCGATATAAACATATGTTTTTCCTTCAAAATAGCTTCCTGGCAGGTATTAATAGATTTTCAGTGTCAGTATAATTCAAGTTACTAAGCCATGTTAGTACGGTATTTTGAAATTTGTTAAGTGTCATGTCTTTGATCTGATAGTTTTTATATAGTTTGTTGTACAAAAAAGGAGCAATTGACTCAAAATGTCGTTCTGCAATAATACATCCAGCTTTTGGGACTGGAAATTTATTTGTACGTGCGTTAAGTGACTGTATTAGTTGAGGTACACAGTGTTGATGATACCGACGAAGTGTTCGGTAAATGAATAGTTTTCTAACTGACAGCACTTCTATCTTTTTATAAACTTCCACTGTGGGGTGGCGAAATGGTAAATACATCATCACTTTCAATACTGCACGTTGAGCTCTTTCTAGTGAGATCATAAAACTTTTGGCTGCATTGCCCCATACACAGATACAGTAATTTATAATGCATTCGCATAAGGCTTTGTAAGTTTGTCGAAGCAGGGACAAGTTGGCAACAGTTCGTAGAGTTTTAAACACATAAATAAGTTTTCTAACTCTTGTAGTTAAACATCTAATATGGAATTCCCACTTAAGGTTCTCATCAATAGTTATTCCCAAATATTTGATGTTAGTAACACGAGACAGAGTGGAACAATTGCAGTCTATATTATCAGACATGAGTTGACGATTACATGGAAATGTGTGGATGGTAAGTTTATGAGATGAGTTAGGACTAGAGGCGGCAGTTTTCGAGAAACAGATGTACTTCGTTTTGGAAGTATTCAACGACAAGAGATTATCTTCTAGCCAAGAGGTTACTAGGCCCAGTCCTTTCTCAGCCAATGAGGTTACCTGTTTCCAGGTTTTTGCAGAATAGAGAAGGACTGTGTCATCGGCGAACATTAGGAGCCGATACATTTTCTTTTCCTCTTTAAAATGGTCAGAAATCGTTGTCACAGTCGTAGTTCAAGTGGTTGATAGTACAAGAAGGGTGCGGTGTTTCAGGAATTGGACAATCGGTCGCTTCTTGAAAACTTTCGTTGAAAACTTATTTATCTATTAAGTTCGCCAGCTCATTTATCTCGGATTCATTAATGTTGGCAATGGAGACTCTGAAACAGGAATATTGAAATTTCAAACTCGTTGTGATATCTCAAAAAATAAATAAAGATTTGGTGGTATATAGGTACTCTGCTCTAAACAAAAACAACAACAGCAACAAAGCATACTTTATTCATTTATGTAGTCTTAATTAGATTTTTACTAGCAAAAACTGCACTAACAACATAAAATAAAAAAGTAATAGCAACGTAAGATACAGTATGTTGACATACAATATAATTTTGAAAAAAATATCTCATAGTAAATTGTTGTATTTATAACATACAATACCTACTTATTTATGTTCTACACCCGTCGAAAAATATTGTAAGTTTAACATACAACATATTTTTCTCAGTGTTCGACAACGTATAATGTTGTATGTTATACATACAATATATTTTGCTCAGTACTGAACAACGCATAATGTTGTAAATAACACATATGCTAGTTTAGCTTGGTAATACCATAAAACAATAACAAATATTAAATGAAGCTATATCATGTTGAAAACACTGATAAAAAGTAACATACCTGGTGTTACTCCCGTGGTTGGAATCAAGAAAACTGTTTCGGTTAATTTCATCCAATGAGACGTAGTTATTTTCCATAGTTTGTATTCCGGATTGGTTACTTTGGGTGTTAGATGAAGCTCCAGCGTGTACTGAAGTAAGTACTCGATACAACACGTTGGCGCGCGATTGTTCCCCGCGCACACTGTTGCGGAGTCCTATACCACACAATACGCTGCTAGTGTTTGAAAGTTACAACAGAATACGTCTTGCAATTGGTGCAAATAAATGCATTTCTACTATTTTTTTAATGTGAATGGATGCATTGGGGCAAATAAGGATCGTTTTCATAAAAAACGCAGTTTGTCATTTTTGTTGGTTATAATACTTTACGCAGGAGGCATCGAAATACCGCCGCATTTTCCTCGTGTTTGCTTATTGCTATTGATAAATTAAATATAGGTAACATAAGTACATTTTATTACCAACCTAATGGAGTAAACGATAGTTGGATCTCATGTCCAACAGTTCTCGTGCATGTGAACATAGTGCCTTGTCCATCATGATAATAGTAGTCTTGTTCGGATCCCGACGTAGAAAAAGTTTTTGTGTTCACTGCCAAGTTTGCTTCTGGCAGATTAACCGGCAGATTAATTGGCCGAACTAGGCCAGGGCCTGTATCTCGGTGGTTCATGATGACTGAGAGTAACCAAAATGGGATATTACGAAGTGATTCGCGGATTTCCATTGTAACAAGTGATCACTTACTCTAATAAACAAAGTGATTACAAAAACAAGACCAATTCCTAATTTGAACATTATGACATTAATAAAATTACTCTAATCAAACCTACTCATTATTACATTGTATTTGAATCGACCACCAAATTTTCAAACTTATAGGATATAAGTACGTGTATTACAGCAGCGCACTAACCTACGTGTGTATGGTGTGTGTGTGTGCCTGTGTTGAGTTTATTGATATGTGGTGTGTGTATGTGTGTGTGCCTGTGTTGAGTTTAGATATCATTGTCGTTATAAATCAAATTCAAATTTTGAATTTGTCCTTATAACCTAGTTAAGTACCGGAGTTGTAGACTTTAACCAGTAACTCAGTTTCTTTATAAGACAGTGAAGTCAACCAGACCTTCATTTTTCCACGTGCCTTTCTGTGCACATGTTTCTTGACGGGATACATTTTGTACACTTCATTGTAAGTGAGGATGTGTATGTATGGTGGCAGACGGGATGCGAATACAGTTCTTGTGTCAGGTAAGGTTAATAGTTTGAAAGCGTTGTCGTCTTTATTATTGTCAAGATCTAACAATCTCTTCTTAGTCAAGAACAAAATAGCAAACATTTGCCCTGATGGAGTCAAAAAAGTTGGTAGGCACAAAAATTTCGGTCCAATTTATTTCGAGCGAGGATGCAAATAAGTTTATTCGATTATTTAAAATTAGTTTTATTCGATATATATAAGCATTCACTGCGATCTCAATTATATTACTTAAGGCGGTTTAAGTGTACATTATTGTAAACCATTTACTTACCTTTAGAAGAGCAAAGCACAAACATATTAATAATTAAAACAAAGCAACCCCACTTCATATTGGTATAGGTACATATATGTAGATGTTACAAATAACACTATGAAAATGGTATCTCCGTATTATGTAAGTACATATATGTATTATGTAGCAATAAAAATTATAATAGTTAATTAATTTAATTATCCTCATACAAAAGATATATTGTGGTTAATCACGTATTTATGACATCATTCAACATATTTTGGGGAGTAAATTTCCCCAACTGCAAAATTACCTAAAACGTTTAGAGAGGCATAAAACATGCGTGAGTTTAATTAATTGAATTAATTAACAGTTTCTTTATTTCAAACTATAATTTAATAACATAATAATAATACAAAAACGCTCCAAATTAAAATTATGAATGAGGCGTATTTTAGCAGGTGCCGGACCTCATGCAATAGACAAGTTACATTTGAACAATTATTAACAGCGCAACAAAATAGCCTAATGCCTAGCCTAGCCTAAGTACCATGTCTGCAATAGAAAGACATTTATACACATACATCAATTTTCTATATGTTACTTATTCTTAAGTAAGTATTTAATTGTAAAGGGCCTCTCAGTGTTGGCTACGGCCCCACTGATGCCCTAAAAATACCGGGCGTAAAGCTCGAGAGGATGTAAACCGAAATAAATGTACCTATATACAAAAACGCTCCAAATATAAAAGATATATATACCTACCTAATTTAAAATATTTCTCTAGGTAGCGTGGCCAAAATATTGGCTGTATTTCTTAATTTGTGTTAATTACTGGGTACAATATTAATAAGTGTTACAAGCAATATAAAATATGTATTGTTTTGCTTTGTACGTAGAGAGAGTATTAGGCTTTGTACTAATTTTTATTTTATTAATGGCAAGTCGAGGTAGATAGATAATATATATGATTGCAACACACATGCAGGATAATGATTTAGATTTAGGAGACAACATTTTCCCCCCACTTTCAATACATACCTACATAAGTATAATGTTAGTATCTAATGTACGACAAAGCAACTTCACTCCCTTACCAATTTCTAGTACATCTACTGTCGAGTGAAGTTAGTAAGTGAAGTCACTGTAACAGTCTCAATGAATCTATACTAATATTATAAAGCTGAAGAGTTTGTTTGTTTGTTTGAACGCGCTAATCTCAGAAACTCTGGTGCGAATTGAAAAATTCTTTTTGTGTTGGATAGCCCAGTTATCGAGGAAGGCTTTAGGCTACATAACATCACGCTGCAACTAATAGGAGCGAAGAAACAATGGAAAATGTGGAAAAAACTGGGAAAATTATTCATCTTCCATTGCGTGAGCTGCGAAAAAGGTTCAAGATATCAAAAAAATATGTATGAAAGAATTAATGCCCAAAATAACTATTCCACGCGGACGAAATCGCAGGCACAGCTAGTACTAAATAAAAATAAAGTTAGGAACCACATGCATCTGATTAATGGCAGAGTACACTCTCAGTCCATATCCGATGTAACTTTTTTATTTATCGTGGACTCAGTTCGATACCAACGAGAACTTTTTAGTCAAAAACTTAACATGTGGTTAACAGTTAGTAATCCCATAAGCGTCAGGACAGGAAACACATAAATGGTAAAAGGAAAAACCTCTTTCACAGTTTGGCCAAGATAACAATGTGGTCGGATAAAGACCAAACTAAAATGTCCTGATTACAATTACCTACAATTCCTTTAGTTTGGATTTGATCACTGCTGCAGCTGCTGCGTCACTCGAAATATTATTCAGCTCGGACTCCGAGCAATTGAAACGATAGGTTATTAGATATCGTCATCCTATTTCAATATTTAATTGAACACCAGTAAAAGCTTATTCTTATTTTACCCATATTCCTAATAAAACAAATTAAATACTTTCGTGCTAAAACTAATAATATGCCTAAATAAATGAACAAATGCATTGAATTGAGCAATAAAATTATTCGATTTTAAACAAAAATCTCACTTACATAAAACGTAGTTTACGTGTGTTATGTATGTACCTATAATTTGTCGGTCTTCAAGTCTAGAGTAAACCGGTTTCTTCTAGGCAAGCGCGCTAGATCGTAGATTATAACGTTGCTTAACATCAGGCAAGTTGTAGTCAAGCGTGAGCCTATTTCATGTAAAAAAAATCATATTTTTATAAAACTACTTAAGTACCTAACATAATGTTATGTGATTTTTACATAACACCGAAATAAAACGCGAGCTTGTTAATATGTTTATATATATTAATTGTAATATGCATGCATTTCTTTGATTATGTTATTCGGAGGCCCAAATACCTCGATCGGCTGCTAGTACGATCAAACTCATCCGAGACGTTTGTTTCTGTAAAAATGATAATAATGTATGTAAGTAAACCATATAGGTACATGAGTATCGCTACTGGTGTGACTCTCTCGTGAGGATCTCATCATACGAACGTCACCAACATTATAAAGGTGAGGAAATTGTGAGGCGTTTTTTTCTTCTACGCGCTAAAGCAACTGAACTGATTGGAATGAATTTGGTGAGAAGATATTTTAGATTCTGAATTAACCCTGTGTTTACAGATTTTATTACCGCTTAACCTTTTAAGTACGGCTTGATGAGTCAAAAGCATCAACTTCTGTTCAAAGACTTTTGGAAATTCGCAAAAAATGTTGGTTCTTTATATATTTTGTCAGAGGGCGATGCACTTTTTGTATGAAACAGCTTATTTTCAAAAGTCGTAGAACCAAAGTCATTGCTTTATTACTAGTAACTCTGTATAAAAGCAATACTAAATTAATGCCAGATTGGAGCGGTTAACGCCGCAAGACAAGCTAGTGACTACTTACCTACTCTGAATAAATAAAACTAGTATCTGCTTACAAATAAAACTGAATATATTTACCATCCCGACTACGAGCCGTAGTCAAAGTACGGATGTCAGTCATATATGCAACGTCGTAATGATAAGGCTTGTTACCATCTGTAACACAATAACGGAGATTGAACAAAACCTAGTGTTAAATACCTGATAGTCCGACCCATTGTAACGCTTTGAAAGTGCGAGGGTTGATATAAAAGCGTTATCCATGAGGTTTGGCTACCTAAGTCTATCTAGAGGGTATTAGGTAGTCAATAAATAAAAGGTTAGACTATTGTTACTAATAATTTATGTATATTTAAATAGGTTTCAAAAGGTGGTAGTCACACTTTACAATTTTGATTAGGTTTCTTATTTACTTTTAATTTACAGGTAGTTTAGACAATGATTAGATCTATAGATATTTGGGCGCCAGCCTTAGCTCAAGGCGATAGAGAATGAGTACTCTTTAAATTACACAATTGTCCTCAGGGTCGAGGAGAAATGCCTACACCAGGGTTTCTAGTTGCAACCAGTATGCGTTTTAGTCAGTCAACAACACAATAAAAGTATAAAGGCACCAGGCATTATATATGCCTGGTGTTACCGGCTTAGTGATGGGGACGGAGTCAGGGCGGAGACACCCGCCATAGAGGGCTGGAAGAAGCTGCAAGCTCTCCCAACACGGTTGGTGACCTCCGGCACCCCGCGCCCAAAGCACGATGTAGAAATGTGAAGTAGGTGTGTGTTGTGAAGTAAGTAGGATTTTGTGCGGCCTAGGCTAGCAGCCTTAGACCGTGTAGATGAGTTGTAGAAGGGAGTATTCTTGCGAGAAACTTAAAAAACCCTGTTAACAAACAGTTACATTTATTTTAGGTTCCGCTTTAGAGGGTAGATGGTATCTGCACGCACCGCACTTATGTCGTAAAACTTACCCAGAATCTGGGGTTTTTCCTCTCACAGATCAGCGGCTGCGTGCTAGGATGAGGTCCGCAGGCCTCATCGACCAGCACTACCTCCAGCAGACAGCAAATATAGCAAACAGCCTACGACAAGAAACGTGGAAGATTAATCCCGGTGAACAGGTTCTTTCACTGAGCTCTTTTTCTCGAACACTCACCAACAACGAGGGAGTTCTTATTTACGGAGCGTGGCGAGTTGACCGAACTGCTTCTGCCGGGGTCCGAGGGTCGAGACCCCTAGACCCCGCTTACATTTTTCTTGCCGTGCGCGTTTCTATCTCTCGAGTCACCTTTCACGTCTCTCTGACAGGTTAGAAAATAATGTCAATTCGACACTTGACATTGACAGTCGCAACCCAAATCTTTGTTTTGCGACTGCGCAACGTATCGATATTTAGCCATTTTAGACTAAATGAACGAAATGAAATGAGGGGTTACACAAGGCCCCCCTCAGAAAAGAATTCACGCAGTGAATTCACGGCTGCCCTCAGCCGTAAACTACTGAAACAGCTTCCGCAAGATAACAAAGTTTGCGGAAGTTGAAGACCAAAAATTAAAATATCCATTAAAAAAAATCCAACAAAGTGTAATAACCATTATAGGTTAATAAATCTAAAAACAACAAATTTCCAGAAGTCTGGACTACCAACCTATCCTATGTACAATTAAATAACCAGAAACTTATAAACCAAAAGTGGTCTTATACCCAAACCAAGACTAAATCTATCTTAAAAATACTTATTTCTGCAACAGCTTCACAGATTTTATAGTTTATTTAGTTTTTAATTTCCAATATAAATATTTTTTCTAATAATTTATTCATTTAATTATGTAAGACTTGTGGGAAGGAATAAAAATAAATGTATATATCTGATTCTACTATGTTTTTTAATCCCTGCAAAACCCCTATAGGTAATCATATAATTACATAAGAGTAATATAATATTAACACTAGTTAGAAAATGTTAATCAAATTATTATGCAGTTTGCTGAATGTAGTCAAGCTTACTGGGAACAATATTGATATATTATCTACTTGTGAGTATGATATAGATAAACTAATAGATAAATCCCCAAGTATAATTTACACACCTAATGTGCATAAGCTTGTTAATATGTCTGCTATGGCTTTTTATTTGACCAGGGTACAACGCCGCCCTGTAGACTTATGAGTTTCCTATTTGTAACGCGGTAGGACGCGAAAAGCACCCTTCATCTGAGTTACAGATGCCAAGTGAAGGCGTGTCTAGTTAGAGACACTATAGTGTAGTGAACATATACAGTTCTTTAGAGCTACGTAGGTAGGTACGTAGAAGAGTTAGTAGTAGGTACTTACGCGTTTAGAGCTTTTTTTTTTTTTAGAGTCCGCGAAAACTGCTCTGTTATGTGTAACGGCACTGTTAGTTTAGTATCCGCTTTACATGTAGAAAAGTTTAGTATTTGTACGCGTTTAAAGCTTGCTTATAGAGTCCGCGAAAACTGCTCTGTAATTGCTTAGCGGCCTTGGCCCATTTAAGTTGTAAACTACATAAAGTAAGCATATATTTGTGATGTTTATTAAAGGGATATATTTACATAGATTACAATATTATATTAGATTAAAGATTGTTCCAAGAAGAGTAGGGAATGGTGTACCGGCCTAGTACATCAGACTGAATAAATAGTATGAAGAAGCAGTTTTATAAATAAATAGGCTGAAGCAATTTGGGAGGATATGGGGATATGCTCAGCACAAAAAGTGAAAGACAAAAGATTAAAGTTGAAGAATTAGACAGAAATTTGAAAAGAAAACAACCTTGGCTTCGGGTATAGTTCCCGCAGAGTGGCCTTCGGTTATGACATTCCATGCAGTATACTTACATAAATATTTTTAGTTATTATCATTTATTCCCCCTATCAGGTATTGTACCTACATTTGCTACATTAAGTTTTTTGTTTACCATTTTTACTAATTTAGGTTAATTTGCAATAATTTAGATTTCTTAATTTAGTGGTGAAGAGCTGTTGTCAGAAAAC
This sequence comes from Macaria liturata, assembly GCA_964023185.1. Classification (NCBI taxonomy): domain Eukaryota; kingdom Metazoa; phylum Arthropoda; class Insecta; order Lepidoptera; family Geometridae; genus Macaria; species Macaria liturata. The sequence goes on from OZ026822.1 coordinate 4,169,819, forward strand.
TATGCTTACTAATAATAACTTACTTATCTATCTTAAAATCTATTTGATCCCCCCCCTCGTTGTTGTGTTTATTAATATACCTACTGCTTATGTCTACTTATTTGCAGTTTTATTTATTTTCCCTAACTCCTGTCCAAGTTAGGTATAGTTAGTAAAATAGTGTTGATTTAAGTTGTGTTCCTATTCTTTAAGGTAATAGGGAATTTTATTGTAATAGGAACGCAAAAATCATAGGCTGCTATCTAAATAGCAAGTAAATAATTACAGAAGAAGTTGATTCTCATTACCAATCAACTTCCAAGACAAATTTTCAATAAGATAAATTGTTAACAACAAGTGAGCATATACAGCTCTTTAAGAACTGGTATACCTGTATAGATTATTACAGGTATCCAGAAAAGTAACCTGACATACAGAAACAAGTAGGTATAAGGCGTGTCAAGCTTAGGACACTATAGAGTATGTCAGTACTCTCAGAAGACTTTCCTATATAAGGAGGTGTTGTTAACAATCTCCCATTTGTTTAAAAAATATTTAAAAGTTTTAGGTATTATTAATTTGTAAATAAAGAATATCATTTTTATTATTAAATAAAGAAGTGTATCATAGGCCAATAAAGAAATTTGTGACCTTAATGTCACAATAAAAGTGATTTAATGATGGTTTAGATGGTTCTGAATCAGAGGTCTCTCTATCTGACTTAGAAACAGACCCAGTATGGTCATAGTTTAGTATCTCCTCAACAGCTTTGATAAAGACAGCTGCAGAGATTGTAGCTGCTTTGTATCAAGCTTTTCACCTTTCAACAACCTATCAATGCGCAGAAGAAGATGATTTCCTGATGAACATAACCGATCTAACTGAGACTTGCCTATAGCTCCCTTAGAAACTTTCTCCCAATCCGACAATAACAAACTTGACTTTGTTTGTACGGAGGCAAAGTCATTATCATGATCCCACTGTTCAGGCAGGGTCATAACCTGAGGCTGATCTTTAATCAACTTAGCCACCTGCTTCCTTAGAGCTTGGACAGTGGTAGCCGGGGTAGTGTCTCTAATTAAAACTTCATATTCCAACTCATCTTTTTTCAACATAAAAGTATTGATTTCCCGAGCCATTGTTTAGATTGTTTAAGTTTTACTCGCAAATCAAAAGAATAATTGTTATAGATGTTATGTATTATTGTAATAAAAGTGAAATTATTAAATGTATTGTTATCAGTATATTGTATGTACCAGTGTTGTAAATTATTTATTTAAAAGTGGGTATTTATGTATAATTTGTAATTCCAATAATAAGTATTGAGTGTAATAATTGTATTTTGATTCTAAGTTAATAACTAGATTGTATAGTTTGTTAGGTCTCAATATGAAGTTTACTAGTGTACTAGGTAGATTCTAAAATTTACACACTAATATTGTGTAGTTAAATATGTAAATTTGTCTTTATTAATTGAATTATTAAAATCATAGTCATTTAAGTTTTGAGTTTAGATAAGTAGATTTTGTAAAATTATTAATTATGATATCCTGGTTGCAACTTTACAATTTTATCACTTTTTGGTTATTACATACACATATTATTCAATAATTACACCTTCAAGAACACATAAGTACTTACAGCTAAAGGAAATAATAAAACAACACAAATTTCTTTATAATTGCATACTTATTGTAAGTTAGTATTTAAAGTTTAAGCCTAAGGTTGCAACTAGACCCTTATACCAGTTGGAGTGCCACTGTAACGCTTTGAGGTGAGAGGGTGGTTATAAGAGCGTTATCCATGAGGTTTGGCTACCTAAGTCTATCTAGAGGGTATTAGGTAGTCAATAAATAAAAGGTTAGACTATTGTTACTAATAATTTATGTATATTTAAATAGGTTTCAAAAGGTGGTAGTCACACTTTACAATTTTGATTAGGTTTCTTATTTACTTTTAATTTACAGGTAGTTTAGACAATGATTAGATCTATAGATATTTGGGCGCCAGCCTTAGCTCAAGGCGATAGAGAATGAGTACTCTTTAAATTACACAATTGTCCTCAGGGTCGAGGAGAAATGCCTACACCAGGGTTTCTAGTTGCAACCAGTATGCGTTTTAGTCAGTCAACAACACAATAAAAGTATAAAGGCACCAGGCATTATATATGCCTGGTGTTACCGGCTTAGTGATGGGGACGGAGTCAGGGCGGAGACACCCGCCATAGAGGGCTGGAAGAAGCTGCAAGCTCTCCCAACACGGTTGGTGACCTCCGGCACCCCGCGCCCAAAGCACGATGTAGAAATGTGAAGTAGGTGTGTGTTGTGAAGTAAGTAGGATTTTGTGCGGCCTAGGCTAGCAGCCTTAGACCGTGTAGATGAGTTGTAGAAGGGAGTATTCTTGCGAGAAACTTAAAAAACCCTGTTAACAAACAGTTACATTTATTTTAGGTTCCGCTTTAGAGGGTAGATGGTATCTGCACGCACCGCACTTATGTCGTAAAACTTACCCAGAATCTGGGGTTTTTCCTCTCACAGATCAGCGGCTGCGTGCTAGGATGAGGTCCGCAGGCCTCATCGACCAGCACTACCTCCAGCAGACAGCAAATATAGCAAACAGCCTACGACAAGAAACGTGGAAGATTAATCCCGGTGAACAGGTTCTTTCACTGAGCTCTTTTTCTCGAACACTCACCAACAACGAGGGAGTTCTTATTTACGGAGCGTGGCGAGTTGACCGAACTGCTTCTGCCGGGGTCCGAGGGTCGAGACCCCTAGACCCCGCTTACATTTTTCTTGCCGTGCGCGTTTCTATCTCTCGAGTCACCTTTCACGTCTCTCTGACAGGTTAGAAAATAATGTCAATTCGACCCTTGACATTGACAGTCGCAACCCAAATCTTTGTTTTGCGACTGCGCAACGTATCGATATTTAGCCATTTTAGACTAAATGAACGAAATGAAATGAGGGGTTACACCATGGAAGCGTCCAAAATGGAATGCCACTATAAGGTCACCCATCCAAGGACTGACTGTGTCGACAATTGCTTAACAATAGTAAACACATTCCGTGGGAGGACCTGGGCTCCCACCACGGTGTGTCTGACCAAAGAAAACTCCCCTAACGAATTAATTCTGCGGGGGAGCCACGACCTTCAGTCTTGTCCCCCCGTTTTAGCCCCTATACAGCTAAAGTGACAGTACCTAGATTTATTTAAGTTGACATATTGTATGATTACATACCTATTATTATGTTTGACATGATTTTAATAACAAAAAATTTCATTATGTTATTAATAATACTAAACATTGTAACTTCTAAATTTTTATTAAAACTTAATGTTATAAATTCAATTTGACGAGATATTGTAATTTGTGTAGCATATTCTATGGTATTAGTACTAATACCTATGTTACAACTTTACATTATCAATAAAGATTCATTATCTTTTTTATCTTTATCTTTGTCTTCAAACAAAAAATGTACAAAATAAAAGAACTACCTTTCAAATAGTTTTCCTCATCCGACGGACCAAGCGTAGGGGGAAGAGCAGTGACTGAAATATAACAATAATATCGCATAATTCATTATTTATAAGTTATATGATTCGAAAGTAAATTCAAGCCTAACGGGAATCAATATGTTATAAAAATAATAATAACCACAGCTATTGAGTAAAAAAATCACAATTGCTTTGCTTGTACGGATCTTAAATAAATTAAGGCATTTTAGCAATTCATCACTAAAATTAATCAAGAATTATGGACGTTGCGGTAATTCGTAGTTATCTATTTACAATTTCACTTGGCCATGAGGAGCTTACTTCCCGTGTAGACTTCTTCTCTCTTCCTCTGTGTGCTTCTGGTGAATCCGAAGAGTGACTGTGAGTGGAGTGTCCTGGTGGACATGGGTGTGAGGGCGTGCTGGCGTGGAGCTGGGCTGGTGGTGGGCGGGCGCGGGAGGGCGGGCACGCCGGGCCAGCTCGCCGGCCGCGGGACGCTGAGCCGCTGACCTGCCACTCCTACAAGTAAAATAATAAACACATAAATATTTTAGGACATATCACACAGCGCCATCTAGCCCCATACTAAGCAAACGCTTGTGTTATGGCTACTAAATAACGGATATAATGCATATGTAGGTAAACACATTTTTCAAAGTAGCGTATATAAATGGTGTGTTGACCTCACAACTTTTTGTACTTGCGCCCAATAATCCTGACGATTATACTGTTATCATTAAAATAAAAAGTATTCTACAAGACATGTTATCTAGATTCATAGCGAAGAGAGTGGGCGTAGGTAATTATTTCTAGTTGTAGAAAAATAATTAAGAAATTAGTTCAATCCACTTTTTGGTTTCACTGTACTCGCCTATAAAGGAGATGATGGTGGCGGCGAGCAGCAGTGCGCCTGCGCCCTTGGCCGCGCCCACCGCCAGCGCCGCCGGCTCGAAGGGGAACTCAAACGGAAACTCGGTCGGGAACGGGAACCCGAAAGGGAACTGAAACTCGAACGGGAACTGGTACCTGAACGGGAACCGGTACCTAAGCAGTGGATCTGAAAATATATGCCATGAACAGTTGGGGTTGGGTGCCCGTGGTTATCAGTCTTAGCGTAATTTGAAATACTTTTAGTGTAGTATTTTATATAGTGTACCTTACCACGGATTGACGGTAAAGCTTTTATAGCATCGGTATAGTTTTTTTTCCATGACGTGCAGAAAGCTTCTTAGGTAAATGATAGAAAAAATTGCCTTTGTTATATATTTGGTGTAACACAAACCAATTACCAAACATAACAAATAATACCAGTTTTGGTGTGTTTTGACATAAAATAGTTGTTCAAATTATAAGTAGGTCGCTCTCTCTCTCTCTTTGAATCGTATTTCCTCATGACTGAGCGTCGCCTCTCCTCCACAAAATTAACTCATTAGGTAAGTTCTTTTAAGCAGATACATTCTGGTGGTCACAAGTCCTTCCACGGAAGACATAAGTTATCCTATGTTTTATAGTAAGTAGGTACTTTTATCTGTACTTACAGCAAACAAACACCATGACCTTTGTTTTGCATATTAATTAAAAGCGTCGTTTTGGCTTCATTTTGAGGTAAATTTTACGACAGCCATAAATGGTTGTCATTATGAAATATTTACTAAAAACATTTTTTTTGCAAACGGTTGGGTTGTTTTTTTTTTGCTCAGGGATTTGTCATTTTTTTCAATCCATAAACCTTTGACGTTCAATCCTGTGGACCAGAAAAAGCGCGTATACCCGAAAGGGACGACGACAAATGACGTAGAATCTCAGGGCTGCCAGAGTCATAAAAATTCCCCTACTTTTGTTCATACTTACACACATACACACACGTATAAAAGTTGTACGTAATCATTATTATCACCTGAAAAAGGGACTCATATAAAAATGGCACACACAGTATGTCGATAAAATTTTAAGCAGGAATAAATTATACTAAGTAGGATTTGTAAACAAAATAACTATATGTATATTTATTTCAAGGAAAACTATTTACATTGAAAAAACAAAGAATAAAGTAATAACCAACTACTTAAATAATTTGTTAATATTTTTTCTGGTTTAAAGTAAGAATATTAAAAAAAACTACTTAAACATATCTTTATTTATGGAACTCTGGAAAAAATATGTATATAGTGATTTTCCGCTGCGACTGCTCCATAACCGACTTCAAACAACAAACTTGATGGTTTTTTGGTGTGTTCCTCCATATACTACCGCCACACCTCTCCTCCTAACCAAAGTGGCCTCCGTGGCTCTTAAGATCTTACCAACACCGTACCTTGTGTCTTCAAGTTTTGTAGTTCTCCTTCGGCAAGATATTCTCGTCGACACGGGTTTCGCCTCTCCACGTGGCATCCTCAGGACGTGTTGAAAAATCGGAAATCCATCGGAAATCTATATAAATAAAAATAAATATATATGTGGTATATAATTAAAAAATCTAAATGTTTTTTTTGTCATTATTGTAGTGCTTTTTTGCAGAGTGATATGCCTATATTTTGCTATGCCTATTTCGACTCAAATCATCTTTATAAAAAAATATTTTGCCTTAATTTCTTGGGTAAATTGCCAAAACGAAACTGGTATCACCAAAAACCGTTTAACCCGATCAAATTCAAAATACTGCAAAATGACAACTATGTTTGACAAACGCTTTGCGAGTAAAACAGTTTACTATACTTTAAATTTAGCCGAGTAATCTCATAAAAACAATTTATGTTTTTAGTCTTATTTTACTATTTATAATCCATATAAATAGCGTTTCAATAAAGCAGGGCTCTCATTGCTCCTAAATTAGTCATAATCAAGTCACATTGTCGTAAAAGTATCGTACTTACGTATGAAAGGATATATTTTCATCTTTCCGTTCACTACGGCTCTTACAGCCTTTTACATAGCAAATCACCATGTTCTATGAAATTTTCTTCAATAATTCACTATGTAAATCAAGTTTTTTCACACTTAGCACTCGTAATCACCATATAAAAGCAAAAATATTTTTTACGCAACTGCCATGTTGGGCGCTACCGAGTAATGACCAACGAAACAAAAAGTGAAATTTAGACAAAGACAAAATCCGATTCCTGTCTCTTTCGCTCTTAGGTTTTCTTGATATAGTTGTCCCACTCGCTCATTACTTGTCAACTCCGCTGATTGATGCTCGAGGCCATAAACTAATGTTATAGATAAAAAATTCTTGGTTATAGATAAAAAGTGGCATAGACAAAACTTTGAATAAGTTTGTTTGTGTCTATATTATAGAAAGGAGATGATATTCCCTGATTAAATTCTTCCTACTTATCTCAGAATCTGAGTTACGTATATATACGTATTCGTATCTCAACAATATCAATGATGATGGTACAAGATGAGATTTTGTTAAAGAATGAGTTGACTGTTCCTAGATATTTTATAACGCTTAATTAAGGCACTAACTGTAGCCACCTACTTACTACTTATGTGCTTGCTTAGTGCACTTGTTTAGAAGAAACCAATGTAATCAAGAAACATATTTATTTGTATTCTATTAAGAGGTACGTCAATAAAATCACACAGAAAGTTCAATACATATCAAACTTTCCAGTGAAATAGTATTAGTCGATTTTTTACTATTTGAAGGCATTTTGTAAAGCGTTGGCCGCTGACGCCATAGCCCCTTGCAGGTTCGGAAGAGCGTCTGTCATCATTTTCATCACCTGAAATAGACGACACATGGCTCATACATACAGAATTAAAGATAACTAATACCGTTTCTATCATGATGCCGCAATGAAACGAAGAATCACCGTGACTATAAGACAACAAATTAATAGGACATTGTGGTTAAACATATATTGAGAATCCGGGAAAAATAAACAGTAGTTCTATGCAGACAGGCGCACAATTACCTTTCACTGTGAGGTCAAATCTTTCACCGAGCATTTACACATTATTTAGATTACATTGTGTGTTGCAGTTGTCTTATTTGAGAACCCGTTTCAGTCTTGTACTAAGCACACTTCATCTCTAATCATTGTATGAACCTACATATATCTTATGCAACTTTGTTTTTTTTTTTTACATTAAATAGGCTTACGTTTGACTATAGCCTGCCTGATGTTAAGCACCACTATAGTATCTATATTACTTTAGTCGACTTATTGGTCACTAGCTGTGCCTGCGACTTCGTCCGCGTGGAATAGTTATTTTGGGCAAGCCCTCAAAGATCAATAGTTTTCCCCGTTTTTTCCAGATTTTCCATTATTTCTTCGCTCCTATTAATTGCAGCGTATAATATTATATAGCTTAAAACCTTCCTCGATAAATGGTCTATTCAACACAAAAATAATTTTTCAATTCGCTCCAGTAGTTCCTGAGATTAGCGCGTTCAAACAAACAAACAAATTCTTCAGTTTTATAATATTAGTATATATGTATATTCCAGTCTTTTGTGAATCAAGTGTGAATAGTTGATGGGTTGGCTTCTTTCATTCGATAAGAAAAAGAAGTGTGAATAATGTACAACATTGTTACCTGGTCTGCAGTCTTATTTTTCTCAGCGGCAGCCTTAGACACCACATCTTGGAACTTGGCGAAATCCACGTCTTGCTTGTCACGAGCGTCGTCAAACATTTTACGAAGTTTGGACTCGCTTTCCGATGAACCACCTATTACTTTAGCTGAAAATTTGTGGCAAAGCAGCCTCGTTTAAAAAAACTATTAAAAAGCCCAAAAATTAAATGAACATAGCATAATGTCACATTCGTGATGTTTTATGGGTTCTTCTGTAGCAGCGTGGAAGACAAATAACTAAATTAAGATACAACCAAGCAATACACTTTTGCTCTGATGTTTTATGAAGCTATTGAAAAAAATGGATTATGGAGATTTTTGGTACCTATGGTAGTAGTATAGCAACTCGAGAGTGTATTTAGCTATTTTTATCAAAAACACACGGGTAAAGTTGAAAGTTACTCTTAATATATTATACAGTTACTGTTAGTAACAAGAACAAAGTAGATAATACTGAAATATCTCACATTGTTTCATCCATTGGATTAAGTTATCGACATTGTTCTTCCTATCTTTCTTAAGTTGTTCGTAAGCAGCTTCCATTTTATGAGCCTATGATATTTTCTTCTGTGGATTGAGCATATGTTAAAGAAGGCTTTAAATTAGTTTTAGCGTGATTTTAATTGTAACTTTAGAGAAATAATTTTATAAGGATCACATTTTTAAAAAATAAATATCACAGAACTTCCAAAAACACTGCAATTTATTTTTAAAGCGTAAAACTATTCTTTGCTACTGCTCTGTCAAAAAGATCCAGAAATAATGTATAAAAAGTTTAAACCTAAGCAATAAATTAATTAATTTCAAAACGAATCCATTAAAATAAATAAACCAGATTAAACTCAAGAATCAGTATTCTAACAGGTTTAGCCAAGCACTCCTACCAATTTAAAATACATTTGAAATAAAAAAACTATAAGTTATTTAATTTTAAAAACGAGTTTGAGTGTTTCCAATGATAAGAAGTTACTTTATAATCAAGACGATGTAACTCAAAGGCGGTAGGCGAAGATAGAATTTACTTCTATAGCGTGTTACACCCTAGGCTGCAGCAATTCTTAACATCAGGCAGGCTGTAGTCAAACGTAAACCACCTCCCACGTAAAAAAAAAATGTCTATTTTAATATTGTTATAAATATTAGATTAGGTAACACACTACATTGCTATTTTCATCAAAAGAAACAATCATTTTTATGTGTTTATTAAACTTTCTGTAGAGGGCTACGCGTTTATGTCTTTTGTGTGACGTAGCTCTTTCGTAGCGCTACCAATATCTCGTAGCATTTGAAGAACTCAGCATATTTTGGAGCCCTGAAACTTAAATAACATTTGCATTAGTATAGGTAATTAATATAATGATTAAATAATCATCATCACTATTTTCAACACTACAATTAAATAAACAAATTGTAAAATAAATAAATTGATAAAAATAAAAATAAAAAAATAAAAAAATAAAAAAATTGTAGTGTTGAAAATAGTTAGTTAAATTTATCTAAAACACATGAGTGTATGAGTATGAACTCATATTGTAAAATAGTGTTATTGATTTTATGTGTGATATTCGATTTCTAAGTATTGTGAAAGAGCTATTTAGAGACCGATGTAATATACTGTATTTAAAATGAGCATAACCATCTTGAATATTACTACTGTCATATCAATAACATTTTTTTATAAAATACTTATATCTCTTTACAAGTTTGGTTTAATTAGTTTTACTGTTAATATTTAATATATCTTTGGTTGGATAATCGTTTACAAATGGATAAATTCGAAGAAGCTTTTGATAAAATGAAACAAGATGGGAAAGCCAGCGTGGATTCAATCATAACCTGGATGAAAGATTGTACGAGTCCTAGTTTAAGTACTAACTTATTTACTGTTTATACAACTTACTTGTATGTTCGTATAAGAATAACTTACTTTAGTGTCGAGAGTTTAATAACCGCTCTAGGGGCCTCCGACGCGTCAATACAGTACGACGCGACGAGTAGTTATTCGTATAAGAGTAACTTAGTTTAGTGTTGAGATGAGAGTTTAATTATCGCCCTAGGGGCCTTTGACGGGTTAATACTTTAACAACCAGTGAATAGGACCCAGGACGTCCCAGGTCCCAGGACCAACAATTTGTTACCTCTCGTAAGAACTTACTATTGATATGGACTATGGTAATTTATTTAATCATAATGGTTGTCAATTTCTTTACTATGAGTATCTTCTTCTTCTACCCAAATCGTGTATCAAAGTTTCTGCGAATAATTTATTAAAATTTCAGCAAAACTAATAGAAAGTACAGCTGAGGCGGAAGAGAAAGCACGCAAGCTGTTTGCTGACGTCGTGGACGCTCAAAACGTCGAGTTCAACAAATTCAAGGAAGCTCTGCAGAAGCTAGCCACAGAACAATCGAAGACCTTAGAAGATCTTACCAAGGTAGTCACAGAAGAAGCACCCAGGCTTGTAAATGCCTTCATGGCAGGCGCCAGTGCCTTCAAAGACGCTTTTGGAAAGAAAAAGTAAAAAAAAAAAACTCAAAATATCTTATGACAAGGCTAATTAGTCAGTGGATCAATACAAAATCTTTTGTGTATAGAATCGACTGAGTAAATAGCTTAGTTGTATTGTAGGTTGGTGGGAGCGCATCACTAACTCTCTCTTATCAATTAGTTATGTATTGTTGAATATAATATGCGTATAAATAAATAAATATTTCGGGACATTCCACACAGCGCCATCTAGCCCCACACTAAGCAAACGCTTGTGTCGTGGGTACTAGATAACGGATATAATACTTATATACTTTTCTTATAATGAGCTTTGATGAGCTTATGATGAGCTTTGTTTTTCTAACACTATAATTCTGTAACGATTGACCCTGATTTGGTTTACTTGATTATACAGCTGAAATAAAGGTTCATAAGGTTTATCTATAATATATATGTTTTAATACCGTTAAAATCCCGATCACTTATACAATATTCACTATACAACAGATGGGTGGATGACACCTTAAATTGTAGGTCCCGGTTGTTTGTCTAGTGCGGCAGTCCTTAAGCCATGTCAGAGGCCTTTAGGGCGGCTTGATAAACTCTTGACACCAGAGTTGGCCACTCTCATTCGATAAGAATAAGAAGAACTATACTATAACTACAACATACTAGAGTGCATGGAATTATTATGACTCTGTTTCTTATTATACATGCCATGGGTTTATTTTCTGCCCAACAAAGTGGTTCTACCATAGAGTAATTTAGGTTCTACTTATCTACAAGTACAACATTTTTTTGATAAAAAGGCCGCATGGAAAAGAAAAAAGCTGTCTTAAAATGAATTGAATCAATCAATGTCAATATATCATGTCATTGTCGCTGGCAAATTCTTGCTAAAATTAAAATGTGATAAACAAAATTAATCTATTGTTTATAATAAAAATGGTAATACATTTAGGATCTTAAGGATAAAGAAATTTCCGTAGCAAGTTTTTCAGAAATTTATACAATTTGAACTGACACATGAAAATGGATGAGCATTTCAAAAAGTTTAAAGAAAGTGGAAAAAACTCCGTGGACTCTCTTATGAAGTGGTTGGAAGAATGTAAGATATTACTTACTTGAATTAATTAATAACTTACATAACTTTTAAAATGAAGTTAGCTAATTACAACATTAGACCCAACACCAAAACCCTAAACAAAACAATGTCCCGAACATAATGCGCTCCATGGCGGCGTGAAGTATCCAAACATACTCGATATCCAACTAGGCCCTAAGCTTCGAAAACTCTCGATACCAGAGTTGACTTCTCTCATACGAACTCACAAAATTGTTTATTATTTGTAAGTTTAGAAATGCTATACTTTTTTGCAGCAAAACTAATCGAAAGCACAAATGAGGCGAAAGAAAAGGCTCGCAAGCTTTTCGACGACGTCAAGAACAAGCAAGACGTCGAGTTGGAGAAGTTCAAAGACGTAGTTAAGAAGTTAGCAGACGAACAGAAGAAGAACTTTGATGATTTGGCTAAAACTCTCACGGAGGCTGTACCAAAATTCCAAGAGGCTATAGCCCAGGCCGCCGCGCAAGCTGCCGCGGCTATTCAAGATAAGGTGGGCACGAAATAAATTATTTGAAGCATTAAACTATGTTTTTTTATTACTTCTGTTTTCATTGTTACTATAAGTTTTTATTATAAATGTGAAAGTATAAATGGACATTTACTAGTCATTTTATAAGTTGTGAATCTGTTGACTGATGTCACAACAAACCCTGAATAATACGTAAAGGTTCCTTTATGTTTCACTTTTCACGATTTAATATGCGGAACATAGAAAGGCATCAAGTCTATATTACTTATTATATACAACTTAAATTAAGTTTAAGTTTAACTTTACTTTGAATACAATTCACCTTTGCAAAAAGCAACATTGCAGCCTTTCTTAAACTTCAACCTCTTTTTACTTTATTAGTAAAAATGTTTATTACTATCAACTATCATCACGGTTAATTACAAAAGATAAGGAAATAAAAGCAACCTTGAACAAAATATCAACTTTGAAAATATAAAAACGAAGTTATCGCCGTCCTTGAAAACTTGAACTAATAAACAAATGTTTTCTATCGCCTGACGTGTCGTGTCTTTTGCACTTCTTCAGATATACAGAGTGTTGTACCTATAGAATAAATTTATAAGCAATATGAACTAAAATTAATATATCAGCAATTTATTTGTGTATAGTTTTACTAAATACCATACAAGTTTGTACTTTTAGGGTTTTTGAATATCATTTTATTGCATGGAGCAACTGTTAGGACAAATAAACAAAATCTGCTCATAATAATATTACATATTGGCTTTGTGGTAAACAATAATTTTAAAAATAAACTGTCGATACTTAATACCTACATAGACCGCGGTGCAAGAAAAAAATAAGAGATCTAAAAGTATCAGCATACTGTGGTGCAGCCACAGAGTTAGGGATCGTATATTATACTGGAAGAGAATTGCCTCTAAAATTAGGCTGTCGAAACATTCCAGTACTTTTAGGAACATCGTTACTTGATAATTGCGTATAAAGTTTGATTCCAAAAACTCTAATAGGTATTATAAGTTGACATTATTTATAGGGACAAAAAACTTCACACTGTATCTAAAATTTTAAATCATGGAAGCAGTTGTTAAGTTGTCTAACTTTCTTAAGCACTCGAGCTGTGGTTTGAGAACTTACTTCTTTATCTACGCTATATAACTTGCCAGCGAAATATTGGAAATATCTTTACAATTTTTACTTCCTTTTGATATCGTGTCAATATGATAATCGAAACCTTACTTATCATTATAATAACAATAATCGTTTATTTCGCTAAAATATAGTGTCTGTACATATTTTGGGGCTAAATGGCTATGTGTGCAATGTCCCGGAATATTTATTTATTTATAGTAAACTTAATCAAAACTCTATTTAGGTAATAGTACATCGTTGGATCACTGCGCAGCACACCTGTGGTACATAAGTCTGTGTTATGCTGAGATGATAATGATCGTTTGAGACATTCAAAACTTACTTTAGTCATATAGGTACTATATGTACCTAGTTATAAGAATACAACTAGCAGAATCTGTCAGCCAATATAGTTTTTAATTTAGCGAGTTCTGCAAGTCACTTTGTTCATCATACTACCAACGTACCAAGTAAGTATAGATTTGCTCACGGAGAAAGTTCGCTGTAACATTTTCCAACAGAAAGGCTTTCTATGAGCATGCCGTAGCCTTCCAGATTCGTTAGTATCAGTTCCATTTTTACATAAGCTTTAATATTTTAATGTGTTTTAAATAACTATTATGAATAATAATATAAAAGAATAAAAATAAAGTAATGAATAATTTGGAAGAAGTGTACACAATACTTTACGGAGCAAGTAATACCGGTGGAGTGAAATACGAAGTTATCAAGAAGTGGTTTAATGAATGTAGAATCATTGATAATAAGTAAGTTTCTTTCATATTTTAAAACTAAATAAGCATCTGCTACTAAAGAAGTAAATAAGTCAACTATAAAAATTTATCGAGGTTTTGTCGATGATTTGATTTACAAAGTAATTAATCTAACTCAGTCCTATATCGATATTTTTTTATACCAAACGCCTGACGGTAATCTACATACAGTTCCCTAAAGCGGAACAGAGCTCAGGCGAACTCTGTTCCGCCTTAGAGGCAATAAATAAGCAGATTTAGGATTTTATTCAATTCAATAATAAAAAACGGGATAAAAAGTAGGTATCCTATGTCCATTTCCTGGTGCTAAGCTACCTCCCAACCAATTTTCAGCTTAATCCGTTCAGCCGTTCTTGAATTATGAATGGTATAACTAACACCACTTTCTTTTATATACATATATAGTAGTGTTCTTGACAGCTTTCACACTCACATTATAGCTCGTTCTCACATAAGATTTTAGAAATATTGTCTACTCATTATGTTATTGTATTTCTATGTCTGTAGGGCCATAGTGGAAGAGTTCTTCAACATATCCTACGAGCGGGTGTGTCCGAACCGGGAGGACTTGACCCTCAGTAACTTCATCATTCTGATGGGCATTCTGGCGAGGGAGACCAGACAGGTATGGCATCATCATCATCAGCTTGTACATGGGACTCTGGTATCCCAAGTATGTGTGAACAATGTGCGTGAGAAACAGTTGAGGCGTCCGTGCAACGTCTCAAAGTCGAGGTAACGCTTAATTTCCTCTTCACTTCTTTTTAAAAAATATCTTACAATATGGCAATCATCATATACTTATTTGTTTTTGTTTCATGCAGGACAAAAATTCTTCCAATTTTGCAACTGCCTACGTAAACCAGGAAAAAAGATCCTATATAAATAAACTTCCTTACCAAAGTAAATTACATTAAAATAATAAAAAAATGCCTGTGCGCGTAAAAACGAACGCAACGTAGTTATATTCCTTTCGTATATCTTAATCAAATTTAAATTTTTAGGACGTCAGAAAATTTCAAGAGAAATTCGAAGCAGTGAAGAAAGATGTGCTAGAAGAAATTCAAGAGAGAATTAGAAATGAACAACTTCCTTACGTCACACACAGCTAATTATTTACAGATGATTAATGTCATTAAATTCGGGACAGACTCAAGCAAAAATTAAGTAAATAAGTTACTACTTGTGAAGCTTATTTACCTCAAGCCAACTTAATCTTAATTAAGATTTGCTTGTTTTGTTATGTTATTTTAATTGTATAAATGGAATTAAAATTTGTACGAGCTAGCATAACTTTGAAATGTTTAATCGTATTATAAAGTACATACTTATAATATAAGTCATTATTAACTTTTTGCATGTGGTCACATAACGCCTACATTAATCGGCACAGCAACGAACTTATTATCGGACCACAAAATACGTCCCAGTAGGAGTTCCTTTTGAAGCGGCAACCCTTCTCGTAAGAATAGTTACTTATTTTCTTATCTTTATTATCAACCTCAAACCGATTTAACAATTAAAATATGTACATTTTCCCCAAAAAATACTGGTACAATTAAATTATGGTATCACACGATATCACCGTCGATCGAAACTTAATGACCTTGCGTTAATCATATGATAACTATCAGGTATGCAGCTCGTCTCATCATTTGATATCATAAAAACAATGGTATAATTTTAAATTCGACTTTATTCTTATTCAAACTCTTGACTAGATTTACAAAAAGTAGGTAGGTAATTAAAAAAAAACTTACAAACCTACTAACTAAACACTTAGGTAACTAATTTGTAAGTTTACACTACTATTCCACTTATTAATCAATTACTTTAACATTTCTAAATTGTTTAACTAATACTGACAAAAAATTACAGTCTTTACCTACTTATATATGTACGACCCAACTTACAATAGAAAGGTAAACTTAGTTACTTATATCTAGTTCCAAATATACAGTAAGTTAGCAGGAAGTATACACATACATAACTATTTTACTTGGTGAAAACTTAAAGTATACAATCTATTATAATTTCTAGCTAGCAACTTCAAAACCAGACACAATTTTTCTGTGTTCATAATATGATAAAATGTACCTCACAATGCAGCACGTTACGGTAAATAGGCAATAGGTATCTACTATTTTGCTCTGGGGGCTATAAACATAATTAAAAAGTAAATAACAACTAACACACACCAGAAATCACGTCTATAAATTAGATGGTAAGTATTACATATTAGTCATGCTATCTCTTTATAATTTGAGAATAATTAGATTTACTAATTTAAAATGTAAAGTGCAGTATGTAAAGTGCAGTATGTAAAGTGCAGTATGTAAAGTGCAGTATGTAAAGTGCAGTATGTAAAGTGCAGTATGTAAAGTGCAGTATGAAAAATCACTGAGGCTACGATAGACAACTTTCTAATGTTCTAGTCAGTTGCCATAATTAGTTGCAATCAACAGTAGGTACTAGGTAGTTAAAAAATAATATTTACAGAATGACCTAAACATAGCTGCAATGATCAATTTTCCGACATCTTCTCAATCAGTTCTTGGAATGCTAAAGCTTTGGCCAGACGTCTTCTGAAATCCTGAAAATAAAAACATTGGTTTTGTAAAATTGGATGTCGTTTTTTTGTGCTTTCCTAGCAATAATTTAGTGTTTGGTATGTTTGTTTGTTAAGGTATCTGTTATGTTGTTGTTTGTACGCCACCGACTTTTACATGTTTCTTTCCTAGCGATCTTTACTAAGGTTGCCTGGAAGAGATCGCTCTACGCGATTAGGCCGCCCAATGTACCTAGGTTAAGTAATTTTACTGTAAATTGTTTTGTTTTCTGGTGTACAATAAAGCTATATTGATTGATTGATTGATTGATGTCGCAGCGAGCTATTATTTATCTTACGCAAAGGATAGCTAAGTACATATTTCATCGTCTACTTATATCTACAATATTATTATATTCTTCTGGGCAAAGGTATAATATACTTAAGGTTTTTTATGGCACTTCAAGGAATAAACGCTTTAGCCGTTATATTGATAACGAGACACAACAAACAAATAAGTACGCCTGTCGTTTAGACAAATTCGCAGAAAATACAATAATGTTTGAACATGCAAGATTAAATAGGTACTGGTTCGTAATCAATTCTGATTAAATTCGTATATATAACCAACACTAGTGTCAAGATTTTCCGAAATATTCAAACTATCCTAGCAGCCTTAACATGGTTAAAATCTATACAAGACCAAAATACTTACATGATGCAACTTGACTCCTTTGGCCGGCACCCTGGCGACGAACATCTCTTTGGTCATGAGACAGAGTGCCTTCCCGTTCATGGGGAACCTGTCTGGCAGTCCCCCGTGGAGGGACACCCAGCGACCCACGTCGGAGCGACACCACGTGCGGGGATCTGGAAGTAATTGAATAACGAGTTAGCTTGAGAATGTAGGCAAAAAAACTCATGTCGAAAATTTCCAAACTGCCCTAAGAACCGCTGGCGTAGCTTAACGACTGCCGTAGGTACTACGAACAGCCAGGACCTTACTGTCAGCTATACATACGTGTTACACAACCTATGAAGAGCTCAAAATAGATGAAATAGCTTCTCTGTCTTTTGCCACGGTCATCTATTCCAAAAACTGGCCGCAACGGCTGTTGCGTGCTGTTGCTTAATTTTTAGCCGTCTTCAAAAAAAGGAGGTTATCAAGTCTTCTGAAAGTTTTTTTTTTGTAATTGTGTACGGACTCCCGCACTGACCTACAGGGACTTCAAGTATGGGAAATGTGGGTGCTGATCTTACAAGCCGAACTAGGGCTTTCTAACTGTAGGTATCAAAGTAGCAAAATGGTTGTTATTCTCGGAATCCAATATGCTTTACGATCAACATCAGACGGGTTACAACCAAAAGTAAGTTTTTTTTTAGCCATTTACTAGTACTTAGTAAAAACAGGTAGGTAGGTATATTTGTTTACCTAGCGGCAGTCCGTCCTGTGTGAGCAGGGACATGTCGACGTCCCAGGCAGGGTGCAGCGCGCGGCACGCCTGGCTCGGCATCGTGAGGCTCTGGAACACCTACAAGAAGGAGACAATAGGTTATTGGTTGCGAGCGAACAAGTTGTACGTACATGTATAGTGGGCAATATACCTACAAAAAACATGCCTACCTACTGCATATTTATGTGGGTATAGTGGCATTAAGCGCATAATTTGCCTAAAACTAAAATAAATTTTAATTTTAGTTTGTTTGGCTGGGCGATAGTACCATATCCATACAAAATTCTTTTCCTAAGTTTTGAGAACCGTGCCGCTCTCTAGACAGACAAAACAATTTAACCGAACCAGTCTATGATCTAGCAGTGTGATGAAATAACATGGATGAAGCCAACAATTCATTTTTATTTGTTTGTTTGTTTATAAGCGCAAGGCGCAGTTTCGAAAAAAAATAAGAATGTAACAAGTTGGTAGTGCCAATTCTGACCGGCAAAATCAGAGCAGATTACGAATCACAAACAAGTAAGGCTACACTATTGTTGAACACAAATAAGTCACTTTTTCTATTATCCATTGCAATCCGCCGTCAATAGATTCGACTTCCTTCAATTGCATAAAATGTAGTTTTATAATCCGAATGAGTACGGTCGCGTGGCCCACTTCCGGTTTCCGGTGGACAAAATGGCGGGAGTGTTGTAAATGATCCATTTCCGGGAAGATGGCGGTGCATTGTCGCGCCAAAAGGATATCCGTCTTTTTCACGTTTTAGGAAATTGGTGAATTGAAATTATTGAATAAAAACCTGCAGTGTGGTTTCCGGGCGGTTTTTGTGTGAATGATGAGCAGGACAGTTGATCACAAAATGCGTGTAGGTATATTATATGTATAGGTAAGCTATTTCTGTTTTACATTTGTTTTTTACTTATCTAAAAAACTATTCCTTTAACACTGTAGTTCTTGCTTTACAGTTTCCGCCATAGACATCAGGGGTATTATAAGTACTGTAGTTTTAATTATTTGGTATTCAGACTCAAACAAATAGAAATAGCCTGTAGCCACAATTAATATTTTATAGCGTCCCACGTCCCCAGCGCCCACCTCAATGAGATAGAAAGTAGCCTTTGTGCTTCAGATTTTTCCACGGTCTTGTTAATCTTCGTAAAATTACATTTATTGTAGAGAGTTCACCGTAGACGAGATTTCTGTGACCCAGTTGATATTAAAACTTTGATACAATTACATTCTAACGTTTTGTTGTAAACAACACACACACAGAATAGTTTTTTTACTGGACGATTCTCATGTTAAGTGTTACCCACTTCAATCTGAGGTAGAAAGTAGTCTTTGTGCTTAGATTTTTCCACGGTCTTATTAAACTCCATAATATTCATTTATTATGGAGAGACAGTTCACCGTAAACTAAATTCCACTAGACTCAATTCAGTTCAAACGTTTTAAAAAGGAGGCAGGCGCTTCAGTGTATAATATATTTTTAGGGCCACTTAAGGCTGTAACAAAAGAAGACGTTTGCCATATATATGAACTTGAATTCTCGTTAGTAATACAATATAGATTAGGCGTCACTAACTTATACCATTAAGATGAGTCACATAATACATGCGTATAGCATCCATGCCATAAGTTATCTAATTAATTTGTCATCTAAATTAAATATGGCCGCAACACATACACCGACATGCCCCATTTGCAGGAACCGGAAACAAGCTTCCCCTGACGTTATAGATTAGTCATTTAACATTCCCCATTACGTACCATATTTTTTGCCAGACGGGATAAGGATATCCCGAATTGCAACACCAACTTATCTTATTCAGATAAGGGGAGCCACTGCCACGATATCGATAAGAAAGTGTATAAAAACTTTTGGAAAAGTTTTAGTTTGAAATTTCACCGTTAGCAAAAAATCTATTAAGGATGTGGTAGGCAGGTGGTCGACACGCGACAATGCAGGCGGCTTCATAAAAACGCGGGTTACCATCTGTCAGAAAAGCTGCTCGACTCCAGTTTCAAAATAACGAGCCTTTTTGTTGATGTTTTTGCAACAACTTGGCTTGTTAATTAACTGGTGAATTAGGCACCCACTCAACAGAATACGCATATTAACAAAATGTATGGTATTTATCTACTATATAAAAATAAGTCGGGTTTTCCTTCCTGACGCTATAACTCCATAACGCACGAACCGATTTCCACGGTTTTGCGTTCGTTGGAAAGGTCTCAGGCTCCGTGAGGTTTATAAAAAAAAGGAAGCCATCTGGTGGCGAAACGGAGTTCGCGGGGCTTGCTAGTTTTCTTATAAATATGGATTAATAACTGGGTTGCGATTAGATCATCTATATACTCTTATCTATATATCTATGTACACTTTTTTAATTCTTTTAAGCAAGCGTGCTACAACTTAGACTATACCTAACCTATGTACTCTAGATTTGAAGTAAACCTTTTTTTATAGTTAAGCATAAGTCTTCCTGCCTTTATTCTATAAAGGTTTTACTTCTTCTTATCGAATGAGAGTAGCCAACTGTGGTGTCGAAAGTTTATCAAGATTATCTTTTTTCAGAGGTTTTTGAGAATGCGTCAAAAACGTAAATTCATTTTAGGAATATTTTAAACCTATAGTTATGAAGTTTAGTTGAATTGAAGTTCATGCCACTAATATAATATGTACATAGATTTTTTTAACAAGTCGCGTGTTAAAAATAATCACATCTATTAGTCGTTGAAAAAAAGTAAATATGCGAAATAAAGACAAGATAATAATTAATTTACTACATACGCCCTGACTAATGGAATAGAAAGTACCAAGGTTCGGGTACTCTACATAATTGTCTGGATCGCCTCAAAAAAACAGGATGATCTGTCGCTCCGTGGCTGTGCGTAAACGAGTCATAAACAGAGCACCAGAGAAACTAAGATTTAAGGGACTTATAATATGTAAAGCAAACATACCAAAATTCAATAAAGGCAAGGGACTTATATCATAATTTCAATCAAAAACTTACCATTTAACAAACTGAAGGAGACAGCAAACACCAAAAACGCTTGAGGGTTCCCCAAACTATAAAATTACACACAACCACTTGTTATTCACTCACTGCACTTCTAAAAATATTCTTTTAAATGATTATATCGTTTAAAAATATTGCAATTTTCTTATTCGCAAAATTATTACGCAAGAAGTGCACCGCTCGGATGCGCGTACGCGTCTGCCTTCCTTCCAAGTCAAAAGCGGAATAAATCAATAAAATAAAAACATTTTGAAAGCCATTCATACTACAAACATGAATGAATTCATTGACGTCTTAACTCACTGCATACAATTTCAAACCTTATGTGTCTTTAGTAAAGTTTAAATTAGGTTCTGTTGTATGTACTTGCTAAACAGCGTGCAATTTTAAAACTTACCTAGAAGCAATAAAGTACATATTAGTTTGACCATAGAATGTTATCCAAAAAGCATTTTGCGGTCATCCCAAATGCGGGTGTTCCTATCCCTTTCTAATTATATATACCTAGAAAGGGATGGAGATTGATGCTTTTTGAAAATCGATAACGAATTTCTCGCATCCGGTCTGTCAGCATGTGGTCGAGACAAATCGTTTCCGCACTAATAACAAATACACAACGTCTTAATGATTAGTCAGAGCTTCAGGATATTGAGGCGTATGACTTGGTTTATAAGGTTTATTATTGCATAAATTATTTATTTGCCAATTTGAAAGGAAGTCGGTGTGAAGTCATAATTAGGCAGACACGTTTCCGTCGACTATTTCGGTTTCCCGCGAAATTATTATGTTTTTTGGGTAGAGCTATTTTCTACAGTTTAGCCGATTCTTTTGTTGTGCGTTTCTATTGATCTTGTAAAACAAATATTTTTTACTGCAGTACGTGACACAAAATAGTTACGAGGATTATTGTAGTAAAAGAAACGGAAAAGTTCTTTTGTGCCTTACTTAGATTCCTTACTATTGTTATGTTGTTTATACTCTTCTTCCGGTGGTTTGATCTTCCGTTACGGCCTAATTTGACGGTGGAAAGTTATGATTAGAAAACGAATTCGTCTATCAAAGAAAGCATTATTTAGTAAATGGAAGTTATTTTGTGAAATGGCAGCAAAATAATTTCGAGTGAAATCTTTCCGTTGACTGTGAGAAAAAGACAATAAATAATCGCATTTCTAGATATTGACACCCTGAGGCCGTTTTTCTGTCTCTAGATTGTACCTACTTCATAAATAGAAGATAACGTGATATCACTAGGACTAGTGATGCTTAACATCAGGCAAGTTGTGGTCAAACTTGCGCTAGCCTATCTATGCGCTTAAAAATCATTGCTTCTGATTTTTTTTATCACTAGTAAAACCCTGGGAATGTCCAAGACACCGATAAGTTCAATAGACAATCTGTCGCCTCCGTTGACAGTTGCCTAAGTAAATAATTATAAAAGTGCTTGTATTGGATGCGAGTGTCCGCCGGAAGTGGCGTGTGGACCGCCAGAATGGTAGCGGAAGTCGATTGTAGCTCTCTTTTGTCATCCGTTATATAATGAACCGAGTGATTTTGTACAGGGTGGTTGTTTGTAGCCTTGGGAATGTAATGAAAAGTAAATGTGTATGTACTATTGAAATTGGTTGCAAAATATTTGAAAAACATTTTAGATTGGGTACTTACTAGAAAAAGAATATCTGCTCAAAAATAATATAAAGTTTCATGTGATAAAACATTTAATCAAATTTAACAATACTACTAAAGTGTTATAAGTAAGTATACTAACGAAATTACTCTTCTTAACGTAGGTACTTAAGCTTTTATAAAGAAATTACTTAGTTAAAGGTTTCTTTATAGAACTCCAAAAAAAAAGCATAAGTAGGTCCCTACGCATTATTTTTTTTACAATTATCTTGGTATCACACTAAAAGATACAAGATAGGTAAGACTACACAGTATATTATATTACTCTATGGGTAAGACGTTTCGATGCAGTTACTGATATTTAAAACCCATACGTATACTGATTTACTTACTTCAACAGAAGCCGCACCCGCAACAGAATATCAGCGCTGGTGGCCGCGTGCCATCAGCATTAGGCTGAGTTGCGGCTGTATTGGGACATCACATTCTTAGCATGTAAGTTTAGTAAGTAAATAGGTTAAAGTTTTGTGTGTGTCTCAATAAATATATGTTCTTTCTTTCTTTCTTTACTTGAAGCAAAACTATCCAGAAAATTTAAAGAATTTTTGATGAAATATAGTTAGGTATCCTAATCTCAATAATATTTATTAATATATAACACCTTTTTGCTGCTACAAAAGACAATCAACCTGTACACAAATTTTAGAAGGTCGTAAAACCATTTCTTACAACTTCCCGCGCGATATTCATAAAACTAAGACATCCTTCCTTTTGTTTACAAAACGGATGGGATGTATGGTCAGTGTTACGAAGCCAAAGGACGGGATTAACAATAAAAACTCCTTAGTTTTTTTGCTTTTTTTTCAACTGACACGTGTGTTGTGGTAATGGCGGGAATTTTTTATAGAATGAAAAAAAGTAGAGTAGCAAATAATAGTTTAGCGCGTGACTGAATGCAGCATGTTATGCAGGTACCGCTCAAGGAGCAATGGCCTGTGCGTAATTTGCAGTAACAAAAATGCGTGGGTATCTCAAAAACTACCGATTTTAATGAACTTTCCATTGTTCCCCAAGTTAAAACATTCCTATCAATAAAAAAAAACAGGGATATCACATACCTACTATGATGGATGGGAAATCACAAACGTTTATTCACTCAATAAAGGCACATGCTTAGAAACCTAAATAAATCATCATACATTTTATCAAATTCCGACAATATTTCAAACATACGGGTCGATTTGATAGCATAGGTCGGGTAAAAAAATGACAACCTAATTGAGGTTATTTTAAATAATCAAAACCAGGATCCTATTTATAAACAGGTATTGTATAGGTACGTAAAACTCTCAGGTATTAATTTGCTATAAAAAAGTTATTAAGTACTATTTCATTAATTCTTTTCGTGGTTATAAAATTTGATGGTGTGATTAATATAGTTCCAATAAAAGTTTTCTTAGTAAAACATTGAATGAACATGTTGCATTAAATATCTTAGAGTGATGGACATATTGGTAAGATTTTATTATAAGTAAATTTTGAAGTGTTAAAAAATAGAAAGGACTGAAATAGAAATAATAAATGTGCTAGTATTTCAAATTGGTTTTCATCACAGCAACACCTATAAATTTATTTAGGGAAAAAGTATACAGTTGAACTTAGGAACACTCACACAAAAACGCAAATGCGTTTAAGATTGCAAAGTAAAATAATCATAAAGTGGCCTTAAACTTTAGTCTTACAACGGCCACTAAGCATACAACACAAATATAATACTCATAATTGTGTAAATACTAACCACAATTGACTTTTACCATGTTCCCAGCCGTGGTTGTGCGCGCTCCTATGCGCGGGCGCAGCAATAGGCAGCATATCAGTGAAGCGCGCGGGCTGGCTGGACCGAGCTGTGTCCTACTACAGGAAGGCATTCCTGGATGACCTGGACGAGACTGCTCCTGTAGAACTGAGAGGTTATACTAGTTTTTTACTAAGTACTATAAAGAATAAGCATAAAATACATTTATTGAGACACGAGAAACAGAGCACAATAAAATAGAAATATAGAAAATATACCCGTTTCGTGTCACAATCCGGCCCCAACTCAACATGTGATGGATGCAAGCATCCAGCGCTGGTCTACCGTTGGAGCCGGCAGGTGACGTCACGACGGGACGAAAATAAATTAAACCACTACTGCTGGTTCTGGTATTTACCTAAAATTTATTAAAACTCGTGTACGTTCTTTTACTAGCATTAGTTTCTTGCCATAAAATAATTTGAATTTGTTTAATTTATGCCAAAATAATATAGTTAGTAGATAGCTAGCTAGTAGATAGATAGTAGCGACATCCTACGAGTTTAGTTGAGAACAAAAAAAAACAATGTACTTTTAAGAGTACTACTACCTCCATACCAAACGTCATGATAATCATTCGCTCCGCAACGGCGCGCCGTTAAAGCGAAACAAATCCATAAAGGAAAACCGTTTCATAATGAAGCTATCATTTGTTCCTAAAAGATACTTTCACATTTTTGACGATTCTACGCGACGATTTATATTACATTGTTCTTCTTCACATTTCGTAGTAAAACTGAAACGCGCTCCACCACCTGGGACAAAGTTGGAGCCTGAGAAATGGGACTGGGCGTCAGTGGAGCGCCTCCTCAACCTGATGGGGGCCAGCGAGAAAGCTGCCCCCGTACGCCGCGCGCTACGCCGGGCGCTTCGCCCCTCGGGACCCACTCGCCGGTTGATCACCAAGGAACAGAGCTGGAAGATCTTTCCCAGTCTGGGGAAGGTAACGCCATTGTTATTCTACATAATGTCTCAGTTGTAATTATGAAGCGCCCGTGGCTCAGCTGGCGGAGGCAATGCGATTACCTCTGTTAAGCAACGGTCGACGCGGTCAGTCCTGGGATGGGTGACCTAAAAGTTGCATTCCTTTTTGGGTGCTTCCGTGGGTCGGATGACACGTTAAATTGTAGGTCCCGGCTGTTTGTATAGTACGGCAGTCGTTAAGCCATGTCAGAGGCTTTTAGGGCGGCTTGATAAACTCTCGATACCAGAGTTGGCCACTCTCATTCAATAAGAAGAAGAAAAAGTAGTCATAACAAATAAAGAGAGCAGAAGGCAGAGATAATATGTGGGACACATACTCCACTGACATATTCTGTGCTAGTAGCATAGTACAGTCAGTACGGCTTAGTCCATTCTAGTTCCAGTATAGACATGATCTTTGTTGCACTACGATGTGCTAGTATCGCTTCAGGTGATGTGATCAACTGCTCGATAGTATTGTGTAATAAATTAATAATAAATAAACCCTCTATGTTGGACATGGTCCCATACAAAATATGAAACACATCTTTGTGTGCTGGCCACCCAACTTCGATACGTATAAGTATTGCGTTCCAATTTAAGAGGCTAATTCTGATCATGATCACACATAACATACCTACATATACAAACTTTTGCTTCTATACCTACTATTTAACATAGTAGAAAATAGAAGAGGATAACACACGATCCATATCTATCTATTTATGCATATAATAAAGCTGAAGAGGGTAAAAAATCTGTTCATAGAAAATATTAGAACAAAAATGTTTCGGTTTACTTTACATCGATAACAGAACACTATTCAGAAGTTTTTAGAATTGTTGTCTGTTTATTTTAACGCTCATAACGCAAAAACGCCTGAACGGATCATCATGATTTTTGGTACGTAAGTTGTATGAGGTCTTAGGAGTGTCATAGGCTACTTTTTATCTCAAAGTAATGCCAGCAAAGCCTCGGGCGACCACTAGTATTGTAATAAGCCAGTCAACATCTCCAGGATCACGCCAACAACATCTACTACGACTTTGAGTCCAGTGTGTCCTCCGTGGAAGCAGAGGTGCCCTCTCACGAGCTCTACGCAGATTTCGATGAAGACAACTCCATCCTGGTGCTGGAGAACCCAGTGGAGGCGCGCCTGCCTTCTTCTATGATCTCTGTTAAACTGCTCAGGTGACTAGAAATATATAGTGTTACAAGAGAGAGCTCTGTAAATAAGCACTTAAAAAACGTTTGCTTTGTTTGGCTAGATGGCGCTGTGTGCAATGGCACGGGATATTAATTTATTTATCAAGATATCATAGTAAAAGTCATACTCCTAAAACCGTGTTATTATGCCCTGCCTAGTTAGCAGGACATATGCTATAACACGGTTTTAGGGTAACTACATAATAATACAATACAATACATAATAATACAAAAATAACCTTTTTTTAATTTTACATACTAAGTACATACATGTGCGTTCCTAGCGGACCCCGAACTAGGCAATGCCTGTATCTCGGAGGCTCAGGAAAGAATTACATATTTGAAGTAAACATTCGCGCTTTCTATAACAATACAATGATTTTAAATGATTACAGGCTTAATTACATTAAATAATATACAACACAAAAACCAATTCAACAAAAGTACAGGTAGTGTTAGTGTTACAGAACAGTAATGTACAAACTGAAGCTGCATCAAGAAAAAATAATAAAAAGCATGTGCATAACTTTTTAACTGGAAATTAGCTGAAAAAATGATAGATTTCCATACATTTTCCAAGAGGTGATTTACCTATACTTTTTTATGGAACACGTATTTTTTGTGAATTTGTTGCTTTGTCCTCAATAGGTAATAAGGCATTAGGGTACTTGAAAACCAGAAACCCTGTAGAATGCCACAAGATAAGAAGTAAAACAATTATTCAGAGAATTTTATGAAACTCTTTCATTTTCAAGTTAAAAAACACAAAATCTCATCCTGTCGCTCGATCACGACGTGAAAGAGGAACAAACAGACAAACAGACAAAATAACTGTTATAAGTTATCTAACATGAAACTATGATGATACTATTTAATTGCAGAGATATCTTAGAGGCGCGTGCTGTGGCTGCGCGACAGATGCCAAGCTCAACCAAATCCACGATGTAAGTAACTATGAAATCAAACGTCAGTATATTATACCAAACATATATTACTGAGAAATACAATTCCATCATATTGTTTACTCTGTCCATAGAGTATAGAATTGACTAAAAATTTAATACTAAAAATATTTACGAACTTTTATTCGCGAAATCGTAACAGTGTAATCGTCTTAAAAAAGACAAATAACATGTACTGGAAGCGGTACCCCATTATTTTTACTCTCTGACGCGGTGTATAACGATGCTAGTGGGTGTTCGCGGCTTCGCTCGCATTAAAAAGTAAAACTTGCATCCCCTATTATGTACTGGAAGCGGTACCCCATTATTTTTACTCTCTGACGCGGTGTATAACGATGCTAGTGGGTGCTCGCGGCTTCGCTCGCATTAAAAAGTAAAACTTGCATCCCCTATTTCACCCCTTTAAAAGTGACATTTCCAAAAATCATTTCTTAGCGGATGCCTACGTCATAATATCTACGTTAATTACAAATTTCAGCCCGATCCGTCCAGTGGTTTGGGCTCTGTGTTGATAGATCACTATATCAGTCAGTCAGTCACCTTTGAGTTTTATATATAGAGATACATACATATTTGTTTTCACAGCCCATGGATTCCAATGAACAAGACATGTAAGTGCAACTGTACAGATACTTTCTAGGTTTCATCATCATCAGCCTACATTCATCCACTTCTGAGCATAGACTTCTCGCAATCCAAGGCAGCTCTCAGCTTGATTTTCTGCTTCTCGTCTCAACCTCTTCTGATCTGTCCTTCTGTCTATCTATCAGTCTGTCTATGTGTTTCTAGGCTTAGCAGTATTTATTTGCTGCGTCCTAGTTCCACAGGATGCTTGTTACTTTTTTTGGGTTGAAAAAAATACATATTGAACTTATAAATTCATTAAAAAATACATGCCTCATTATATTATATTTGGCCATTTCGACTGGCCTGTTGGCTAAGTTAGTAGTGGGCCTGCCTTCTAATCTAGAATTGCGGGTTCGATACCCGCATAGCACAAGTAAATATGAATTTAATAAAATATATAATTACCTACTTACCTACTTGTGTTGGGTCTGGTGACTGGTCGTTTCTATGTAGGTATAATAAGTAAGTATTTACAAAAAAAGTATATAAGTATTATTCCGTTATCTAGTACCCGCGACACAAGCGTTTGCTTAGTGTAGGGCGAGATGGCGCTGTGTGCAAAAAAAACTTACTGGAAGTCGTAGAAAAAAAGTATTGGTATATGCTTTGTATTAATTCCTGTACATATTTTTATGCAGCTAAAGCTGGTGACAGCAAAACTGGGACTGATGCAGCAGGCGAAGGAACCGAAGCTGGGAGTAAGTACATACATACACCTTAAGAAAATATCTTCTTGGTAAAAAAAAAACAACATTGAAAATAAATAGGTACATTTAAAA
Organism: Macaria liturata; assembly: GCA_964023185.1. NCBI lineage: Eukaryota > Metazoa > Arthropoda > Insecta > Lepidoptera > Geometridae > Macaria > Macaria liturata. The sequence continues at coordinate 4,198,918 of OZ026822.1, forward strand.
TAGAAGACAGTACCGTGAGAAAAAAAGCATGTGTTTGCAACACATAAGCTAAGGTATAATCTACCCTCATACCAAATTTTATCCGTCAAAAAACAAAAACAAACTGCTAAAAACCGGTAGGTACAACCGTTTGAGCGTGAGGTAAAACATACACTCACACAACTCACTCACGCACAAACTCTCGCCTTTATAATATCAGTGTGATGGGAAGTGTGATTTGATGTGTTTTTTTTTTGGTCATATTTTTGCCTGTAAGTAGGTAAGCAAAGGTTATGGCCTAAGATAGAGCGTGCTTACCCGATGAGAACCAATTCACTCTCGATTTTAGATGAGGCAGGCGGCACTGACGCCGGTGCAGACAATGCTGCAGCCACACCTGGCGCAGAGCCTGGTGCGGAGCCAGGAGCAGAACCTGAGGGAGAACCTTCTCCTTAAGAATAACGACTTTAACAAAAAATATACAAATGTTCATTGTATTCGTTTCATATATTTTCTTCCTCCTACCCATTTTTCATATTATGCTATGAAGTGTTTTGCCAAGATAAGTATGACAGGCGTCAATAAATTGATAACGACGTACGTGGTACATATTTCCACAACTCACAACAACTGTTATAATTGTATCAATTACTACTTTAACTACCTAACTATGTATTTTGTGTAAATTAAAACTATTTAGGTGCTTTGAAAAATCGTAGTAATCATATAGGAAGATATTATAAACATAGCTACATTAGTAATTTTGTAACAGAACCTCGGAGGAAGAACCAACCTGGCTGTTTAAAATAAACCATGGTGTCCTCAATTTGAGTTGCTTAGCATTTACTATTGTAATTTATTTAACGTTGCTTGGTCTTTGGTAATGATAGTGATGATTAAAAGCAAGCAAATGCGTCAAGGTTTCACAACGCGCCTGGCTTAGTGGGATGGGACGGAAAATCAATGTCATTGTCAGTTATGTCAATGTCAAGCATTTGCAGAATAATTCAGAAATGCTTTGAATTGAAATAAAATACGTGTCGTTTTTGCGAGAAATATGTAGCATAAACATTATTACGATTTTTAGACTTTTCCTATAATTTAAATAATAAAGTGCTAATCATTTCGAAATAGAGTTACAAAACCTACATTTTGCATGGCAAACTTTTGCCATAAATCATAATCATCGTCTGTTATAAAGAAATAACTGACCGACTGCCTTCAGAGAATTTGTAAACAAAGGATAGGAATTTAATTATTTTGCCATTCGAAGCTTCGCGTGTGGCATTCGGTGCTGTTGCAGTCAGCCATGAGGTTCTTGTGTGTCGTGTAGTGTCGATTAATAGGCTAAGTGGTTTAGTTTTAGTTTATGTGGAGTTTATGTAGAAGTGTTGCTAGGGCCTGGTACAGACGCCGCGCGATGAATAAAGACGCCCCTTTTGGAATTCAGCTGCTGCAGAAAGCCAGTGGGGCGCTCTGCCCCCGGTTTAGAATCAATCGGTTACGATGGTAAGTTAAATTTTATATGTTTGTCTTAGATTTAATTATAGTAAATTAAATCTAAGACAAACATATACAACTTGCGCATGTAACAACTACTTGTGTCAACTGCAAGGGATATTATACAACTTTTTTTGAGCTATAAATTGCATACAACTTTTCTAACATACACAACACTATATCTGTAATTTTAGTAATCTGTAATGCATCAAAATTTTTACCATAGAGGCAGTTAAGTAAGTACTCACTTGATAATTACAAAGTAATAATGCAGTCTACTGCGCTAATACATTATGATATTACATTAATGTAAAAGTAAGTTTCTTGGTTTGTTTGTTCTTCTTTCATGCTACAGCAGAGTGACAGGTTGGCCTGATCTGTAGTTAGGTGATAATACACAGGACAGGCAAGACAAGATGGTGACTTGTGATAATATGTTGTTTTGTACACTTACTTAGGTACTTACACTGGTGTGCCCTAATAATACTCAAGATGATATATACATGTACAGGCAATATAAATTACTTATTACTAAAGTATTTAATTTATTAAGTAAGTACTTAATTATCAGCACTTCAAATTAAAGTTCATCTATAAACCTAAATATCAAATCATGACATACATCATCTTAATACACAAGCCTTGAGCAAAACTCTTGGCATAAAAACTATTACATAAAAACTTCTAAGTAACAGTCACCAAATATGGCAAATGCCATGCAATGAACTCTGGTACTAGATATCATTGACACAGATGTGCCCGTGACACATAAATGGTTGATTAGTCACACTTTTTGTATTGTGTTACATCAATATAATAATGCATCAAACATAATAAATCATAAATATTTGTATGAATATGTGAGAAGCTCCTCGATTGGTTTAAAAACTGTTAACACCAGAGTCAGTCTGTTGTTTTAATGCTTTTGATTATTTTTTAATGTTAAGTATACCTACTTACAAAAGTAAACACACAAACTTTTTCTTCAATTAAAACTATAGTAGTCTTGGTAAAAGGAAATCCATCTTAAAAGTGATCTAAGTGCCCTTGATTTGATATTTTCTTAAGTTTTTTTATTATATGGACAAAAATAAAACCAAACTAAATAAAATAAAAATAAAATAAAATAAGTGTATTTGTTCTTTACTCACAATCAAATGGTTAGACCCTCAACACATACCTACTCTACTTTTATCTGGGATAGGATGCTGCTAGTTTAAAATATTATCATAGTTTCTATGTAAAATATTCATAATCATAAAAATTACTTAACATGAGTAACTTATTCTCACTGATAACATTATTAACAGTATTTGTTTGTTTATTTAAACTTATAATGCGAAAATATTATGTCCATTAGCAAGCAATCTCAGTAGTAAATAAATATTATTGTTAATTAATATAACAGTTAACAGCAATTAGATAATTAACAACTTCATTTGCTAATTAAATGACAAAGGAATCATACTTTATTAAGTTAGTTAGGTTGGTCTTAAGTAAAAAACTCAACTTAACATCAGGCAGGCTGTAGTCAAACAAAAACATATCCCACGTAAAAAAAAGCAAGCTTTAAGTAAAATATTTTAGCATAATATGTTGTGCCATATTTAACCCACTTGCTCAATGACTTGTAAACACAATTAGCATATGTAACACTAAATAATTTAGTCACTAAATGTGTTTAAGAATCCTTGCACATGTAAATTTAACTGAGGTATCCATCAATACCTATACCTACAGATGTAAAAAGTGTGAGGTTTTATGTTAGGAGATAAGGTAAAACTGTGTTTATGTGTGCTGTTAAATTGTTCGTCATTATACATTAGGTAGACTGATAAGTATGGCGGTTAGAAAAATGTTATTGTTAAAGTCTTCTTCTTATTGAATGAGAGTGGCCAACTCTGGTGTAAAGTGTTTATCAAGCTACCCTAAGGGCTTCTGCTTCTGACATGGCTTAATTAACAACTGCCGTATTAGACAAACAGCCGGGACCAACAATTTAACGCGTCATTCGTAACGCGGAAGCGCCTAAAATGTAATGCCACATTACGGTCACCCATCCAAGGATTGACTGTGTCAATCTTTGCTTAACATTATTATGTAATAAAGTTTATTACGATATCCTTTTTTAACTAAAGGATATCCATCATGATCTAAAAGAATATTTGAAATAGTTGACTGTGACTGAAATAATTCACATGTATTTCACAACAATTGGTTACTAGCCCAAGGTTTCTCTATTATTTATTCAGACTACACAAAATAATAATGTTTTAGTTAGCATAATATGTATTCATAAGAAAACTTGCTCATGTTAATATGAGACTAGATAAATGTCGCTATGAATGTATAGATGTGTTGAGATTTCATACTATTCATAATTATACTTAAGTAATAAAACTATGTACTACTTTTTATCAGTAGAAACGCGGGCTAAGCCGCGAGCGTTCACGAGTAAACAGTATTTTTCTTTAGAACTATCTGCAATGCCTAAGATAAGGATGTATTCTTTAAATAGCTAATTGCTTTTCGTGATCGTCATTAATGATTATAATCGTACAAAGTGATAAGCGATTTCACGGAAGTAATTTATGATTTACCTACGGTACCTATCATTGTTCTCGAAATCGGCAACCATCTTTTTATTGGATGCTTCAAAAGGTTTTTTTAATGGACTGAAGAACTAAGCTTCCATATTTTTGAAGTCGGTTCAATTAAATAAGTTCTATCACAACGGGCCTGGGTTTTTTTTTCACTATTATAGTATAATAACAAAGTCGTTTCCCGCGTCTGTCTGTATGTACATATATTTGCTTAGATTTTGAAAACTACACAACGGATTTCGATGCAGTTTTTTTTAATAGATAGAGTGATTCAAACGACAGATGTAAGTGTTGTTTACGTGTATATAATGTGTAATATATTTATATATATATATATATTATAATAATGCGTGCGAAGCCGCGGGCTGAAGTTGTATTATGTATCGTGGCAGAAGCAAGTTCGTAATAAAATAGAAGCAGTTAGCCATGTCAGTGACTTATATCCAGACTATTATATTAGGAAAACTCTTAACACCAGAGTCATGTCACTTTTTTATAAGTCAAGCTATGTACTAATTGCATAAAAAATTAAAGTTATTATAATCATCCACACTAATATGTCAATGTCATCAAAATAATGTCGTCTGTTCGTTCTTCGTCAGTTGTTTTTTCTCTATCACGCCGCCGCAACGCGACGAAGCTACTGATCATAGTTTTTTTAAAGTGGCCAATGACACTCTCATACTAGTATAAAGTCCCGAGAGAGACTTAGCGTAAACTACTTATTATACAAAAATATTATGAGCGTTCTCTAGTAATTACATATGTAGATAAATTAATCTGTAACTATTTACTGAAACGTAATTAAGGACACGGCTACTTAAATTCAAGTGGGCAGGTTACTTATGCAGACTAGACAACAGCAGGTGGACAAAGAGAGCCACAGAATGGATACCCTTGGATAGAACCAGAAACCCGGGGAGACCAAGGAAGAGGTGGAGGGATGTGCTCCACGAAGTCTGCGGTCCTGATTGGATGAGGAAGGCGAGAGAGAGAGAGATGAGTGGAAAACAATAGGGGAGGCCTTTGCCAAGCAGGCAACTTCTGCTGACAAAAATTTAAACTTAAAGTGTGAATTTATATCTAACATATTAATTTTGAGGCAGTATAATAAAGGCTATTTTATTTATTTACTTAAACATACATTTGTTGCACTCTCCAGGTACCAAGCCAGCGTGCTCGTCCTGACCTACCTGACGTACATGACGTACCACCTCACACGCAAGCCCATCTCGGTGGTGAAGAGTGTGCTGCACCAGAACTGCAGCGCGCTCGTGCCGCCGCCAGATGTCGCGCCGGGGGACGACCAGTGGTGTAACTGGCCACCTTTCAGTAAGTCCTTTTTAGAGACAGTTTTATTCCAGTACAGGTATTCTCTCTAACCACGCGTGTCGATGTCATTTCAAGTACCGTCAACAGATTTAACACCAAGAGGTCCAGTGGTGTAACTGGCCACCTATTAGTAAGTTCTTTTTCTATCTTATACCAAAAAGTCTTCTCTTTTTTTTGAGTCGTATTTCCTCATGACTGAAAGTCGTGATTCCCCCGAGGAATTAATTCGGTAGGATAGTTCTCTTGGGAAGAGACATCGTGTAGGGTGCCTAGGTCTTTTCACGAAAAAGTTTAGCATAGGCAATGTAGGCATACACTACAATCTTGCCACCGGACAAACGTCGCGTGTGCGGGTCGAGTGTCCATTCACGCGTGGCAGCTAAGTGTAAATATGTGTTCTACCAGAGCGTCTATTTCTTAAAACTTAAATGTATATATACCTACCTACATACATATACTTATTTTTTAATTTATTCATAACTAGATTTCTTAGAACTGACTCTACTTAGAACTCTTAGAACTGCCTAGATTATATAGATTTATTACAGTCACAATATTTTCTGTACTTTTCCATTTACTAAAAATGCATTATGTTATATTCCAGACACGACAGATGCCAACACACTACTGGGAGCTCTGGACTCTGCGTTTCTGTTCTCATATGCAGCTGCTATGTTCGTCTCAGGTGACATAGCCCATTCTTTATTAAATTTAAGCTATGTCAAAGGCCCTAAAGGTAGTTTGAAATTTCTCAACATCAGGGTTAATAAAATAAAAATATTATAACTAATGTCAATAATTTATAACATAAGTATTTCACAAATTATGACATAATAAAAATGTCAACGATTATATGATTGAGCTCTGATCAAATTGCAATCAGAATATTTTAGTTCCAATATTATCCGCGCGCAGAGTTGTCTTGCTTGAACTATTGTTGACCAGCTTGTTTCCGTCTCTCTAACATATTCTCTCTATCCGCAGGCATGGTGGCCGAGCGAGTAGACCTGCGCTACTTCCTCTCCATCGGCATGCTGCTCTCAGCCTCATTCTGCTACCTGTTCGGCATCGCGAGGACATACTCCATACACAACATATCATACTACCTTCTTATACAGGTACTTTATTTTTCTACTAGGGGACGCCTGCGGCTTCGCTCGCATTATTTCAAGATAAAAAGTAGCATATGACACTCCTAAGACCTCATAATACCTATTATACCAAAAAAACATGATGATCCGTTCAGCCGTTTTTGCGTGATGAGCGTTTAAATTAACTGACAAACAGGCAAAACATATAAAAACTGCTAAAACGTGTTTTACTATCGATTATTTATATCGATTTAAATATAAGTACCGAAACATTTTTTACCTAATATCTTCTATGTTTAGATTTTTGAACCTTTTCAGCACATTATACATATGTATAAAATGCATTAAATGCATAGGTTACTGACTGATCTATCAATGCACAGCCCAAGCCACTGGACTGATCGGGCTGTAATTTTGCTTGTATATAGGTGCAGATGTGTGCATCCGCTAAGAATGGATTACTTATTCGAAATTTTACTCCCAAAGGGACGAAATGGGAGTTGCAAGTTTGTATGAAATTTTCCGATGCCGCTTTAAGTGATATACTGGTGAAATGCCTGACTGTCCAATCCTATCTTACTACCTACCAATGTTGTTACAGCGAAACTTTGTGCGTAAGTTTGTTTTGTTGACACGCTCAAAGAGCTGAACCGATTTGGATATAATTTGTCATGGTAATAGATAAGACTATGGATTAACACAAAGGTTACTTTTTATCCCAATTTAACGCGGGTAACACCGTGGGGGCGCTTGTGTTTAAAAGAATGAGAAACAGTCGGACATCGGAATTTAAAAATAAAAGTTACTGGTAACTTTGCAGCGGACACCCAACTTTCGCGTGTAATATAGATCATTTTTACAAATAGAATAAAATCGAGAGTATTTTTTGTCTAGTTGTCTACTTTTCATATTTGCTGTTAAAATACTTATGAGACTTTTCCATTTACTACTAAATAATAGCATTGCTCGTACTTTTCAGGCAGGCGCCGGAGTAGCGCAAACCAGTGGCTGGCCGGGGACAGTGGCTATCGTCGGGAACTGGTTCGGGAACGCCAAGAAAGGACTCCTGTTCGGCATCTGGAACTCACACACTAGCCTCGGAAATATACTCGGTGAGTTCATTATGATAGACTTTTTACTTGAGAACTGGCACAAAACAAAGTTATGGCCAAAGAAGAAAAAAAAATATGATAGACTGGCCTGTTAGCTTAGTTGGTAGACAGTGTGCCTTCTTTAACCTGTTGCCCTAGCACGAGTCCCCACAGGATGCACGACGTGTCCCGTGTTCTGACACGTCGTCCATCGAGGGTTGAGCTGAAGCTCCCCGAGGCGGGGCCCGTTGCCGGGCCAGCATCACCAGGGCAACGGATGAATGCATCGCACTCTCGTGGCCCTGGACCAACGATGCGGAGGTGGAACACCCCAGGTTTTTAGTGGGTATGCCGCCCTTTGGAGTGGGGCGGAGACTCCCACATAACCATCCACCCTCCCCGCGGTTGGGTGGTACCTATAATAGGTTATCCTGGGACAAAAAAAAGGTGTGCCTTCTAACCTAAATAATAATGTAAAGTAATTATGAATTTTATAACATACCAAAAATCATTACGATCCGTTCAGCTGTTTTTGCGTTTAAATAAACAGACAAAAAATCTAAAAACTGCTGCTGAAACGTGTTATCGATTTAAAGTACAGTCACATACCCAAAGTTTATTTCGACTATCTTCTATGTACCAAATTTTGACCCTCTAGCTTTGTTATAAGTATACATAGTCACACCGACTATCACTTCAGAAATAATGGTTAAAAATTAGCTCAACTTGTTTCGAACACTACGGCTACATTCTCAAGTGGTAGCCGGTGTAATACCTAAATTTAATCAGGCTTTACGGGATTCAGCACATCATCATCATCATCAGCCTAATGAGACCCACTGCAGGGTATAGGCCTCCTCCCTCTTACGCCAATACTACCTGTCTTGCGCTGTTCTTTAGCACATACTTATTAACAAGTAATTTTTCATCTCTTTAGTTTTAAGGTTTTGTTTAAATGTGTAATTCTATAAGTATATAATTTTCTTTCTTTCTTTCATTCATCTCTAGGCACATTAATGGCCTCTGCGTTTGTGGAGACAGACTGGTCGATGTCGTTTATAACCCCGGCCTGCGTGATGGCGATTATCGCTCTACTCGTGTGGATGTTCCTCGCTCCGGAGCCGAGTACCGTGGCCATCACTACTGACAGGATGGTGAGATTGCACTCTATTACTACATTGATAGAGTTCTTTTTTGTATGGCATGTGTTGTGGTGGTTACGACATTACTCGTGTGGATGTTTCTTGCGCCGGAGCCGAGTAGCGTGGCCATCACTACTGACAGGACGGTGAGATTGCTCTCTATTACTACACTGATAGAGTTCCTTTTTGTATGGCACGTGTTGTGGTGGTTACGACATTACTAGTGTGGATGTTCTTTGCGCCGGAGCCGAGTAGCGTGGCCATCACTACTGACAGGACGGTGAGATTGCACTCTATTACTATAACGATAAGGTGCTTTTTTGTATGGGTTATGTTGTGGTGGTTACGACATTATTCGTGTGAATCGAACAGTGATGATTGAACCAACAGTGAGATTAGACTTTAGATTATATTGCTATAACAATAAAGTCTACATTAGTAGGGACAGGTGTTGGGCGTAAAAACCCTGTGATAAATAACCGAGCTGTGTGATTTTAGGCTTTAAAACGACAAGAATAAGGTTTTCTCTTCACAGCCAATATGATTTTAGCACTCCTTCTATGATGTTTCTTGCATCAGAGCAGTGTTTACTTACTGTTCAAACTAAACAGTTAGGTCAGACTTTAAAATTAAGAGTTTTATTATGTATATAAAAGCATTAGCCTAGCCTACTTATAGCGACTGATAGGTGTCGTATCTAAAGCAATCATATCTATATGACTGCAATGAGATTCTTCTATGGATATTTACAATATCTAAATATTATATTAAACTCAAAGGTGACTGACTGACTGATATAGTGATCTATCAACGCACAGCCCAAACCACTGGGGCTGAAATTTGAAATTAAGGTAGATGTTATGACGTAGGCATCCGCTAAGAAAGGATTTATGGAAATGCCACTTTTAAAGGGGTGAAATAGGGATGCAAGTTTTACTTCTTAATGCGAGCGAAGCCGCGAGCATCCACTAGTACATAATATATGCATAGTATCAAATTGTGATATATTATATCTTGTTCCAGGTAACACAAGTGCGTACTAGTATGTCAGACGACGATGAAGAGACGACTGATAGAGAAGATGAAGGTACTTCGCAAGTCATAGTCGGTGATCAGGTGTGTACTATCTTACATCTCACATTCTTCTTATCGAATGAGAGTGGCTAACTCTGGTGTCGAGAGTTTTCAAACCGCCCAAAAGGCCGCTGACCTGGCTTAACGACTGCCTTACTAGACAAACAGCCGGGACCTACAATTTAACGTGTCATCCGACCCGCGGAAGCGCCCAAAATGGAATGCCACTCATGTTGTGTTGTGATAGCTAGTTAATGTAAAAGAAGATTATTTTTTATCCATTTTTAACCTTTTTATGATCATAGCTGTCTCCCACACACATTTTTGGTGGCAATTGTATAGTAGAGTATTTTTATGACATAGTGATCTAATTAATTAAAAACTTCCAATGTATGAAAAACTACAATATCAATCAATCCCAGAAGTGATTGGCTAATCAAATTTTAACATGGTTTTTACGACGAAGTTTTAAAATGATTATTCATTTACTCATTGGCAAACTTAATAAGTTATATAAAATAGTAACAAAATTCCAAATTTAATTGTTATGTACACTTTTATCATATCTTTCAGGCAGCAAATTTACGACCGAATCGACATTCATCGAACGCTTCACAGGTCAGTATCTAAGAGTATGTAAACATACACTCTCACTCACAAACTCTCGCCTATACGTACTGGTTACTCTCTCTTTGAGTTATATTTCCACATGACTGAGGGTTGTGACTCCCCCGCAGAAATAATTCGTTGGGAGAGTTTAGAATAATTCATAGAATTCATTTGGAAATACGACTCGAAGAGAAAACAAAAATTGAAGATTTTGTCGTACTAAACAAACTAAAATTCCAAGTTCCCTGTGACCTACCCTGACAGTAGGTAGCATTTTAATGTTATAACATTACAGTGAAACAATTCAGTATAATATTCTCCTTTCCAGAGAGAGCCAGAAGCGACCGAGGCGACATCTCTCCTCGCTCGTAGAAGCTCCCCGCCGAGCGTACAAACTAGCGCCGTCTCGCTCACACGCGCGCTACAGATCCCGGGCGTTGTGCAGTTCTCTCTGTCGCTCTTCTTCGCGAAACTCGTCAGCTATACGTTCTTGTATTGGCTGCCGATGTATATTAATACTTCGAGTAAGTTATTTTTCTGATGCTACTTTTATGAGTCAAAGTACAATATTATGTACACTTGTAATTAAAATCAAACAGGATCTAGAAAACTTTGCCAAAACCTTAACTTATTTATATGGTATTGTTTTGTCTATTTTTGTCATTCTTTTCTGATATCTATAGTACTGAGTCTTGTTGAATTAGGCTGGCATTAAACGTAACTGATACAGTAGAGATCTAAGTAAATTATTCTAATTAACAATGTGTGCAACATAAGGCCAGCGAAGAGCGAACTATTCAAAAGCTTATTCAGTTTTGGACCTAATAGTACCTACCTACCTCGAGTATCTAATGCCTAAACAGATTTAGTTTTAAAATGTCATTTATCTGTTTACAGCATCACTAACAGCTCGTGAGTCCGGCGAGCTATCCACAGTGTTCGACGCGGGCGGAGCCCTAGGTGCCATCCTAGCGGGGCTCATTGCGGACCGCAGCGGAGCGCCCGCCGCCGTCTGCCTCGCCTTCTATATAGCATGCGCACCTGCGGTAAGGAAATCGGCATACAGCGTACTTTGGGAATCTGTAAGCTCTGGAGGCCGTCGATACGACATAAATAAATCTAAATCTGAAACAAGAAAATATCCGAAAAAATGGTTGGATATACATTAAATCAATAAAATCACACGTTTCTGTTCAGCAGTTTTTAGAACCTTAGTCTGTTTATTTGGTTGCACATCACAGAAAAACGACTCAACGGATTTTTATCATTTTTTGGTATGTAAGTAGTATAAAGTCATGGGTGTGAGATAGGCTACTTTTTATTCCGAAATAATGCGAGCAAAGCTGCGGGCATTTACTAGAATCTGACTTGCTCTATGTTTTTATCTTTTATCTTGAACTCCCAAAACATGTCTGTATATTGTTGGCGTGGTTCCAGCTGCTGGTGTACCAGGCGTTCGGTGCGAGCTCCTACGTGATGAACTGCACGCTGCTGGTGATCACTGGAGCGCTCGTCAACGGACCCTACGCACTCATCACCACCGCGGTCAGCGCTGACCTGGGTAATAATAAATAAATAAAAAAATCTGAGACATTGCACACAGCTCCATCTAGCCCCACACTAAGCAAACGCTTGTGTCGTGGGTACTAGATAACGGATATAATACATATATATAATTTTCTTTTGAAAGTTAAACTGATTATACAATATACATACAAACGACCAGACCCAAAACAAGTAAGTACCTAAATATAAATTTTAAAATTAATATATACATGTGTCACGCAGGAATCGAACCCGCAACCAAAAGCACTAAAAAAAAGGGAAAAAAAGAAAGGCATTAGCCTTCTAATCTAGGGGCCACTATCAACTAAGCTAAAGGGCCAGTTAAATTATACCTATGTAATGTATAGTGAGTTTAGGGTACTTATATAATAGTGTATCTAAAAATATGAATGTCGGTAGACAGTAAAATCATTGTTCTGAACCCAAACCGTGTAGTATCATTCAGACAAACTTACCTAATTGCAAATAAGCGAAAATAATCACAGGTGACAGGATTCGAAAGTGCGTCATAAACAACCTTAGTGCGGGCTTAGCACGTGGGTAGCGTAGGATAGGTTTGCGTATGACTACACTCTGCCTGATGTTAAGCAATGCTTCAGCCTGGGTGTACCACACTTACCAAGAAAATACCTATTAACTCTAAATTTGAAGTCCCCTGGATTTTTGTTCGCAAAAAACACAACTTCCGATAGTGTTCCAAAAAATACAATATTGGCGCTGGTCACACCACCAATCTTGGATGTGGTGTTAACCTCATGCTCAGCCGCGTCCGAGGCAGCACTGACAGCATCCTCCGGGTTGTAGCTGCCCGAATGGACTGCCCCATCATCAATCACGCCGCACAGCTACACATGTTTTATGACCCTTTTAATAAAAAAATCTTAGTTGGTAACAAAGTAATTTAATGTTGACATTTATCATTTAATTTAATTTTATTAATTGTCATTTTTCTATTATGTGATTTAATTAATATTGACTTAACTAATAATTATTTTAATAATTTTCTAATTGCTTCTATTATGTTTAATCATTTTCTCAATGCAAGTGGTGTATGTTTTGTGTATGGACTAAAAGTTCGAAATAAATGACATTTATTTTTATTTTATATATACTTACTTACTCTTATTCTAAAATATTATTTATATTTATATTGCCAGGTACCCACAGCAGTTTATCGGGCAACTCTCGAGCGCTGGCCACGGTGACAGCCATCATCGATGGCACGGGGTCGCTCGGGGCCGCCCTCGGGCCCATGCTGGCCGGGGTCGTGTCCGGCAGCGGCTGGAGACAAGTGTTCATAATGCTCATTGCCTGCACGGCGCTAGCTGCCGTCTTTATTACCAAGTAAGTTGATAGTGTACAACATTTCTAAAGTTGCTGAAAACTGCACGATGTTACTAGACTGCACTATTCTGGAAACTGCACGATTTAAACAATACTGCACAAATGGCTGTAGCATGCTGCTTAATTACTTAAATCGATGGCGAAAAGTCTCTCTTACTCTCATTGCCTGGCTAGCGCTTCAACGCGCTTGCTGCCGAGTTTATTACTAAGTAAGTTGGTAGATAACTGCACGATTATAGAGTTGCACGATGGTGCTAAACTGCACGAACTGCACGATTACATAAACTGCCCAATATAATCTAAATAACTGCATATTATGTACTAACATTCCTACTACAAATCGTCAGATCTCGTATTTAGTAACACAATGCAAGCAGTGTCCATTTTTGTTTATGTTTTGTTCATTATTTTAAAAAAGTACAAATTCAAATTCAAATTTAAATTCAAATTATTTATTTACACAAACGATTACATGAAACCTGAGAATAATACATAGCTGTGCTTAATAATAGGTTAATAAAGGTTAATATGTGCTCTTGTGAGCCCTGCACTAAGTATGAAACTTGTATCGCAGGCGCCCACATCTAGCATTACTTGAGAGCATTACTGATGCGGTGTGAGATTACTTTAAATGTGGTACTTGTTGACACATGGTTTCGGAAGTGTATGCATGAGTGTGGATGTGTGAAGGTGTGTGAGTGTAGGTGAGTGTTTGGGATGAGTAAGTGTTAATGTTGCGTTTCTATGTATAAGTATGAAAGTATCATAAGTATTTTAATTTTCCACTCCCAATACTACTTTGTAGTTTCAGTAGCTTAGCCTTTATTAAAAATAAATATTAGATTATAAATGTAATCCTTATTTTCAGGATGGCTATTGCTGAAATAATCAAAATCCGTCAAGATAGAAGACTATCGTCCCCGCCGCGAGTGAGAATAGAATGACACACAAACAACTAAACAAACAGGGATCTTCTATATATAAGGCTGCCGATTTTATGTGTTTTTGCTTGAATTTAGAAACAATTTGTGCTTAATTGCGAAGAAACTGTGTTAACAATGTTTAGACAAGAGTTTCTTTTCATTTCTATTATGTTATCAATATACTTATTATGATAAAGTTTGGCACAAAGACAATCTGACTTTCATAATTTTTAGCTACTTTAACTCTATAATATACCAAATCAGTGCGAGTATTAAATTGAATGTGTTTCATTAAAAAATAATGATCTTATATTATAATTTTATTTAAAAATGTTCCATAAGGTTTTACTTCTGTAAAACCTTATCCTTATCGCCGTGTGAGTACGACTCAAAAGGCCAAATTAGTTAGCTAATAAATATAATTATTACAACTGGTTCCTATATTGTATTGTTATTGACTGGGAAATATGTATTTTTTAAAGGTAGAGCAATTGCCTTAGTTACATTTTAAATATCTTATCATAAATAGAAAAACTGATAGTATCATTCCAGGATTTTTAGAAATGTCTATCCATGATCTTTATTAATGTGTATGCCAACTAAATGTCAGAGGCCCTTAGGGCGGCTTGATAAACTCTCGACACCAGAGTTGGCCACTCTCATTCGATAAGAAGAATACCTAAAATTCATTACTTATTTAGCATAAACAAAAACAAATGTTTTTAAAGTATAACAATCAATGAGATTCAGTTAAATTGTATGGTCTGTCTGTATATCATAGTATGATAGTCATGTCAGAGGCCCCTAGGGTGGAATGAGACTTGGTTACTTTAATACGAACTGGCTTATCAATGAGTGTTATTTATTAATGTACATGACAAGTACATTATGTTATGTTAAGTACATTATGTTATGGTTATATGATGTCTATGTGTATTAATCAATAATCATAAATTTATCTAAGAATTAATATAAAGTGATATACCCGCTAAACAAAATTGAGTACACAATAAATGGTTGATACCTTCATTATTCATTTACTATTAAATGTTCACATAAATTCAAGTATATACTGATCTCTATGTAGGGATGTGTTTAGAAAACTATATAAATGTTATTTACATTGGTATATGTATTGAATGTCAATCAACTTAATGTACTCTTATATATGTTGTATTTTAAATAAATAAACATATGCATACTTATTAAAATGCCAAGATTTATCGAAACTGAAAATAAAGTTGTTTAAAATTATTGGAAGAAATTTTTGTAAAACTTGTTCATTAGAATGTATAATCGTGTTCATTTTGAGGCCCTGTTTTTGTCATAGCATTTTACTGATACGAAATCATTTTGTGCTCTTTTAAGCATGTTGACAAGTAAGCATTTATGTATTACAAATTCTTTATGTAATAAGTTACCTAATGTATATTAAATGTACAAAAAGATGTTTTAAATAAATAAAATATATCTATATCATTGTATCAATTTGTTTATTTACTTACATCTATATATGTATTTACAAATTCTTAAGATAATATTATTTGATTAGATAATAATTTAGTTTTTTTTTTACAAGTAATGGGTTTGCACTTGACCGTAATTCGCCTGATGGTAAGCAATCATTACGGTCTAGCATGGAATGTGCTTACCCAGTAAGAACCGATTCACTCTCGCTTTGAAGATCGCAAGGTTATATTCAACAGGGAACAGGGAGTCAGGCAGGCAGTTCCACAATTTCGCAGGTCGCACTATAAAAGTGGAAGCAAAACGCTTAGTGCGAGATAAAAATAAAAGCAAAATCTACCTATCTACCCATAGGACATCCTCATTCTTAGTCATATTCATTACTTGCATCATCTACTATGTATATGAGATAGTCCTAAATGTTAGACTAATCTACTTCCATACCCAATTCATCCAGATTGGTTCAGCTGTTGGTGTATGAAGAAAGAATAAATATAGTCACAAACTTTTCCTTTATATTATTCGTTAGTGTGATTAATAGGGTTTCACTCCACAGTTTCCTCATTATTTATTAATTTACCTGAAAGACTACTTACACTTATATACTTAATAATAGTAATTCTGGAATTATGGTTAAGGCATCCTCACCACAGGATATAATCCAAGTAAGTTACAATAATTTCAGTTCTTAAAACCAGGCTATGCTCTTCCCATGGGCAGTATGAAAGCGAGTGCATCTCCAGTAGGTCCCCAGGCCACTCTCTGAGTCTGGTACACTGTCACCCATGCAGCTAATGCTGCAGCCCATATAGCAGCCCCACCTCCACTTAGAACCACCACTGGAACAAGAAAAAAAGGTTAAAGTTTGTTTGTATCATCATTACAAGCATGTGACATGTTTATATTGAAATTTGGATGCCAGTAAGCCAAACTTTTCTGCAATCCTATGCTGCTTCTTTTGAATGCAGATAGCTCAGTTGAGTATGTGTGGCCAAATGTAATGTCAAGAGTTTGCAAAGCCTTTGGTGTTGTGTGGACAGTAAAGTACAATTTTAAGTGGTTAGTTACTAGCAACAGCGAATATAGTTACCCATGTGATAAAAGATTTGATCCAAGCTAAAATAGTTGACTTATTTACAAAACATTCAAAATTACTTACATTTCTTGATTTGTTTCTGTTCGTCAAATGGTGGTTTTTGAAAGGCTTCCTTGTAGAACCATATAGCATTTACAGCCCATACAAATGGTAGAAATATACAACCAACTAAAAAGGAACGGATGCTAATTATTTTATGTCTATGAATATAGTAGGAAAGAGAAAAAACATACACTTTATACAGGGCCCATTGTTAATGGTACTATCATCTAATTTAGATTGTCTGATAGACCAATAAATAATTAGGTATTACTGTATATGTCTATAGTACTTTAAAAATAATTTATGACTGTAAAAATGGGATTGGAGAAAGTGACTCAGTAGCCCTAGCCAGTGGGTGGTTCATAAAATTTGAATACCATGATTATTAAATACCTTTGAAGTACCACTTGCAAAGCTCAAGTTTTTTATCGTTTGTAAGTCTGTTTAGGTCCATTCTGAAATGAAACTTGTGGCAATAATATATAAAATATCCTTGTTCTTTTCTTTTTCTTTCCACTTATTTTTTGTTGACGATAACTGGACGATAATCAATTATGTTCCAGGTTCCACGCATTTTGTCCATTTTGACATGTAACTTTTACTGTCATTATAGCATGATTTGTATCTCACTTACGCATGAGGGAAGTCCAATTTTGTTTTCTCTTTTACATCTCTATGCTAGAGACGTAAACAAGTGGTCAGTAACATTCTTAATTTGTAAAATATTGCGTATGAGGGAACGCTTTTATAAATGAAACGTCATTATCATTTTAAATAATAGAATAAATGACCAAATACTTGTTCAAATATCAAAATATTTCATTTTTATTAGTATTACTCGCTGAAACCTTGAAGCTTGGCTGGATTTTGCGATTTGCAAGCTGTATTTTCCTAGATTCTTCACGTCTCGTATGCTGGAATCTAGAATTATTATTCTAGAATCTATTCAAATGGACGAAGCGCTCTGACAAGTGCGTAAAAGGCGTGGAATGAAACGGAATGAAATGGACAATACAAAAATGGCCGAATTGTATTGAATTGAATGTCAAACGCAGAAAATGATAAATAAGTAAATAAAAATGTTTTCGGTGTGGAAATACTTGTTCTCGTGTGTAATTCTCATTATTTTTAATTCACAATCATGTAAGTTAAACTTTAATCCAATTACTTTGTTAGTATTTGCTGTATTATCGTAAGTTTCACGTACACAGATTTTGGCTATATTTATGGCTGTTTTTGGTCAAAAAGACCTTGATTTTTCGTTTGCAAGTGAATATTAGCATAAGTTATCAGTTAATTCCAAGGCAGCCCGTCAGTTTTGGGCTTATCGTCCAATAATTCATCGTAAAACCTTGGTTTGTATTGCTGTACGCCGTGTTTTTTTTCCTTGGGGTTTCTAGGTTTCAAACAATTTCGGTTATTTATGATGGTCCTTTCACTTGACAACCATCCTTCTGGTGATGTTTGCATAGAAATGTATCTAATCGTTATATAAGTTATGATTTCACTTTTAAAAGCAAAGAATTTTATGTCAAAATTCCATTTCTTTAACATCCTACAGAGCAGATTGATGAGCTCTTGTTTCAGAGTTTAATTTGATTATGTCTTCTTGATCTTGGCTACTCACAAGTACCTAGCCAGCCCCAAGTTTCAATTAACTTAAAAAGATAGATAAGCACTTAAGTAAATAATATTTACTGTGCTACTTTGGTTTATTCTTTTCACTTGATTATTTCATTATCTAATAATTTTTAAAGCTAATATTATATAGAAATTTATAATGATAGCTATCTGTAATACAAAACCAGTATACACCACACCAATCTAAATATCACATTGGCCTTAAAATAGTCATTAATTATGTAAGTCTATGGGATCTATACTATCACAGCCTTTTAGTCAAGACAAAATTTTACAATTTTGTCTTTTAAAAGATTCACTTTTCAGGCTAGATTGGCTAAGGAATCCAATTCTGAACACTATTTTCAAGCTTTTACAATTCCAAAGAAAAATCTTTGATAAAGTACTACATGTTTGTTATAATGATTTGTTCCAGGCACAACAGAACTGGTCCTGACCCAATCCCTTGTGCTGTACAGCCCGGACGAGCCGGAGTACCTGGATGTGCTGGTCCGGCAGGTCAACGACAGCATTACACTCATCTGTGAGCTGAAGGGGGATGTGGCTCACAGGAACTATGTGTGGAACTATGTGCCCAGCAACCATTCTACTGCTACTAATGATAGGTAACAAATATGATACAGTTGCAAACATAAATAAATATGGTAATAAAAATAATGGTAAAAGTGATTTCTTAGAGCTTTTTGCTTCTATTTGACATAAAAGTAAAAAAACATCAAGCAATCGATTGGAACATTTTTCATGTTTGGAAAATAGTCATGAGAGTTTCAAAAACTACCCTTTTTCCTGAATAAATGTGAGCAAAGGTAACAATGTTTTCTATGTACATATATTTCTTTACATACTACCTAACTTCTGAATCTTAACAAGTTTATTAAAGTAGACAGAGTTTTATTTCACTCTATTAACCTGAGCAAATAATTAGAATATAATTGAAAACATTCTGTTTTTGCTTTATTAGTAAAACATTAAAACAATTTATTTTTAAAATTTTATAGGCCATTACAAGTGACTCCAAGTGGGCTAGCCATCAGCAGCACCCTACAGCGCTCCAGGCTGCAGGTGTCAGACTCTGGCCACTACATGTGCTCTGTGCCTCCCTTCAGTGTCACCAAGTATATTGCAGTGCAGACTAGAGGTGGGTCTAATAAGAGACACTTTATGACTTCCTCGGGTTTCACAATACTCTGTAACAACAAATCTGGTTTTGTGCAATTTGAAATCACAAGTAAATTTTGTCAAATTCACAAAGTGACAACTTATTTCATTGTACCTACTTCCTGTATGTACATAGTTTGAATTCCAAAGGCTGCAGCAATGTGTAACGACAGGCAGGCTCGAGTGAAACCCATAAAGATAAGATAAAGATAAAGATAAATTTATTGTAAACAAAACAATATGTTACACTTTACAAATAGCTCTGCCTCTTACATTAGTAAAAAACTGTGTCGTAGAGAGGCAGGTTCTTCCAGGGGTTCTAGTTTACAACTTAGTTTTATATTAACAACTTAAAATAATGTAGTATGTTAAGTGATTACAAAATAGTCTATGTCTAGTTATTGTTTATACATAATATGATATTACTTAATCTATTTGTATCCTAAATTGAATTTTATATAATATAATATGAACAGCTATTTATATATTTACAATGATGTTATGCGTGGAGTATTGGCGATTAGTTCTGGATGTTTGTGTGTGTGTGTTTGTATGTGCATATGTGTGCGTTCGCGTGTGCGTATGGGTGTGTGTGTGCGCTACGTGTTTATGTGTCTTTTGAGATTGCGTATACTGGTGTGTTTGTAAGTGTGACTTAAGGTGTTGTTGATAATTGTCTTTTTTACCCATCCCATGGGGCGTGGGATGCGGAGGCATCTCACACCCCCTAGCAGGGATAAGTCGATGCCCGGTGGTCCATGGGCATTGCTCGTGCCGCAGGAGAAGTGGGTGGCACCCTTAGTGAGGTGTGTCTACGTTGACCGTGGACTGAGGACTGGGCGAGAATCGCGGAGGAGTATAATTGCTCGCTTTCCCGCGATATCCGCCCTATCCAAGACGTAGAGACATCGTGGTAGGTTTTAGTCTGTAGTGGATTCACATTAGCTCCGAGCCCGACATACACCGCTGTACCCCCCCTGGGGACAGTGCGGAGATGCGTTATTGAATTTCCTCCACAAAAAAAGGCTCTAGTGAAACACAAACCTATCCCACATAAAAAAACAACTTGGCTGAGCTGTATTGTCTATAATATACATTTTATTAAATATATATTTCGCCAGGTCCAATAAAGTGCGCGCGCGGTGCGTTCACGTGCGGCGCGCGCTGCGTGATGCCGATGTACGTGTGCGACGGACGCAGCGACTGCGCGCGCGGCGAGGACGAGAGCACCACCATGTGTCTGCCGCGCGTCTGCGCACGTGAGTCAATAACGTTTTTTAAAAACATTCACTTTGGTGTCATGACACAAACGATTTAATAATTACACACACTGCTGTACATATACATATGTACACAACAAACATACTGATATACAGGCATACATAGGTATCTTCTAGGTAAATGTGTTACACCCTAGGCTGCAGCAATGCTTAACATCAGGCAGGCTATAGTCAAACATAAATCTATCCCACGTAAAAAAAAACACATGTGTGATTAATGTATAAGTTTGATTAAGGATGAGTGATGCTAAAAACTGTTGGTTTAAAGTTTCTACTAGCTCTACGAAAGTTCTGCTAAAGTGTCTAAAGTCCAGCGTTGAACCCGAACAATGCCTAGATATGGTTTTGGTGGTGACTGACAATGAGTTGAGATTGTGATAATTTCATCATGATTATACTCTATCATCATCATCACATAGAACCTATTATTTCTATTATTAGATACTTGTCGAGCTAATTTTCAACATATACAATTAAATTTAATCATGCCTTACGTAACTATAATACAGAGATTTCTATTATTATCTTAGCAGGGCATTAACATTCTCCCTTATACCCATATACTCCCAGTTTTGATTTATGATGTGTGCTTACTTTGCATTACTGATCACAAGCTGTTTATTGTCCCAGGCCCTGACAAGTTGAACTGTTCGTCGGGGCGCTGCATCTCCGCGATGGCGTGCTGCCGCGGCGCCGCGCCGCTCTGCCACCAGCCCGACTGCTGCGCCGAGTACATCAGGGAGCTGCCGCACGATGGTATCGTACTAAGTTATCACTATCATATCAGGAATATATATCTCTCTAATATAGAGAAAGTAAAGGATTAGTCTAGTTCATCAGTCCAGTTATAAAGATTGAATTTAGGCTTGTTGTCTCAAAAGAAGAGGTTTTTTACTTTTTAATTTTGACAATAAAAAGAAAATAATAAAACCCATGCAATTATAGAGGTTCGATTCATCTCACTATCATAGGTAATTCCTTGATAAAATATCGGGCCGAAGAGAAAAAGATTTTTACTGTATTAGGTCTCGAAATTGTCAAAGGTTACTCTATTTATACCGAAATAACGCAAACGAAGACGCGGGCATTATCTAATGTCATCCTCGCATCGTGTTCCTCATTACTGAGGGTCGTGACTCCCCGCAGATTTTACTCATTGTGAATGTAAAAATACCTGTTTCCAGGAGGTGGCCTGCTAGACATCGAGTTGCCCCCATCATATTATGAAGACCACCGTGCACCGGATGACTACGGATTCATACAGTCTACCATCTACACTGTCACAGGTGAGTTAAAACTGTCAACTTACAATTTTATATTACTACCTTGACGGACAGGCGGAATCGACTATCTCTTTGTATAAACTTAATACAGATATCACTTACATAAACTTGACTTACTTGACACTTAAACCTGATGATTGATTGATTGATCAAAAATATTGTTCATCTTAGAATCAACGTAATGTGCAATGGCAACGAACCTTGACCCAACGACACAGGCTTGCCTAGTGCGGGTAAAAGTGAACAGACTTGAAAATACTTCCAAATGTTGATTGACATTCTGTAACTTATATGTTAGAATATCTTTTTTTAATTTATTTACTTACTTTCCAGCGTGCGCCCTGATATTCATGATCGCGGTGGTGCTGCTGGTGTCCGCCATCTGCAAGATGCAGATGAAGCGCGCGGCGCTTCGCGGCTACACGCATGCGGACCGCGCCGCCGCGCACCACTATACCGCGCAGTACCACCAGGTATACAGGGCTACTTACCAGGTAGGCAGATGAAGCGCGCGGCGCTGCGCGGCTACACGCACGCGGACCGCGCCGCCGCGCACCACTACACCGCGCAGTACCACCAGGTATACAGGGCTACTTACCAGGTAGGCAGATGAAGCGCGCGGCGCTGCGCGGCTACACGCACGCGGACCGCGCCGCCGCGCACCACTACACCGCGCAGTACCACCAGGTATACAGGGCTACTTACCAGGTAGGCAGATGAAGCGCGCGGCGCTGCGCGGCTACACGCACGCGGACCGCGCCGCCGCGCACCACTACACCGCGCAGTACCACCAGGTATACAGGGCTACTTACCAGGTAGGCAGATGAAGCGCGCGGCGCTGCGCGGCTACACGCACGCGGACCGCGCCGCCGCGCACCACTACACCGCGCAGTACCTCCAGGTATACAGGGCTACTTACCAGGTAGGCAGATGAAGCGCGCGGCGCTGCGCGGCTACACGCACGCGGACCGCGCCGCCGCGCACCACTACACCGCGCAGTACCACCAGGTATACAGGGCTACTTACCAGGTAGGCAGATGAAGCGCGCGGCGCTGCGCGGCTACACGCACGCGGACCGCGCCGCCGCGCACCACTACACCGCGCAGTACCACCAGGTATACAGGGCTACTTACCAGGTAGGCGGATGAAGCGCGCGGCGCTGCGCGGCTACACGCACGCGGACCGCGCCGCCGCGCACCACTACACCGCGCAGTACCACCAGGTATACAGGGCTACTTACCAGGTAGGCGGATGAAGCGCGCGGCGCTGCGCGGCTACACGCACGCGGACCGCGCCGCCGCGCACCACTACACCGCGCAGTACCACCAGGTATACAGGGCTACTTACCAGGTAGGCAGATGAAGCGCGCGGCGCTGCGCGGCTACACGCACGCGGACCGCGCCGCCGCGCACCACTACACCGCGCAGTACCACCAGGTATACAGGGCTACTTACCAGGTAGGCGGATGAAGCGCGCGGCGCTGCGCGGCTACACGCACGCGGACCGCGCCGCCGCGCACCACTACACCGCGCAGTACCACCAGGTATACAGGGCTACTTACCAGGTAGGCAGATGAAGCGCGCGGCGCTGCGCGGCTACACGCACGCGGACCGCGCCGCCGCGCACCACTACACCGCGCAGTACCACCAGGTATACAGGGCTACTTACCAGGTAGGCAGATGAAGCGCGCGGCGCTGCGCGGCTACACGCACGCGGACCGCGCCGCCGCGCACCACTACACCGCGCAGTACCACCAGGTATACAGGGCTACTTACCAGGTAGGCAGATGAAGCGCGCGGCGCTGCGCGGCTACACGCACGCGGACCGCGCCGCCGCGCACCACTACACCGCGCAGTACCACCAGGTATACAGGGCTACTTACCAGGTAGGCAGATGAAGCGCGCGGCGCTGCGCGGCTACACGCACGCGGACCGCGCCGCCGCGCACCACTACACCGCGCAGTACCACCAGGTATACAGGGCTACTTACCAGGTAGGCAGATGAAGCGCGCGGCGCTGCGCGGCTACACGCACGCGGACCGCGCCGCCGCGCACCACTACACCGCGCAGTACCACCAGGTATACAGGGCTACTTACCAGGTAGGCAGATGAAGCGCGCGGCGCTGCGCGGCTACACGCACGCGGACCGCGCCGCCGCGCACCACTACACCGCGCAGTACCACCAGGTATACAGGGCTACTTACCAGGTAGGCGGATGAAGCGCGCGGCGCTGCGCGGCTACACGCACGCGGACCGCGCCGCCGCGCACCACTACACCGCGCAGTACCACCAGGTATACAGGGCTACTTACCAGGTAGGCAGATGAAGCGCGCGGCGCTGCGCGGCTACACGCACGCGGACCGCGCCGCCGCGCACCACTACACCGCGCAGTACCACCAGGTATACAGGGCTACTTACCAGGTAGGCAGATGAAGCGCGCGGCGCTGCGCGGCTACACGCACGCGGACCGCGCCGCCGCGCACCACTACACCGCGCAGTACCACCAGGTATACAGGGCTACTTACCAGGTAGGCAGATGAAGCGCGCGGCGCTGCGCGGCTACACGCACGCGGACCGCGCCGCCGCGCACCACTACACCGCGCAGTACCACCAGGTATACAGGGCTACTTACCAGGTAGGCGGATGAAGCGCGCGGCGCTGCGCGGCTACACGCACGCGGACCGCGCCGCCGCGCACCACTACACCGCGCAGTACCACCAGGTATACAGGGCTACTTACCAGGTAGGCAGATGAAGCGCGCGGCGCTGCGCGGCTACACGCACGCGGACCGCGCCGCCGCGCACCACTACACCGCGCAGTACCACCAGGTATACAGGGCTACTTACCAGGTAGGCAGATGAAGCGCGCGGCGCTGCGCGGCTACACGCACGCGGACCGCGCCGCCGCGCACCACTACACCGCGCAGTACCACCAGGTATACAGGGCTACTTACCAGGTAGGCAGATGAAGCGCGCGGCGCTGCGCGGCTACACGCACGCGGACCGCGCCGCCGCGCACCACTACACCGCGCAGTACCACCAGGTATACAGGGCTACTTACCAGGTAGGCAGATGAAGCGCGCGGCGCTGCGCGGCTACACGCACGCGGACCGCGCCGCCGCGCACCACTACACCGCGCAGTACCACCAGGTATACAGGGCTACTTACCAGGTAGGCAGATGAAGCGCGCGGCGCTGCGCGGCTACACGCACGCGGACCGCGCCGCCGCGCACCACTACACCGCGCAGTACCACCAGGTATACAGGGCTACTTACCAGGTAGGCAGATGAAGCGCGCGGCGCTGCGCGGCTACACGCACGCGGACCGCGCCGCCGCGCACCACTACACCGCGCAGTACCACCAGGTATACAGGGCTACTTACCAGGTAGGCAGATGAAGCGCGCGGCGCTGCGCGGCTACACGCACGCGGACCGCGCCGCCGCGCACCACTACACCGCGCAGTACCACCAGATATACAGGGCTACTCACAGAACAGAGAAAACAATGAAACTAATGCTCGTATCTCCTGCCTGTGCCACAATTATGCAGAATATCGCAACATTCGCGGCGGCCATGATAAGTCGTGCTTAGCTACGTGAGCTAAAAACACGCTCCGCACTCGCACAAAAAACATGTTCAAAAATAATTCATGCCTTGTTGTGCAATTATTACGAGTCAAACTGAAAGCAGGACGAATAATTTAATAAATAGAGATGTAAATTTTGTTGTATATGTTTGTTTGGTACCCGTACTAAGTAGTTATAAGGGCCCTTCCATTGTTTTCTCTATTTCGTTGGGTTACTAGTCAATTAACCACAACCTTTTAAGAGCTTAAGGCATGATTAAATTTAAGTTGTAATAACCGGCTAGCACTTACGTCAATAATATTTTTAAGGCTATTTTTTAGTTTTTTTTTACCTTTAAGAGCTGTTTTAGTACGTCATAAGCAACCCCTAGGTATATATGTAATCCAGTGTAAAGATCTAATCTATCTCTGTACAACATTTTATTGGGAACTTTACAAAGGTACATGCTTACCATTGAGCTAGGATTATACACAGACACAATCTCAAACTAAAAAGCGCAGGAAAGTGTCCGACCGCCAACATCGTCAGCGAGCTCAAACAAAAGACTGCTTGTCTCTTTCGCTCTAACATATTTTGAGAACGTGCAAAAGAGATAGGTAATCCAAAAGTCTGCTCAACGAGTAGCATGGCCAGAGTTTTGGTCCGGACATTTTTTTCGAGCGTTTGTGACTCTGTATAATCTGTATAATAGAAATACCAATGTATGGGATTGACATCGCGACGATTGACATGCTACGTCACTCCCATACATTGGTATTTCTATTCTATGAGCGAGCGACAGTACGCTTACTAAAATACGCCTCTTGTCTAACAGGGCAGATGTAATCTGACTTGCTCTATATGGTGCGATGCCATAAGGTTAATAAAGTTTTTTTTTATCTATTATCTTTTTAATCCTAGCTCAATAATGCTTACACACTGAAACATTTCTATTAATAAATGTGCTATATATAAATATTATTTTTTTATTTTCAGGCGCACAGTTTCCCCCCCTGCTACGAGGCGTCGCGCCTGTTAGAGCAGGACGGCATCACAGTGTCGCCCCCTCGCTCGCCCGCGCACCGACCCACCGACTTGGATACACAGGTGATACAGGGTTACTTACTACTGAACAAACTGTATACTTTGCACAAATTATTATCTCCCGTAGATTATCAAATTATTACTCTTGAGTGCCAGTCCTGTCCTGTCGCGGATAGACCTAGACACCCACCACAATATGTCGGTCCTAGAGAATTCCCCTTACGAATTAATGAGTCATGACCCTCAGTCATAAGGAAATACGACTCAAGAGAGAGATACTGTCATGGTGGGCAAAAGCATCCCTATACCCTATTTTCGTTTATTTCTTTCCAGTGCTATTGTATTCATTTGTGTTTATCCAGATCGTCTTCCATCGCTTTTGAAGATTATGATACTTTAGCAAAAATGAAGACGAGGTTAGCAAAACTAATCACTATGAACAAGATTCGAACTGCGATTTCTGGATGCGCCAGAGGATGCATTAACAAAAAATAAATGAAGTATTCTGCTTGTCTTAACAAATTGTTTTTTATGTATACACAGAAGAAATGTATGACTATCTTATTTAAAATTTATATTTCAGCGCGTCGCTCCCATGGAGCCGTCGGTAGCGTCCCCGCCGCGCGGGCTGGCTCGACTCACTTCTATATTCTCGTCCAGATACAGACAGGTACACATGTGTGTTCTTTATAAAAATTTGATGCTCGTAGCTCCTGTTTTCGACCTATGTCACTCCCAAGGCTATACTACCACCATACCAAAAATCATGACGATCCGTCGCTCTAAAGCGGCGTGAAAACGGGACATACAGACCAATAAACTCACTTCTATTCCTTTCTATGTTATAATGTATACCGAATACTGTTATAATAATTTATTTTTATGTCTTTAAAATTAGATGAAACATAATCAATATTACCTATATTTATTATTCATTAAATAAATAACTAAGCCATTTGATAGAATACTGAATCCACGTTCAATACTATGCCTCTAGGCTAATGGAGTAGTAGTAATAACATATAATAATTTATTCGCAGGTCCCCACGCACCCCGACGTGGAGCTAACATCGGTCCCCGCCTCCTCCACGCCCTCCTCCCCCTCGCATCCGCACTCCCCTCCACTCCCCCTCGACTACCGCTCCCCCACCTACTGCGAGCTCAACACGGAGCTCATATTCAGTCCCGAGGAGATGGGCAGGGAGTTGAACTACATGGCAACACCGGTGGAGTTCTTCCGGCGACGGACCATGAGGAGAAATACGCTGGAGAGAGTCATGGATCAACTGGATAGACAGCGGCTGACCTTGCAACTTGGTGAGTGTGATATCTATATATGTATATACAAGAAAGTGGTGTCAGTTACACCATTTATACATCAAGAACGGCTGAACGGATTTAGCTGAAAATTGGTGGGGAGGTAGCTTAGAACCAGGAGACGGACATAGGATACTTCTAATCCCGTTTTTTCTTCTTTTTTTTATTGAATTGAATAAAATCCAAAATCTGCTTATTTATTGCCTCTAAGGCGGAACAGAGTTCGCCGGGGCAGCTACTTTTATACATAAAATACATAGTTGGCAAAGAATTTGTATTTAGTGCTTAGTAGGTAAATGGAAATGGAATCGACCAACATAACAACATCAATGTAGTTATTGCTACTTATATGAGAATAATACATGTGCTATTGGTTTAAAAGCCATCAAGCACGTGGAATACAGTTGTCTTTGGTCTGGGTCTTGATAGTCTTTAGTACTTAAATACTTTATGGTGTCAGCTAGCACCGTGCTAGCAGAGCAAGCACACAGACGACACAGCCAGCCCCAACGGAAGACCAGCGCTGATTGCTTCCAGTAATCAGCATTATGCTGAGTTCTGGCTGTGTTTATTTGTTTTTTTTTTATTTGGTAAATGTCCGTAAATCTGTCTCTCAATAAATGTTTTTCTATTTTGTTCTAAAAACGGTCAGCACACGAGCTAAGTACAATAGTAATGTTAAAATACTAACGTTTCATTCATTATTTATTTATTTATTTACCTAATTAAAACGGTAACAACCAATTACTTACAGTTATTAATTCCCAATTATGAATGTTTATCTGCAGGTCGTTTCCAGCTCAGCATCCCCCGGCTGGGCCGCACGGAGCCCCGCCCCGACACGCCGGTGGCCGAGTCGGCGCGCCCGCTCGACTCGCTCGACCTGCTCCGGATCGACGCGCGAGACACCTACACGCTCAACGGGCGCACTATACGCCTGCTGGGCGCCGATATACAGCACTTCCCGGGCGCCGGGGCCGCGGGGAACCCGCCCTCTTATACTGAAGCTGTCAGGTTAGTCATCTTCTTTAATTGTTTAGTTAGACTAGAGTAAGACTTACTCCGTCTTATTACAAAACGCGGTTTAAATATTAGTCCAGGACTCCGAAAATAAAAAGTAGGTTCATGTTGTTCAAACATCATATACAAACAATCAAAATGTCAACTTCAAATTGGGACGTTGATTGGTAACATTATGACAATTTGATAATTATGACAGTAGACACCAATTTCGAACAACAAAAACGGACTGCGTATTTTCAAAGTTGTGGACTAATAGTTAAACCACGTTTTGTAATAAGGCCCACTAAAATTAGCTAAGTGTATAGATAGACTTAAATTGCTATAATAGATGTTTCAACACAATACAATTCATGCTCAAGAACTTATGTCTAATATCACACATATGCTGCAGTGTTGGAGCCACAAGTAATACTTAAGCCTTAAATTGAAATGTCATAATCGTCTTTGAAATAAAATAGTGCTGTCGAAACGTCACATGAAACATCATGAATCAATTTAAAATCTTTGCACTTCCAGATACAAACTGTACGGACCGCCACCAGAATATCTCAGCCGAGAAGGTCTCAACCGGCAGAGCACTGACGTCGACCAAGAAGCCACCACCAACGTAGAGATGCCACCGAGATACGACGACCTGGGCTCCAGTGATGTCAACGGGAACAGTGGCGCTAGTGGCGGTGAAACCTGCGCGAGGGCAGGCAGCGATGTGACCAGTGATAATAACAATGTGATTGACAGCATTGCTGTCAGCTCTACCAGTGAAATTAATAACAGTGAGCCAACTAGTGATGAGAACTGTAGGCATAGTGACGCGGTCAACGGCAACGACAACGCTGAAACATCACCAGCTATCAATAACAATGCCAGCGGCAATTTCACCTCAAACATAGAACCGTCAGATTCAAACGTCGAAACGCTGAGCTCTATCATAGACAATCTACCCGCCATAGATAGTGATGTGAACGCGAATGGAGAAGAAACCACAAACAACGATCATGTAGTACGCGATAACGTGGTTATCGACGTCATCACTAATTGATATTGAAAATAACTTTCAAAGTGGATGTGTTATTTTTGTTGTTTTGAATGTGATGCACAATAACGATTATGAAGTTAATTAGCACAATGGGTCACATACGAAATTTAACTGTTTTCATATGCTACTAAGCATTGACGTTTTTTCGTGATCGTTAGTAAAATTATTCGTGATGAGACACTTAATTGTAATGTTAATGAAATCTGATTAGTGTATTATATGAAGTTGGAAACGGACTGAAGTTCTTGAGCTCGGTAGCTTTATCTCTTCACTTATAAGTGTTTTATTAGTGTTCCTCTCGTTGCGATTTCATTGAATATATAACGCACGTAAAAATAGCATAACAGATACGAATAACAGATGCCATTTATCATCATCATGATGATGATGATGATAAAAATTAGCATCTGCTATTCATGCTATTTGTAGCAGATCTCGTTTTAGTAAGCCAGCACTGAGCCTTGCCTAAATCACTTACTTGTACAGATGTGAAAACTATTTTTAGATGTGAATGAAATTGAAGTTTCTCTTTGTTTTATAAAAGAAATGTACAAACTAGCGTTTGATAAAAATTGTATAAATTAGAATGAAATTATAATGTATTATATATATGATTCTGAGGGATTGTTAATCTCTTTGGTTTTTATTTTAGATGCAATGTTTTGGATCAACATATTATGTGGTCTTCAAAATTATTTGCTTTGTAAATAATATGTTTATTTTTAGTACAAATTAATGATTTCTTTTATAAAACAAATAATCAACTTGTTAGTGTTAGGAAATTATAGTGCCTTAGATCCGAAATTAGTATCTATTTTAGTATTGGTTATTGGAAAGAAGTGAGATAAGCTGAAACAGGTTACATTCAGCTTATATCATGTTATCTATACATATAATAATATTATACTAAATTGCTATTAATAAGACACACTAGAAACCTCATTTTAAAGGTTTGTAAAATCACCATCATTATGCTTAGTCACCTATCATCATCATCATCAGCCTGCTAATCGCCCACTGCTGAGCATAGGCCTCTCTTCTTGTACGCCACTCGTGCCGGTCCTGTGCAGATTGAATCCAGGTGCTCCCTGCGGTTATTCTAATGTCGTCAACCCACCGCATTGTCACCTATGCCTTAAATTAATAAATTGGTTTTATCTAGCAGAATATCTATTATTATTATTATTATATTATTGGATACCTTGTATCAGCTTATCTCATTGTTTTCTTATAACCTTGTATAAATACATACTAAAGTAAGTCCGGTCTAGTGATCTTTTCTTGGTAGCTATTAAGGTGAATGTTCACTTGTCTGTGCCTTAAATTAGAACCAATAACTGAAGTAATTGTTCATTTGTAGCAATAGAAACCTAAGCCTTTAACCTATAAATGCTAACTAGTGTGTTGTGAGGAATCAATCCTTATATAAAATTATCTCTATGGTATTGTCCAATAATACCATACGGGAGTGGCATTGGTTGGTTTTGATGAAACTCCTTTCAGTAAAACCTCTGGTTCAAAAACCGGATTATGATCAAAGTAGACAAGGTGTAAACTGTAACTTGGTTTGACGATTGGTTATTAACTATAATGAAATTTAACTCTTTGTAAACAAGTTTCTTGAATGAGTTTAAATATTTCGTTTCAAAGAGGCACAGTCAAGTGAGCGCTCACCTTCAGTCACTATGTGTTAAACGTTGCCATATATACGTGTTTAGTTAGGTTTATTTGTAAAAGTGACTTACACACGGCCTGATATAGTCTGCCTCTGGATTTCATCCGCTCTATACCAATTACTCTCGTACCACAAGATATGTATGTCACCGTAAGATTGTAAAGATCGTTAGATTACAATCTATCTAGCGAGATTGTAAACTATCGATAGATTGTGTACCGTATCATCTTCGAGTCCAACACTTGCACTACAACAGGACTTGGCTCCTCCTCGCTTCGCTCGTCGTCGCCTGTGCGTGGTAGAAAGCAACCTAACGAACCTAATCTTACCTCCTGTCACAGACAAGTGACTTCGCAATACCTAAACATAGAGCGCGAGTTGCATTCCGTCCTACGCCGGTTCACAATTTGACGGCTTCACTTCGGTAGATTACAATATAGCGAAGAATAATGAGTCAAATTGCAATCATAATGATACGGTTCACAATCTATCAATAGTTTACAATCTCGCTAGATAGATTGTAATCTAACGATCTTTACAATCTAACGGTGATATGTATATTTCAGGACATATCACACAGCGCCATCTAGCCCCATACTAAGCTTACGCTTGTATCATGGGTACTAGATAACGGATATTATACATAAATACTTTTGTATCCGCTCTATGTACTAATTGACTATCTCATGGAATTATTTTTAGCTAAGTTTTGTTTCTGTATCAGTTATTCGTAGCATAAAATGATCGAATTAGGTCCAGTCCAGGCAGACTGAATCTGTTGCTGTGTGTCGGCATGAAGCTGATAAATGTAAGTGATACTCACTCTATCGTTAAGTTTTATTTATTTTTAAGAGATGGAATCTTTTGCTTTTTATGGTAAATAAAAAAAATGAAGTTTCTCGCTTTGAGCTCTGACAATACTATGTAAATTATCCATATCACAAAATGTACGTAACTTGAAGGTGTGTATACTTATCAGTTAAAACATGATTTTGGGTTTGTGGTTCAAAATATTTGTAGCCTTTTTCAAAGCAAATTCCTGATAAGAAAACAGTTACTCAGTAACATCAAAATTAGAGTCCCTAATCTTATAAATTAATATGACAAGTATACATTCTTCCTAATTTTATTGTCATAATAACTTGGATCAATAAAAAAAAATCGAAACATCTCATCTCTCTTTCACTCCTGTATATTTGTGCAAGTGAGAAGATATGATAAATGCTTTATTTATTGGTTCAAGTTCAATGTATATTGTATTGTTATTGTTAATTTTCTCTGACATAGTTGCCGTTATTAGTTAATTCTTATTGTTAGTGTTAAGAACCACAAAGTTAGGCAAAATTATACACAAATTTGTTGATGATCTATTGGATTTAGAGGAAATAAAATTAAGTTCACAAATTTAGAGATACATGTAAAATAGTATTTTCGGCCTACACTACAAAATGCAACAAAAATGTAATGTGTAACAGAAAACCACTATTTTCTTACCGTACTTAATGAATAGATATTTGTAATTAATAGCACTGCATATCGGCTCGACATCAAATAAACTAATAATGAACCGGTACCAATACAGATATATCTAGGATATTTCACACGGTGTTAACTAATTTCCAGGGAACAATACTCTGCCAATAAGAAAAGCACATTATGATGTCATTGATCATACCAAATGGTACCAAATTGGGTATAAGACTTATCTAAGGGCAAAAAAGTGTAGATTATCTGCCGAGTCAGTATGTCGTGCTGTAAGTTGTAAGAAATACTTTAGAATTACAATAATTATGATGGTTGTATTTAATTAATTTTGAGTACAAACTTTTCATGTAAACAAACAGGTCTGCCTGAATATCATATGAAGATAAACTTAGATAAACTTACTTACGAAATTCGCAAACTATAGCCACCTTAGTCAAATATCACATAAAATAAAATTGACTGTTTATATTATCTTTTTATACCATCTGCGAAATACTCGTAAATTAACTAAATACAACCGATTTCAATGTTGTAAAATGTAACACTGTTTGAACGTATGTACGGACACCTCGGCGTGTGTGAGATGAATGCTCTACCTCTTAGTTAATGTTGATGTACCTATGTATGTATACTGTATATAACTCTATGTAACTGGTCACTTTGACATCATTTAACAATAATGATGGACTACAGTGGTGCTTAACATCAGGCAGGCTGTAGTCAAATGAAAGCCTATTCCGTGTTAAAAATAAAACATCATCATCCACAGCCAGTTCCCACTGCTGAGTATAGATAACTCCTTTCAAGCTACTCAATCTCGTTGACAGTACTTACTCTCGTTACTAATTACTTGGTGTTTTTTCAAGAATCTTTAGCTGGTGGATATATCTTAAAATCAGGACCTACTTTCTTGTTTTTTATAACCAGTATGCTAGTTCAAACTCTGTCCTATATTTTTCTCTAATATCTCCTATAAATAATACCAAACATATCTGAATCTTACCTATCTTAAATTTTCCTTTAGTATGTTTCTTTTAGACATTGTTAATAAGTGACCGGTGTCTTGAGCATATACATAATAGTTAACTCTGATCCGACCAAATATGCTTTATTACAATAAAAATATAGTTACTATCAATTTGGGTATTATTTATTACGTATATGTATAGGCAGGTTATAGTCAAACGTAAGCCTATTTCGTGTTAAAAAATATATACATACATATATATTTGATAAATCTTACATAATTAATTTCGGTATCTATTTCCATAAAGTAATTCTACTAGTAAAGATAAAGCATGGTTACGTAGAAGAAATAGTAGAAGTGTAGATTAATTTTGACCTAAAATAACTATTTACAAAAGCCAATGAAAATATTTCTCAATAATATGTTCCAACCGGACCCTAGCAGATGGGATTAGGAAAGGAAAGCCAAAAATACACAAAATATTTTGTTTATTTGCGTGGCATATCTACTAATACGCGTCTACGTACAATTACAGAGATTTCTATATTTTAAGGCATACACAATGTACATTCAGACAAAAATACTTCATAGGCTATTTCTGAGTTCACAGATGGGTTTTAGCTGCCTTGAAATCATTATAATTAAAAATAAGTCATTAGTAATCTGTAGCAGTATTTTAATACTAGTAGTGCATTAAATAGCAATTACTGGTAAGGTGGTAATTACCAAAGCATAACTTTCTTCAAGGGCAGCTTTAGTACAACAAAAGCAAGAACTCGTGTTCTACGACTTTTCGAAGATCACGAAATAAGGCAGCTGTTCTATATAAGAAGTCATTACGCTGGTTTACATTCAAAATCATCGCTTCTTGACAAAATGTATAGAGAACCACATTTTCCCCAGAATTTACAATAATCGTAGAAAAAACTTGTTGCTTTCAAAGTACTAAAGCAAAGGTCGACGCGGTCTGTCCGACTGGATGGGTGACCGAAAAGTGGCATTCCATTTTGGGCGCTTCCGTGGGTCCCGGCTGATTGCCCATAGTACCGCAGTCATTAGGCCACGTCAGAGGATCTTAGGGCGACTTGATAAACTCTCGACACCAGAATTGGCCACTCTCATTCGATAAGAAGAAGAAGTACTCAAGCTGCCCTTATAAGGTTATGCGTTAGTGTATTTTATCAATCATACGATTGATTCAAGAGCAATCATTGTGATATTTTTACAAATCATTCATATTTGTTGATCAATCATTTCACGAGACGATAATACAAATCAATATGTGGCTTCAGTTCTTTTATTTGAAGCCAACAAATAAAATGCTATTAGAAGCTGTCTAATTACTTGATCTAAAGTATAAATATACTTTCCAAAAATACTAATAAGTAGTATGTACATAAAAAATAACAACGAATACTTCTAAAGTAAAAATAGAGGAATACTGTGCAGGAAACATCACTAAATGTATATAATTGTATACTACATGATGGCACTACACAATATTATGTGAGATTCTAATACTAACATACTTAAATCTAATATACACAGCATTTTTATACTTTTCATTTCCGTGGAAATTACAGTAAATAAGATTAAATCTACATTTTCTTACAATAGCATGACCGCCGAGCAAACGCGTTTGACATTATGACAATATACAAGTAATTATTTTTAAATTTTATTGGAAAATGAGCGAAAATAATCACGACCGGCAGAATTCGAACCAGTGTATTTCTGATCACCGTCCAGAACGCCTTAACCAACTAGGCTACGGTCTACTAATTTTTTCACACACTCATTTCCAAACACTTCAGCTAAGCGGCTGATGGCGCCACTTGTGTTGTTAGAATATGTCTAACAACTTTATTGGATTGTTTTTTACCGGGAATAAAAGTTTCTGATAGATATTTTATAAGTATCACTTGCTGTCTTCATTTATTCAAACTGATTAGGTATGGCAAAATTTTTCTTCTTACCGAAAGAGAGTGGCCAACTCTTGAGTTAATCGAGCCGCCCTAAGGGCTTCCGACATGGCTTAATATTTTAATGTTGAAGTGAAATAGTATGTTTTATATTTAAAATCTGAGTTTTCAAACACATTTTCCCAGCGGTCAATCTAATCTTATTTTCTAATAGTTACCATAGTATTCAGGGCTACCAGCAAGAATGACATATACATACCTACATTTATCTCAGAGCTTACGTGTACATATATCACTATTTATAGACAAATTAGTAGCATAATTTAGCCATTAATTAAATTATTTCAATTTTTTATTTATACACATGTACTTTCCCGCAGTACAACAATTTATATGCAACTATATTTTGGTGTGAATCTACAAATTACAGTCACGTCATATTTCTTACATTTTGTTCTCGGCTCTTTTCTCTTACTCTGTCATTGTTCAAATATTCTCTCGTTTCATCTCGACCGAGGTCAAGTAGGTATAATATATGATTAAACGAACTTACAAAGTGAAGTTCGAAATGAAATGAAAATGGTATGAAATTTACGAAATATAATCATTATTTCCGTTATACGATTCCTTCAATTATATTATAGGTATACTAGCAAACCCCGCGAACTCTGTTTCGCCAGTTTGTAGTACATGCTATGTATCAGAGATGGCGCTGTATGTGAAAAATGATTTTCCCTGTTTTCCCGCTTTTATGTTGAAATTTTTCCTGAATTTTCTTTGCTATGAACCTCACGGAGCCCGAGACCTTTCCAACGAATGCAAAACCGTGGAAATCGGTTCGTGCTTTCTGGTGTGATAGCGTCAGGAAGGAAAACCCGACTTATTTTTATATAGTAGATAAGCTTAAGCATAATCCTATTTTATTCTCTCATCGCAGATTTTGTCTATATATAAGCTATTTCTTTATGCCTGTTCCTTCACTAAGAAAAGTTCACAATACTTATACATCTTCCCTCTCGCTGTTACATTGTCTTACTTAGCTGCCGCTGTCTCACTCTTGCTGTTTTCATCCTCAGCTTTCAAAGCCATCATACTGGAAGTTTCTATTTCTTCATTTGATATTCAATTACAACTAATTCAAATTCAAATCTTTTATTTTGCTAAACATACCCATGTTTAGCAAGTTGTACACATTATGTTATTCAAAGTTATATAAAGCGCGCCATGTCTTAACCAGCTAGGGTATGCCACATTTTTACAAACATCAAAATAAAAATAATATTTTTATATTATTTTTATTAACTAAGATATTTCTATCTCACTCACTCATAACAGAGTCTGTTTATAGCCATCCCTTTCTGACCGTCTCTATATTTATACTCGAACAAGGGTTTTACAACAATAATGTTCTTCTCTACAACAGACTATAGCCATCGCCCTTATACCATCACTATATTCACATTCGATTTATAAAACCTATGATTTGTACTTCCCTCTCGCTCTCACACCAACTTAGCTGTTACTCTCTCTCTCTCTTGCTGTTCTTCATCATCAGCTTTCAAAGCGAACTGGAAGTTCATTATACTTCGATCTTATGATATTACTATCTCGCTTTTTTACAAGTGATTTTGACTATCATCCCTTTTTACATATATCCATGTTTAATTTTATACAATAAAAAGAAGAAGATCCTTAGGCTTATACTTCCTCTCGCTCTTACACCACCTTACTTATATGTTGCTGTCTCACTCTTGTTGTTCTTCGTCGTCCGCTTTCAAGGCCAGCATGCTGGGCAGTTTGTAATGCTGCATGTGATACGGAGGTTCGGGGCTTGAAGATTGTATCACCTGAAATAATATTACACAAATATCTTTATTTGTTAGTAGTCTTCTCCGTATCGAATGAGAGTGGCCAACTCTGGTGTCAAGAGTTTTCAAACCGACCTAAGGGCCTCCGACATGGCTTAATGACTGCCGTACTAGACTAAGTTAGTAGTGTGTGCCTTCGTTGTTAGTGTGTCTGCCTTCTAATCCAAAGGTTGCGGGTTTGAGTCTCGCATAATAAAAGTAATTTTGCATTTTCAATTTGTAATCACGTTTCTGTTGAATGTGGTCGTTTCTATGTATAATAAATAAGTATGTATATATTTACAAAGGAAAAGTATATATACCTATATCCGCTATCTAGTCTTGTTTAAACAAACATTGGTTGCAACATCAGATCACGTTCAGCTTCGCCAGCGTCCTACATTCCGCGGCAGATGAGGTGCTGATTCGCCAGTAATATTTGTATATAAGATGAAGATTGTTAGAAATAAAGGTTGTTACGATTGAGAGTTCACGGTTGATTATTACAAGAGAAAGTATTGTTTCAATTTACATCCCACAGTCCCAGTAGATTTATAAGTAGTAGTTGCTAGTAAAAGTTCTGCTACTAGTCAGTTAGAGGTAGTCAGGAGTGTCAGTACCAGAGCAGCAGAGAGTGGTCGTGGTAGCCACATCAGGAAGAGGAAGCCGGCTGCACGGACCTGTTCCAGAGGCGCACACTCGACTAAGAAGAGGGTGGAGAGTCATCACGAGGTCGACGAGAGGACCCACACCAGGAGGAGGAAGCCGGCCACACGGACCTGCTCCAGAGGTTCTCCGTCAGCAAGTCAAGGAGCTACGGGTCATCGGCCCGTCCAGCACCACTCCCACTGGAAGGGCGCTACGAACCCTTCCCAGTCCTCCCACCACGGCCAAGACTCCCTCGCCGTCACCGTAGGTGATCCTGTGTATGAGCCTGTGCACGGGGTGGTGGGAAAATCATTTCCTTCCTTCTGTCCTTCCCCCTTCCTCTGGGTGTCTTAGGTCTCGTGGCACCTGGTATCCTGCACTTATCTATCTGTGTATATATTGTCTGTGTAGGTATCGGTAGGGCTAGGGTTGTAGGGCAGTAGGTAGTTAAGAGTGTTAACGTAGAGAGTAGGTAGGAGTTAGGGTAGGTGGTGAGTATTCCAGACTGTGTGTTAGAAGATAGGAGAAGGGTGTAGTACGTAGGTTATAGGGATAGGTTGGTTGTAGGTAGGAGTACAGCTGGCAGGTCCCTATAATTTCTCTGTACGGGCTTAGCTCCGTACCTACACATGACACAAGCGTGTTCTTAGTATGAGGCTAGGTGGCGTTGTGTGGTTCTTCTTCTTCTTGTCGAATGAGAGTGGCCAACTCTGGTGTCTAGAGTATATCAAGACATGGCTTTACGACTGCCGTACTATGACAAACAGCCGGGACCTACAATTTAACGTGTTGTGTGATATATCCCGGAATATAGATTGTTTCAGTGAAATAACAATTACCTGTGGATGTGTACTCCTCCCCCGCCGTCGTCTCGGTAAGATCCCTTTCCGCGCCATGAAGAAACTGAAACACAACAATAAAGAAATTTACTAACAAAATTTGGATCATGCCTAGTGTGTATTGTTGTTTTTGGAATGATTATAAAATTCCTACATATTTTACTACTTTTATTATATGTTCATTATTCTTACAGCTATTTTAACCCTTAATAATTTAGCCTGCTCAAAATATAGATGGCGCTGTAAATATTCATGAAATAATTATAAACGATACTCACCGTATAGTAGATATAGGTATATTGAACTGGCGTGACACGGTCTGGAAGGTGAGACCACGTGACACGCAGTCGGCGGGACAACTATGCGTATCTATAATCTAGTTAGCGCTTATAAAGGATAGATGGCGCTGTACGTCACTTTTGATGTATATGAGAGATATTAAAAAAGGAATGTATCGTTAGATAAATACAGCGAGCAGCTATTTATAAGTAACCTTAAATAATTTAGCCAGCTCAAAATCTAGATGGCGCTGTAAATATTCTTGAAATATTTAAAATTTATGTAAGTTTTTATTACTTATAGCTGTACAGCACTGTATTTTATGCGCAATAAACAAATTTATTATTATTTAGTGTATAAAAACTAAACTCACCGTATAGTAGATATAGGTATGTTGAACTGGCGTGACACGGTCTGGAAGGTGAGACCACGTGACACGCAGTCGGCGGCGGCGCGCAGCACGCACTCGCTGCGACGGATGCGCTTGTTTATGCTGAACTCGCCAGGCAGGGGGTTTGTCTGTGAAATAAAAAAAACATTGTAGTCGGCAGTATAATAGCAAGCTTTATCAGAAGCATGCAGGGGGCGTTTCGAAAATTAAAATATGACTGTGATGTGGCTAAAATTTAAAAAAGTAGGTGACGGAAGGGTAGCCCGGCACTGTCACTATTGATCAACAACTAGATGGCGCTTCTAGTAAGTATATTAATGTACTCACACTAGTAGGTCCGTAGTTAGCATCAACAGACTGGTCGGCCACCTGTATGAGGTTGACAGATGGGTAGCCTGGCGCTATCGTCATTATCTTCGGCGCTAGTGGAATCACGCTCGTTAGCGTGCTGGCGTCTGCACGCATTTGGTTCTGGAATTAGACAGGATTTGATCAATTAAGTAATTATTTTAAGAAAACTTTGGATGAGCCCGGACGCCAATTTTCGTTTTAGTTTTTCAATAACCATGATTCACTCTCTATTTGTCTAGTACTACATGATAAATAAATGAGGCTATTGTAGGTACTAATACTGCTAAATTTTGTGTTAGTTTCTCAACATAAGAGTTACTTAGTTTGACGTATAGATGGCGCTATGCGGTATTAACTGACCTGTTGTACAGTAAATGCTGGTGGTTAACAGTTGTCATTTAAGTGAGGCTGTCTTTCTGACAATGATGGCGCCACTTAGCTAGACAGAGAGACTTACTTAATTTCTTCATCGAACCTGTTGTATAACAAATGCTGGTGGTTCACATTTGTTATCCTGCGCTCATCCGTACATGTAGGCGGTGGAAGGTACCATGCCTCGCTCCTCTCACTGTCGTACTGGTACTGCTAACTCTTGGATTGTTTCTCAACAAGACACAATTTGTCACCAATTTGTTGGGTGAGAGTAACCAAATTTCACGGATAGATGGCGGATACGTTATTTATCTACTGACCTGTTGTATAATAAATTCTGGTGGTTCACAGTACAGTTGTTATCCTGCTCTTGTGTTTAAAATGACTCTGTCGATTTGACATAAATGGTACCACTTAGCTAAGCAAAAGTTACCTGATTTCACATGTCGATGGCGCTAAACTAACCTGTTGTATAATAAATGCTGGTGGTTCACAGTTACTGTTGTTGTCCTGCGCTCGTCCGTACGTGTGGTCCGTGGAAGGCGCCGCCCCACGGTCTTCGCACTCTGTGTCGCTTGG
This sequence comes from Macaria liturata, assembly GCA_964023185.1. Taxonomy (NCBI): domain Eukaryota; kingdom Metazoa; phylum Arthropoda; class Insecta; order Lepidoptera; family Geometridae; genus Macaria; species Macaria liturata. The sequence goes on from OZ026822.1 coordinate 4,240,478, forward strand.
ACTGTCGTATTGGCATTGTACGTTGGCTATCGCGTAGTCTGGAATGTTATAAACATTTTTTTAAAGTAAACTTCATCATAATATTATCGAACGTTAGTTGGTCTGTTTGGTTTTTGTTCGAGCAATGGAGCGTCATGGTTTTTGGCAGTGGTATAGGTTCTCCAGATATTATATGTAGATAGGTATAGACTATTTTCCATCTTAACACTTAGGTACTTTTTGAAAAAGGTTCCAAAATTAGAAACCCCGTGTAAATAGGAATTGTTGGATAAGAAATAAATCGATTATTGTATACTCACATTTTCAATAGTCTGATGAATGTAGGTACCTACCTACCTACTTAGGTACATGCATAACTAGTTTTTTTTTACATGTAGGTAAGTGTTTTCAAATAAAATAAATATAATTCACGACACAAATTATATATTTATTAATGTTTATTATACATCGCTTCGATACAATCACCCGTAATTTAACACTAGTTTACTTCTATTGTATTATAAATACTGGCATTTTCACAATATTATTTTTACAGACATATTTGTCACAAAAATACAAAATATTTTTTTTGATGTCATGATTTCTGGTGAGTATGTGAAATATAGGTCAATAAGAATTAAAATCGACGGTAATGATGATAATAAAATATTAGAAAATGCATTTGCAATGACGAGTGTATATGTATATCATATATAATAGAAACAAAGGGAGATTGGGTAAGTGGGCGTGGCCCGTGCGAACGCATGCGGTGCAAAACGTACCTCATCGGCTTAGATCATCTTTCTCTAGATACCGTGTCACGCCGTCAACAATACAATAAAAATATTTATTTATGTTATCTATGGTGTATATATTATTTATATTTTTGTGACAAGAGTTATATTATTTTTATACGCCATAATATTGAATATATTAAAAATATCTTAGGTAGTGCTAAATTTTATTTGGCGCATATTTGTTTTAGACACAGTATTCATCAACAATGTTCTACTCATTTATTCAAAGGGTAAAATAAAATATTAAACTTTGATGATAAATCAAATAGTAAATAAAACTTATATTATGTTTAAACTCTACTTTGGCTTATTAGGAACGAAAAAACTAAAGAAAATAGAAACTAGATACCACATGAATGTATTGCACCTATTATTACCTAAACAAAATATAAATCATTTACGCCTAAAATACCAACTTAAAATTTAAATAAATTAGAAACAAATTTTCGTTTCAATTAAGTATTGCCAAGATCCCGTAGCAAGTCATCCCTAATACAACTTAATTTACAATAATACGGTAAGATTATATTTAGACTAGACACATTAAGTACAATATTCGACTAATAATTATTATTATTCAGAATCGTAATTATTTCATTATAATAGACATGGCCATTATTTATTCACTCGAAGAATAATATTTCAAATTCATTCCGTCTTATTACAAAACATGATTTAAATATTAGTCTAGGACTTTGAAAATAAAAAGTCGGTTCTTGTTGTTCAAACATCACAAACAAAAAAATCAAAATGCCAACTTCGAATTTGAACGTTGATTATCATTGGTAACGGTTTGATTATTATGAAAGTAGATAGACAAATTTCAATCAACGAAAACGGACTGAGTATTTTCGAGGTTCTAGACTAACAGTTAAATCACGTTTTGTAATAAGACCCAATTAGTCTGCCTTCATATGAATAAATGATAACAAAAATACTAAAATATTCATCAAACAATACCATTCGCTGTGTTTCTTTGGAGCTAAATCTTATAATATTTTTATCCCTGTATATATAATATTTAAATTGAATACTTACATATAAAATGTGTTTATTAGTATAATAGGTAATACACTGTTCTATTTTTAAGTGATTGGCAAAAATATTGTTATAGTTAGGTCATTTGGTAATTTATTTCTTATCACATAAAAAATGATTAATCACCTGTAAGTCTGTGTAAAATATTAAGTACAGTCTACATAGGTAATAACCATACTCACTCTTAAAGTATTATTGGCATAATATTTAAATTATTTTGGCAAGTAAACTTACACTTAAGTACAAGAGCTATTACAATACTTACAACATCATTTTTAACTTACGATTATTGTTAAGTTACAATTCTGATATTTTGTGTGCCTTCCTTTCTAATGTTTGGCTCATTAAATAGGAAAAGAATATAAAAACAGATTTACTGATAATTAACGTACAATTTCTGAATAACTTTTTGAAAAATTTAACTGTTTTATAACATTTTTCGACCTGCGATGTTTCGGATTATCAAGTGTTAGATATAAACTTATTGGACCTAAGAGGTTATAAATGTTATTACTTATAGACACCGTTAATAGGTAGTTATCAGTAACCATGCATAGACATAATCGAAAGGAAACAAAACTTTGGATAAGAAAAATGCTATCATCGAGTTATAGGGCTTCATCGAATCTCTCGGAGCGAGCTTCAACCATCAAACGAGCTTCAACCATCAAATCGAGAGGATCCAAAATCTGCGTCGACGTCCTGGTCCCACGGCGTCCTTTTGAGAACTGACTCTTTATATCATACTTCTCCATCCAATTCCTCAAAGTTTTCCTCGGAACCCCATACTTATTCGATGCTGCGTATACACTGTAACCTTTTTTGACTGCGATTAGAGCGTCCCTCAGATGTTGGGACGAATATTGTTTGTAGGATTTCTCTTGAAAGACGTCTGTTTCTATGTTGACGATTGCGTTAGGTCGTCTGCCGACGATACGGGGTCTTGCGTGAATGTTTAAAGGTATGCCGTGGTCCATGTCGATAAAATGGCGAGTCACGATCTCCGTGGAGGTCCGCACGCCTGCAACAAGGAGGAAAGATGACGCCCCTGTTTATATATACTTTATATACTCTGTGTATATAATTTGTAAGAAGTTATCGAAAGAGGGCGCACCTTTCCTGGCTTGTTACAGGCGGGACGGGGTAAAAAGCAAGGAAAAGTCGCCTAATTTATGGGGGTTCGAACTAATATTGTCTCAACGCGTCACTTTCAAAATAAATAACGAAGTCAGTTCTTTTAATTAATGTAGTGTACCTATATTTTTTAAAAGACCTTTTTTCACGAAATAATTGCTATTGACCATAATTCGTCTGATAGTAAGCGATCTTTATGGTCTAGGTTGGGGCTCTAGGAAAAAGCAATAAAATAAAATCTAAGAAATGAGATGTAGATCTACAATGTAATTATTAACTTCATTGGCAGGCAGGCTTAGGATAGGTAATGAATTTATAAGGGTTTTACTCACTTAGTTATAAGCTTTCATAGATTTCAAAAAATAAAAACAATTTCAGTTAAGTTTCTCATTTATTAAGTAACTCTCATAATAATAGCAAAAACTGGTACAATCAGTATCTTCTATAATATTAATATTCAATATTTATTAATAGTTATGTATATTAATACATATATGTATCGGGCGGTTGCGTGTAGTAAGAGACAAAAGGTGGAAGTATATAAATGGTTCCAAAGCTGTATACACAAATTGATAAATCTTTGGTATTTCAATATATGTATGTATAGTATATTATAGCAGCTATAATTTTATATACAAAGCTTAATTCATTCTGAAAGCGGATAAAACACTAATATGTAAAAATATTATGAAAGTTATACAACACATACCTATATAAAAAGTATTTGTTAAATTTTTACTTTGTATATTCGTAAAACCTTGGAACCATGTAAAATATACTGACAAACATTAATATATTATACGTAATTAAGTACATACTTAAATTAAAAAATAATAATGATTCAACATCAACGCCACAAATATTTAAACATAATACTGTAATAACTAGTAATAGGTATATAATAATAATATGAGAAATAAATTAAAATTATATTACAGGGTTCTCAAAAACATGATTTTGAAACGAACTGATGTATTTTTGGGACCAAAATATTATATACTAAATAAAATAATATATTGTAATAGCAGAAGCTTAAAATCTATACAGTAAGTTATATATTATTAATATAGTTATATACTAATAGGCACTTGACAGAGAAGGCGTGTATATGTCCGAAATTTTTTTATGAACCGACTTTAACGCAACATCACTGATAACAGACACATTTTTTTAATTTATATGAATAAAATATTCTAGTCAGATATCAGTATACACAGTTAATTAGTATATTGCACATTGATATAATAAATGTGAGCTGTAAAGGAATTATAATGCGGCCAGTATGCTGGGCACGCTGGCAGTGGGCTGGAGCACTTAGATTATCTTTAGGCTTTTCTAAAATCTTTCTAAGTGCAGTTTAATTGTTTTGTGGTAGTTAGAAGTAGTCCGTCTTATTACAAAACGCGGTTTAAATGTTAGTCCAAGACTTTGAAAGTAAAATTCGGTTCTTGTTGTTCAAACATCACATACAAACAATCAAAATGCCAACTTCAAATAAGAACATTGATTTACCATTGGTAACATTTTGACAATTTGATTATTACGACAGAAGAAAACCAATTTTGAACAACAAGAACAGATTGCATATTTTCAAAATTCTGGCCTAACAGTTAAACCACGTTTTGAAATAAGCTATTACTTAGGAATTATAGTTGACATAGGAACAGCTTGTATGGTAAAATTAATAAAATTGGTGGTGGGTTTTCATTTAGGAACATATACGAAGCATTTTTTTCCGAAACAAAATGATTGATTCCAGAAACTTAGGTTTTCGGTAGGGTTAAAAAATATCATTGGATCGAAATACCTTATAGGCATAATAACCTCCAAGATTTCAATAATCAGTGGATTTTTAATATTTTTTAAAGAATTCATATTATTTCTATTAAGTACATTTAGTTGTAGTGATTATTTCAGACATATAATTATGTATTCATCCAGCAAATACAATTAATTAATTAGATGCAGATATAGTGACCGTTGGGACTTAGATTGTAATATACATAAATGTTACGAAATAATTAATTAAATACATATACGTAATTATACTTAAATAATAATAATAACCTCAATTTTAGTGGTCACATTTAACACCTGTCCACATATGTAAATTGATCCTATTATATAATAATTAATGATAACTATGACAATAACATTCCACAAACAATGATTTTATATACAAAATCACACCGAACGACAATAATAATATAATAATCGAAGCCACAAAACCATAGTTAAGTACATAGAACACAGTAATTATTTTTTATGCTAAATAAAGAATTCTCGGTAGCTATAATTTTTAATACTACCAGGCACTTATGAGACCGAATTTTTAAGGACTTTATATCCAATAATATTTGAATTAAATAAGTAGGTATATTTCAGCCAAATAAAATAAATAAGTTTTAATACGTATTATATTGACTACTAGGCCCGTAGTAAGTAGTTAATTCATGTACTTATAACATTTAATTAAGCCTAAAACTAGATATACTTATTTTAATCTGTAATCAGATTCTAAGTACTGAAAAATTTGGTAAAGTTGTGTTTAATTTATATTACTTTATTTTTAGAAAATAACTACGGTTACATACTAGGTACTAGAAAATTTATAAACATTTAACACTAAAAAATTTCATATTCAAGTCTTTTCTTTATATATTTTCAATGGACGTTGTCCGTCAAGCACACGTTTTTTTTAAAAGGCCAATTAGTATTTTTTATTTACTTTCCTTAACAATAATAATTACATGTTAATACAACATAAACTTAGCAATAAATTAGCAATCGTAAACCTTATGCTACACAACAAAACTGTCCAGATTTTTGGTTTAAGAAATTGATTTTATTCTTTAGTTGCGAGATTTTATTGTTGACAACATTCATAGTTATACAAATTTGATTTTGACCTTTTTGTACAACAAAAGTTTTAGCTCTACCCTCTTTTTCAATATATTTACGCAATCACATGTATAGAAACATGATTTAAAATGCAGAGCTGTCACAATAGTTGTACATTAAGTCCTAACTCCGACTCATAACAAAAATATATTTAAAAAATAATATAACAAAGCTAGTAAGTAAATAAAATTCTGTAACATTTTCACAATATATGATTTTTTTAAACTTCGATCTTTGATTTCTCTTTGGCAGAATTTTCCTATAGTATACTATTACAGTATACCAGACAAAGCCAAAAATGGCTGAATTTTTAAGGCATTTAATTTACACACACTTTTATAAAAGACGTTCCCTAATTTTTTTAACAGATGGCGTTAGCAAACCTTATGACATCAAATAAAATAATATGTCGAAAGAGCAATGACATATTTTATATCAATTTATCCATTTGTTGTATAAAATATGTCGTCATTATTTTGAACATATTTCATTTTACTAATACGCTGCGAAGTACTGCGAACTCATATTGCATAAATAAACTTTACAAAATTTCATTATAATTATAGATAATCCTTAATTGTCAGCGTTCTCGTGCGTCGACATATTTACCGCAGCAGTGTTGCCCTCTCCACTGTTATTTCCTCCAGTTTTTTCCTCAACTTTGCCGCCTTCGTCGCTGGAAACGTTGGAATTGAACAGGAAATGTTTGCCAAATTCTATTTCCCCATCGTACGAAGCCAAGTCCGTTTCCGCTCCGCTTTTTTCGTAATTCTGTTCCATCGGGGGGTATTCGTAGGAGAGTTCCTTTTGTTTTTTGCTGTTTTCGACGAATTGCTTCAGTTGTTGCGGCATCGGGAACGAGGACTTTATGTGGCAACGCTTCATCCAGTTACGGAGGGACTTGCGAGGCACTTTGTGGGTTTGAGCCGCCCTGGAAATAAAAAAAGCATTATATGAAAAAAAAAACTTCATAAAACTATTGTATTCAAATGTTTTATAGGCAATAATATAGAACACAAAATCAGAATAAGTCGCTAGTACAATTAAGATCATTCGTATTAATAAAATTGTAAAATAGAAGACACATACCTGTAAATACTTCCTCCCTTCTTGACATCCATGAGAGCTGCCCACATTGCCTCGTTGGAGTACCGCCTGTTAGGGTTGAACTTGCCCATCATAACTCGTTCCAAATCTTTCCGTGACAACCCTGACGAGCTCACTTCTTTGCCCTCCAAAAACTGGTCCAAATCAGATTTCAACACAGACTCCCCGATATCAACATTTTTATCCTTGAAAATGGGCGGCCTGCCGCGTCTGCGTATTTGTTTCTCCACCATTTTCGGAAAGATTTCTTTACTGGCAACATCTTTTATCTTTGGTATCAGTTCAACTTCCGATTTTTGGTTTTTCAAGTCGATTTTTGGCTTCTTTATTTGGCTCGCTTTTAGTAAAGACACTTCGAGTTCTCCGTTCTGTTCTAACCAAGATTTGTAGTAGTCATTTTCAGCTTTTTCAGCGCTTTTTTGAGCGAAATCGTCGCTCACGTTAGTGTTGAGGCCGTATTTAGAGAATTCGTTTCTTATTTCGACGGCGTTCATTTTGGATAGTTTGTTGAGATAGTCCGTGTTTGCTTTGGCAAGGTTTTGTAGTTTCGTTTGGAAGAACAGTTCGCTCTCCGGCTTTACTCTGAGGAAATTACGACCTGAAAGTTGATTACCGTTATTAAATAACAAAATATTATGTCAGACAATCTTAAGAGATTTTTAGAGTACATATAAATAAGGAGAGTACAATATAGCAGTACTTATGCAGTAAATTTTGAAATGTACATTATTAATAAACAATTTTAGAAATCAAATAACTGGACATAATAATACTGTTTAATATAAATGTACCATTTGTTTTAACAATACTTGTAATATGTTGTGTGCGTTAAATAAATGCAAAATTCCAGTTACCTGAATTCACACTTGAACCATGAATGTTTATATAACACAGAAAGACTAAATGTCTGTAAGATAGAAGTTTACTACATATTTAATTTCGACCAATTAGTAACATTCATGGTTCAAAATTTGACAATACAAAACTACAAAATTTTAAATAATATAAAACTACTATAGAAAAATTGGCCTACCTTACAGACATTTTTCTTTTTAATGATTTTTTTGTCATGGCAATGTCCATTCACAATATGATCTTCACTCTATTTTTTATTGTTTAAACACACTTTTATATTCATGGACCGACTGATTAAAACCGCGAATCTTAATTGGTTTAAAATCAATTTAAAAAAGAAATAAAATAAAAAGCAAGTGACAAGAGAGAAGTCACATTGCAAATAAACATTGAACGTATTATGGAATAAAAATAAACAAAAAATTGTGTATTAAAAACTCACCAGAAGTTTGCCCGAGACTGCTGCCAGGTTTGCCCGTTTCGTCATCCTGTAGAAATGTGCATATATTAATAGCAGCTGCTAAAGAGCACCCGTTAGATGGCGTTGGAAGGAAATGTTCAATAAATCGTTCTTTGAATTGAATAGAAGAAATTCTTGATGCGTAATCAAGTTTGCAAAGTGTGCTATTGCTTGCATGAACTATATAACTGATTTTCTAACCACTAACAAAAGTAGCCTAATCTAACGTTTATGTTTCCCCATGTACGGAAAACCAGTCTTATTATAAATGTCGTTGCATGACCGAATCAACCCCATGCCCACTTCTTCACGTTTTATTTTAACAATCTAATAAATAGATCGATGAACTGTTCAAGACTTTTGTTAGCAATGTATTTTTACAATAAGTACTGAGTATTTTATAAGAAGATAGATGTGGTCTCTAAAGTGTCTTAAGTTATGATGGTAATGTTTGTAAGTGAATAGTAAAGTAGAGTAGTAATAAATAAATGAGTCCACTGTTGAAAAATAATAATGTGTCTTGAATAGTATCGCTTCTAAAGATGCATATTACATGTTTTGGTACAACAATGTAACTGTAGAACGGTACATAATCAATAAAACATTGTCAACTAACCTCATTATATTCCATATGATCGTTGTCCAGTTCCCCATAATACAGGCCGTCTTCCTCCACCGTCTCCTCCTTAACGTCGGGGCTTTCCTCCTTCTTCTTGGTGCCGTTCGGAGTGGGCGGGGGCGAGGGCTTTTGTTGAGTAGGGCCTGGGATAAACATAGAACCATTGTACTATTGTAAAGTTTAAGTCAACTAATATTATGTTTTATGATTCTTCTGTAGGGCAAAAAACCCAAAATGAAATATATTAAATATAAAGAAAATATATTATGTGAAACATAATATATTTTCTGGTAATATATAACTTTTTAACTAGCTTCTATCCTCAATGTAAAATCTGTCGCCATGCAACCAACGCTGTGTTCCAACAGCCTCGTCTGAGAGCCTAAGATAGTATTATAACGAAGTTTAAATGTAGCAATATCTGGGCGCATCTTAAAAATATGTTGAGTTCTAATTCAATTTGACGCTAGATGTCGCTTTTGTAACCAAGCAATTAGTATTATTAAATTCAGTATTGATTTATTCAGCAAAACAAAAATATGAACTAATCTAATATACAACTAAGACACCTGTAAATAGTATGTGGGTAATGGTGTTTTTACAATAAACATTGCCATGTTTTAATCTTTATGCTGAAAAAAGAAGTAAAAAAAAAGTTTCAGAAGACTTGATTACCTCCTTTTTTTGAAGTCGTTTAAAAATACTGACCGTTACTATGTTCAGTGTTTCTCTGTGCGTTGGCGAGGAGTGCGTCGCTGGCGCCGGCAAAGTCCTTGCTCTCTCGCGCCGCCTCTTGGCTGGAACTAGAACTATTTTCACTCGAACACAGACCTGTGTAAAAGAAAGATTTCTTTATGGATTTATTCCTAATGTAATATGACCAAATAAAATAAAACAAAATTCAAATTAAAGTACTAATTATAACATCTTTTAGTTTTAATTTTTACCACCTATACAAAGATATGTACCTATTCTAGTAATTGTATTTATCAGTGAGTAATCATGGTATCAATGAGTAAGCTAAGTACTCAAATAAAATTTAAACTTGGGCTTTATCAAATACAATTCAGTTCGTAATGATATTAATAAAATCCGACTCAAAATTTTCGATCATAAATAAATTATGATTATGATTAAGCATCTATTACTAGAAGTGTTCATTATAATTAATAATTAGTTCCTTGAGTACTGAACTGACCTCTGATCTGCAACGCCTCAGCAGATTTGAGCAAGCTAGGCAGCTCCTCCTGAGTCACATTCACTTCACCCTTGTACATGAAGTCCACTAACGCTTGCATCTCGCTGAACCTGCGGGAAACAACTAGGTTTTAGTATGAAAATTGTAACTCACAAACATTGGCAAGTGGCGCTATCTATACCATATCTAGTTAACCATATAATATACATTAAATTAGTTTTTAAATTTCTTTTTATTATTTAATTTCTTTGGTGTGCATTAAAGACATATCTTATCTTAATGAAACATAATCTTCAATAGTTATGTCTAAGCAATCTACTGCATGAATTTCTGCATATTTTAACATCCATTGGCAGGAATGCATGCACACATGCGCCATCTTGTGGCACTTGAGCTGACAGTAAAATCGTAACTAAACAAGATTTTTCAATATACTTTATCAAGTATCTCACCTCATATCCCGCATGAGCACGATGGGATGCTTGCAGGGGTTCTGGGACAGCAGCCGCTCGAGGTATGCTGAGCATGCTGACAGCACTATCTTGTGGCACCGCAGCTGGCGGGACTCGCATGCTAGCGTCACGTCAGCGAACTGCTCGCTTAGTAGCAGACGGGGGAACCACGACTGAGGAGGAAGATCGATATTTTTTTAGTATAGTCCTCCTCATAGTTATCGATAACGGTGACCCTTTAAATATTGTTCTTCCGAGCATGTGCCCTAATGTGACTCGCAAACCCAAACTTAGTACTCTCTCTCTCTCTTGAGTCGTATTTTCTCATGACTGAGGGTCGTGACTTACAGAATTAATTCATTGCGGGAGTTCTCTCGTGCAGATACATCGTGGTGGGCGCCCAGCTCCTTCCACGGAAGACACATGTCCTCGGATATTATGGTCCTCAAAATACTGTCTAATAGTAAAAAACTTTGGCAAACTCTCAAAAAAACTTACTTTATTAGCTTAGTATGGGAATCATCATTATCATGAGAATAGATGGCGCAGTCTAAATTTATTTCCCAAAATATCAAATTTTATTTGTATTGGCACACTGATTTATGAAATACAAAGAGATACGACAATTTGTTAGGCTTTTATATAGAGCACAGAATAAGCAATAGTAATTTAAAAAAAAATATAAAAAAAATACTTACTTAAACTTTAAAATAAAAGCAGACATCTTTTGGAGATTTGTTTGCTGCCTCTTTACAAATACATAATAAAAAAATTAAACAAATGCAAGAAATTTGACTCACCTGTAAATTAGTGTGGTAAGAGTTCCAACGAACACAGAACTGTTGTGGAGGTAACGCCATCTTGTATCAAATCCGAGAACTTTCTCAAACTAATAAAACATATCTACAATAATCTTTGGCAGATTTTATAGTAAAAAATTGCACATATTTATAGTCCAAATACTATCACAGGCTAAATTACACTAGGTTTATTTTATATTTATAAAAAATATTTTAAGTACATTGAATACTTTTTAAGTAGAAACTTTATGGACTAGACTGTATATAATTTATTTTTTAAATACTGTAATATAGGTCCTTCATATAATGTACCTGAAACAAAATAAAATAAGTTTAAGTACATAATTAAGACACATAAGTATTACTTAACACTGAAAATAAATAAGATGATTATGAGAGATATGTAAAAAATATTTTAAAGTAAAGATAACTTGATTTCCTAATAAATTTAAAAATATAAAAGATAAATAGGTACTCCTCTGAATAATTAAGACGGGCCAAAATCCGGTGCGCTTGGGTGGCGCAATCTCTTACATTACATTTGTTACTAAAATGAATTTGGTACTGGAAAAATATTACTCTATATTTTATTTTGGAATCGGAAAACCAAAGTTTGCAATTAAATCAAAATAAACAAGCAACCTAGTGCTGCCATGCTCTCAAAAAATAATCTATTTCCAAAACTGCATTTATTCGAAATACTTGTAATTTCTATACGTCTTGGCGGGCACGCTATAGTTTTCATTCGAGACTTAGGCAAATTATAATATTTTCAACCCAGAAATCTAATGATTTATAATTTTCACAGGTGCAGTTGCGTTATGGCTGTAATTTCATACAAAAAAGCAACTTAGTGGTCGACTGCATTGTTCATAAAGATACGCTTACTATATAGTATCTACACAATAATACATAGTGTATGTATGACGTTTGTTATGTAATATACATATACTTTTTTGCCAATATATGATGAACCTTTTTCTTAATAATTATGTACTTTGTCATCTTAATTAATTAACTTATGGACACCCGGACTGTGATGATGATAGTGCGTTCAAAGCCAATTTCGGCTACACGAACGTATTTCCGTGGAATGGTAACTGATGCATCCTCACATGGCCACTATACCCGATTTTATATAGACTTATATTCTATCGAGAAAGATGCCCAAAATCAAACTTTGCTTACTTGCTAAGCTAAACCAATGTATTTATTCACATGGAATAGACACATTCTCACAGGCCAACGACCGGGAACTTATCTGAAAAGTAGAGTTCAAATCGAAACATTATGACAAGATATATGGGATCATATGAAAATAAAATAGTATATAGGATTAATGACTTAAACCAGCGATCATTCCATATAACATTCTGATTTGTATAAAGCCACATTTTTCTAAATAATGCAAAATTGCAAATAACAGAAGAAATCAATAGTCAATGACCATCCGATCTTAGCGTTTCCTAAGATATATCCAATTCTTTCCCCAATTCATCGATTCCTGCGTCAAAGATTATGACGTAGCTTGCGTGTAGTGGGTCCGACAGGCCGACGACCCTACTGGTGCCAGGAATAGCACGCGCGGGGGTCTCGACTCGACTATATTTGTACGGATTTGAGGCCGCGCAGACATACCCAGACAGGCGGTTCCAAGAACTTCACGATCGGGTCCGAGATGCTTTGGTTTTAAACTCGGTAATCATTTCTTAACAATTAGAATGGATATAATTAGACACGATATTTGACCCGTCTTAGGTGGTTTAGAATGTTTAGATCATGCTGACTGCAGCATTTATATGCGAATACCGATTCGCATATAATTGTCTTTTGTTGTCAACCTATGCTGTCCCACTCCTGAGCAAGGTCTCCCTCAACTCCAGGTGTATGCAATTAATATTGCAATACGATTCTTTAGTTTGTTGCTTCGATTCGGGGAAAAGGTTCTTAACTTGAAGCTTCTTTGAGAAGTAGGTAGGTACTCGTCAATTTTCAGTAGCGATATACATCAAGACGCGTCTTATTTCTCAGAAGGCTCTCAATTTCAGGAGATGTAATAATGTATTGTTGATTGAATCCGTTGATGAATACAAACGCAAGGGATTTTTGTCCCATCAACTTCGTCACAAATTTAATTATTAGATAATCATGATAATTATACGTATGTATCATGTTTACGAATATATAGAGTGAAATGCTCGAAAGATTTTATTTTCGCAAGAACTTTTCAAGACCAAAGATCCAGAGGTAGACCACGAAGACGGTGGCGAGACGATATTGTTAAGGCAGCGGGCAGTACCTGGACAAGACAAGCACACGACCGAAAACACTGGCAGCGCATGGAGGAGGCCTATGCTCAAATTTGGGTGCCCAATAAAACATCAAGAGAAAGTGAAATTTAATATTAATTAATAATGCTTTACTAACCTAGAACCAATAACTCCTGAATGTTACTTAAGTTGGGTAATAAATGGCTTTATTTATTTTATTTAAGAACTTTTCATAGTATTTTTTTCAAGCAGCATTATGAATGCTGGTAATTTTGTCCTTTAAATTTCAATACTGTTCGTTTGGTCGGCATGAAAAACGATAGGATTCGTAACAAAAATATATTTAAAATACGGGCCGCTTACCATTTTTTCTCAATTTTGTTTCTATTGCCTCCGATTTATGTAGCTACTCGAGCAGTTTTTTTTAATCTAATAATTATCTTTTTACAAACTCGCTACAATATTGTGCCGCTTGAATGAAACCGCGCTGTCCCCGTAAAGTCCTCAAGGCAGTGCATTTAGTGAGCTTCCTATTCCAGTATCGATCTATTTCCGACGCCCTTAGGGTCGACGGCCTGCGCCCCAGACCCGGCCGGAGTTTTTTATCTTTACTCATTTCAATGTTCCCCCTGTGTTGTTTTTGAGGGATCGGTTCTTGGCGCTTGGCCCTCTAGTTTTTGGAACTTTTTGAGGTCTAAAAAGTTTCAACGACTAGCGTACAAAGCTATTTCTAAACATGCGCTTGAAAAACAATACAATGTGTAACTTTACTCTTGCTGTAGCAAGTCAGTAGTTAAAGTTATAGTATAGTAGGGTTCTGAAAAATATACTTGCAATAAGACAGTAATCTATTCGTAATTAGGTACAACCAGATCTTTCTACCTGACCAAAAAGAAGTGAGACCTCAAATATTACCAGCAGAGGTAGGCTTATAAGGTACGTTTATTTGGGTCAGTCATGCTTCCAGGAAAACAACACGATAGCAAACGATAAGATACAAGTGTGATACTACGAGATTACTGAATATGATTCATGTACATAGCTGAATTTACTTTTTGGAACACAGTTACCTTATAAAAATATATTAGTCAACAGTACGTAAGTGTAAGTAAGCACTAAGCAAGTAAGCAAAAATACGTTTTCTTTGGTCATTTGTAACTTGAATGTAAGTGTACCTAATAATAAAATATCTTCAATAACAATATTGAGGTCAAACGTGGATCAACATTGCTCGAATTTCTTAAAATTTTATTTTAAGTTGGCGATTGATCACGTTTCCACTAATAGTAACGCGAGATCATTTTAGGTATCAAAATGTGAATATCATTTTCGTAGTCATATGAATCTATCTGGGAATAAACGAATAAGTAGGTAATAAAAATACATCATAGACTTTTCGTTAAATAACTGCTCATTAATATGTAATCGTTAAATATTTGTTTCATTATTTAATGAAAAAAATCATGAAAGTGTTCATTTGGAGAGTCGATGTATAATTCCTGTTTACTTTTGGTGAGCTATTGTTTTCTTCAATGATGTCATACCTACTTAGATGGATAATAGTTTTTTTGCAGGATTTCTTCGTTTTGTGGTAATTAGATTACAGTTTTTAATATTAAGTACCTAGTTATGGTTGGTGATTTGGATTAAGAGATAAACATAAGTAAATAAAATATCAACAAGAAAATTACGCATAAATTATATATATAATTATGTAAGTACATAATATTATGTATTACGTTATTTTCTGTAAATGATAGTAAATAGAACAACTAAGCTAGCTATAAAAATCAACGCTAATCTTGCTTTGGTTCTCAAAATCAATTTATTATGGTCTTATCAGGAACTACGGTGTAACATTAGTTTTGGCCATACGACTGATAAAGAAAATATTTTTACTAGGTACAGGTACAAAACAACGTTAGGTACTCACCTTTGCGTCAAGGTAAATGTATAAGTACCTACTGAAAGATATAATAATGAAGTTTCAGCAAAATTGTATGCAAGCACTTATGAAGCACAAAATCACGGCTAAATATGTTGACCGCAGCGCAGTACTAAACGCAGCTCAATGGTTAAAACATGAGCACAGCCAACATTTGGCCGTTCCCAAAATAGTTCAGGCCCCACTAACTAATGTTATAAACATACGTGCAGCGCACACATGCATGCCCCCATAACATTAAGAAAAAATAATCAATAAGTATTTAAACAATTACCTACTCAAAGATATACATAGACGCAAAAAATGGGCTAAGAAAACATGAGAAAATGGTCGTCTTACCGATTGAATGCTGAAAATGTGACTTTTCGCGACCTCACGTCTCGAAAAAGGAGAAAATGTACCAAAATAGATGCGAAACACTCACCGCTTGAGGTCCGGCCGTGGTAACATCACGTATGCAATTATCACTTCGCATTGGCTTTTTTGACTATGAAAAATCAATAATTTTTAGAAGCACAAATTTTTACTCATATTTTTCCATGGGGCCTCGTCGCGGTCTCACTCGGACACTTAAAAATGAAAAACCTATTGGAAGAAAACTACGGCGTAGAAAGAGACGGATATAGTGGATTGTAAATAATGACAGCGACGAATCACAACAACTGAGCGAGATGGTTGATGGATAATTAACAATAACAATTGAATTACGTAACAAAGCACCTTAAATCAGTTATGAGTACATACCTATGTCGTCCTAAATTGTATTCTTGAAACCTTTTGCGACTTTTTGTATGAATCGTGGATGTTTGGACATTTTACTTGCAGCAGTCATCCGTCATGCGGACGCCATTTGCAAGAGCGTGGGAGTAACTACTATACTAACTAACTAACTATCTCAACAATTAATTAATTTTCTTATAAGAATTCGCGATCTTATAAGAGTAAACTACAAAAAATTTACGTCCCAGATAATTTCATTAAACAAAACATGAAAACGAACGAAATGGATATAAATATACAACCTCTACTTTTGTAATCAACTATTTCATTCGAATTACAGTTGTGGCAACATTATTTGACTGTCAAATGGAAATTCAATGGCGGCTTCAGAATACGCGCCAATTTTCAATTGTCTCTTACCAACTTTTTCCTAAATAATTTACATACAATCTACATAGCATACGTAGAATCCTATTATAGCAATATTATAAAAACAAAAATAAGTAATATAATAATTAGATTTCTATGGTAGATACTATAACAATATGAAGTGTATAGTAACAAAGGCGTCGGAGTCGTGTGGTTGCTACGGCTTGTGCGCTTGTTACGTAAAACTGAACCAATGTTCTGTTTTTTGTATTGTTTCATATGTGGTGTTTTAATAAAGTTATCTATCTATCAATGTTATAGTTATTTTAGATGCTGGACCTCAGTTTATGTAACTTATTTTAGTAATTATTCTTATTTAATTCATACTGCGGTAGGTTAAAATAAAATTTTGGCACTTTTACCTACTCCGAAATAAAGTAGCAGTAAAAGTACTCTGTGGTAGGTATTTTTTGTAGAAAATTCACTATCCACGCATAATAATTCATGGCATGTTGTAATAAGTACCTTTACCACAATTTGTAATTAAGTTCTTATTTTTTGTACACCAATGATAACTACGTTTGTTTTCGCAATATATTGTAAAACAAAAGTTTACATACTTACATAGGAAGGTACATATATATATATATTTGTTATGTATATATATTTTTTCATAGCAGTGTAATCTATTACATTTGAACAAG
This sequence comes from Macaria liturata, assembly GCA_964023185.1. Lineage (NCBI taxonomy): Eukaryota > Metazoa > Arthropoda > Insecta > Lepidoptera > Geometridae > Macaria > Macaria liturata. Next base: position 4,257,826 of record OZ026822.1, read on the forward strand.
TACTACAAGTGGCACCGCCATATTATTATCAACATTTATTGGTTTTGCCATAGTTACTCAGTATAATATCATTGTAGTTACTCGTTTAGGGAGATCATAGTTCAGAATTCAGATGCATGGCGCCAGAATCCTGGACATGAATCCTAATAAATACTTAAGATTTTATCATGTACTGTAAATAAGCGATAAGGCCACCCAATGTTAATCTATTCAAGTATATTTCTCTGTGTTATGCTGAACATTAAAATAATATTCTATTCTATTCTGTAAATAGTAGGTAGGTTATAGGATTGTAGTTTTTTTTTCTCATCTGATTTTTATCTACAATCAGTGTTTTCACTATAAGCAGATCTGTTGAGTGATTCTGTCATGTAAGTGAGCTCTCCATTGAGTGCTTCTCCTTTTATTTTAAAGTGGCAGGACAGGGCCATTCCCTTGTTTCAGTCGCTGGGTATTACTGCTTTCCGTTTAAGCCTGGGCTCATAGGATTGTAGATACCTAAAATTAAATAACTTTTCACGTTTTTATAATTTTATTAGTTAATAAGTAATTATGTTTTATAAATGTATCATGGATGAATGAAGAACGCTGAACTGGACACTATTGGAGGAATATGTACCTGAAACAATAAAAAATATTATATTTAGGTATTATAATTATTAAAATTATAACTGCCGCAACTATATGCATTAACTATTACAATTTACAAATAATCGAGAACATTACACACTAATTTATAATAACGCATGATGTCAAGAAGTCTGTAAGTATTATTTTACTTTTTACTTTTAGTGTTCACAGCAGTCTCATCGTTTTAAGCTTTGTGTTTTATTATGTATTGATTCTGCTATGTGGGTGTTCTTAATAAAGTGTTATCTATCTAAGACGACATACGCACCGAAGGGAGCACCTGGGTTCAATTTCTGACTGGAACTGGAACGAGTGGCGTACAAAGAGAGGTCTATGCTTAGCAGTGGACGATAACGGGCTGATGATGATATATCTACTTTTTTTTACACAAAATAGGCTTACGTTCCGGGCCAGTCCAGTGGTTTCACTTCAAGTGATGTCTCAATATTTAGTACACGTTTGTGTACAGTGTACCTAGGCAGTGAGCAGGTCGGGCGCGGAGTCGTGCAGCAGGTCGGCGGCCGCCTTCACGGCGCGGCACCAGTCGTCCAGGCGCACGGCCAGCGCCGCCGCGCCGGCCGCGTCCAGCGCGCGCGGCCGCACCCACGAGATGTACGCCGTGGAGGACACCTGCAGTGCACAGATACAGATACTTCATAAATTATTACGATTTTCAAACATATTTTTTAAAATAGCACGATATATTTTAATCAAAATTATATAGGTGAGTTAAGCAAGTAGTTTGTTCCTCCTTTACACTTAAATGGCTAAACTCTGGTTCGATCCTACTCCGGTGTAATGTGACTATACCAAGTTCCGGTTCAGTGTGAATTTGCACTTGGAAATGTTGAAGGAAAATATCGAGAGAAAAACCAACATACATCAGGATTAAATTAGCAATCATATTTCTTCTGTGAAAACACCAAGGCGCCCCCACTAATTGCCTAAAGCTCCCCAAATGAATCAAATGTGGGTGTCTCGACCCTCAGTACGAAATGTTCCCCTCACCTGGTCGATGTGTCCCCTCACGAGCCCCTCCGCGAGCGCCTTCATGACGAGCAGCTCCACCTCCCCGAGCGGCACGCGCGCGCGCTTCGCTAGAGTCATGACCCTCAGTAAGGAGTGCTCCCCTCACCTGGTCGTTGTGTCCCCTCACGAGCCCCTCCGCGAGCGCCTTCATGACGAGCAGCTCCACCTCCCCGAGCGGCACGCGCGCGCACTGTGCTAGAGTCACGACCCTCAGTAAGGAGTGCTCCCCTCACCTGGTCGATGTGTCCCCTCACGAGCCCCTCCGCGAGCGCCTTCATGACGAGCAGCTCCACCTCTCCGAGCGGCACGCGCGCGCACTGCGCTATGGACATGAACGACAGCTTGCGCTGCGCACTGCTGCGGTTGAACGCCATCTGGGAATTAAGGATACAAATCTTTTGTAATTCTTTTATTTTGGTGTACTTAAATTAAAGTATTAAAGTAAATATATATATTTTTTTTTTATTAAATTTCCTATTACTTATAATTATTGATTTATAAAGGCCATGGTAGCGCTGCAAAGTCGGAAAGTTTTCACTTGACAACGCAACTTACAGTTACTCCTGAGTCCAGATTTTAAGGACACCACCGGTTCAAATAATCCAAGATAGGTGCATGCTCCTACGTCCATTAGACATGTCACAGCTATCATCCGCCGCATGACATTTTCATTGTGTACCTTTGAGAGTCCACATGTCAAGAACACCAACTCAAATAGCCTAAATGCTCCAACCTCCAAAAGACACATCTTCCACAGCATACAAATGTCGTCGTGTACCCTACAGAGTACACATTTCAAGGACACTTATTCAAATTACCCAACAGAAAAGTACCTACCTCCATGAGACACAGGAGCGCGATCTTCCTCCGTATGACGGTGTCGGCCGCCTTCAGGTCGGGGTGGTTCCTGGCGGAGGCCACGCGCTCGTAGGCGGAGATGTCCCCGCGCGCCGCCGCACGCACCAGCTCCACCGCCCACGCGTCAGACGTGCCCTTCAGCGAGTCCAGGATCGGGTGCGCTAGCTGCAAGTATTATTTTATTAAGTTTATTGAGTACATAAGTGTTAACTTTTTCTAGAAAGATATAAAGGCATGTAATAGGAATACTTATAGATGGCAGCTTTAGCTTTATATTACAGTTATATTACTTAAAATCATACAAATAAATAAAAGTTTGTCAGTCTAGTTCAGTGAAAACGTAAGTTATCATTACTTTCACACCACAACGAAGCAACGGTTCATCATGATTTTAGATTTGTCATGAGATTTACATAGGTATTTTTTTAAGCCAAAACAAAGCAAGCGAAGCGAAACACAGGCATTCAATAGTACTTAATACTGGTGCTAGCGAATAGAGTAGGCTCTATTCGCTTTGTTTTAGTTGGTAAAAATATTATACAGAACATACAATTAAGATTAGAAATTAAGACTACTGAGCAATGAATTATGAGTATGATAAGGTTAAGTGATGTTTCTGTAAATTGTTTTTTAAATATTACTTTCAATAAAACTATTTATATTGTTTTGAGTATCTCACCAGTTCATCCAAATCATAGACATTGTGCGCTATGACCGCCGCGAGCGCCAGCGAGAGGGCGCAGGCGCGGCGCTCGGCGGGCGGCAGGGAGGCGCCGCCGCTGGAGCACCCAATGTAGCGCAGCGCCGCGCGGTAGTACTTGTGCATGGGACCGCGGACTCTGCCGAACAAACAAGGTTTTGTTTATAGTCAAATTTAGTATATATATATATATATATTTAGTATATTTTATTTTTCATTTTTTATTACATCTACAAATAACTCTCTGAGGGACACATGATCTCCAGTGACAAGGAAATACAACTTAAGGAACAGAAGTCTAGTAGATGACTGACATTACAGCTGCTACATCTGTGTGGCTCAACTTCTCTCTCTTCTTAGTCGTATCCCTCACTGCTGAGGATCGTGACTCCTTCTGATTTTATGTACTAAATGTCGCCATTTGTTGCGTTCTGATGCCTGGTGCATTGCAACATTTATAGGCATCTCCAGCTCTTTTGTTACTTGGTCAGACCACCATATGGGACTCCGGCCTCTCGGTCTTTTTCCTTCTACTTTCCCAGTCACTATTAGGCGCTCCAGATTATCGCCATCTCTGCGAGCAATGTGGCTCAACAGAAGAATATTAAACTTACCCTCTAAGAAAGACGGGCAATAAGTAAAGTATTTTTTTTTATAAATTAGATCTTACATTTTAATTGTATAAAAAGACAATACCACTGTTGAGAAGAATGGTTTTAAATTGGTTAATTATAGATTATTTTTCGAGTCAATTTCCATAATCTCACTATGATCCCGCCATAAACTCCTAATGAATAGATGATTCCTTAGAATACTTATATCCTTAGTAACTAATAATGTGATAAGATAAAGGGCAAGGATAAGTGGGATAGGTTTATGTTTGACTATAGTTTGCAACAATATTAAACAATAAAAAAAGTTACCTGTAATATTCAGAAGCCAGCTTGTAGAACCTCCCGTGCACGGGTGTGACTCCATCTGCATCATCCAGGGTCTTCTCCAGGTGCGAGATGATTCTCTCCGTCGAGTCCAGGTCCTGGAGCTGTTCCAGGAAGATCTGACCCTGGAGCACCTGCAAGTTGGAGGAGTAAGCATTAACTGCAGAGTTTATTTAATACTAGTGGGTGCTCAAGGCTTCACTCAACTTATTAAGTAAATTTTGCATTCCCAATTTCACCCCTTTAAAAATGGCATTTCCAAAATTAATTTCTTAGCAGGATGTCTATGTCATAAGATCTATCTGCATGCCAAATTTCAGCCCGATCCATCTAGTGTTTTGGGCTGTGTGTTAATAGATCGCTATGTCAGTCAGTCACCTTTGAGTTTTATATATTTAGATTTATAAAGTAAAAGTAAAAATATGTTTATTTACTTTTTGAAAAACTTAACCTACATATATATATACATTACAATTCATATTTTGGTTATTATCTAAACTATGTTACATTCAGATTAATTAAGATTTGTATGCAAAGAATTTTGAATCAATTGAGCTCCTCAGTGTCTCTTACAGTAGCCCATGGTGTTAATCCAGTCTAACCTATCTCCCCACTAAATTGCATCCAAATTGGTCCATTTGAGCATGAAGAAGTAAAATACACACACACACCCACAAACTTTTGGTTTCTAATATTAGTGGGAAGAATAGTGTGACTGATGACAATGCAAATGTCACAGCCATAGGCTTTGATAGGCTTAGTATGTTGCACCGGAGGTGGCCTATCTTCAGTAGTGATTAGATTCAGTCTGATTATAAATAACTTACCTTGCAGAGAGCAAGAGCTTCATCATTAATCTTCACTTTAGTTTCCACCTTCTCAAGGAAGGTGATTGCTTCCTTCTTGTCTTGGTACTGCTTTATAATGTGAACCACAATCTCAACTAGGGAAAGAGGATTTATTCTGAAATATAACATAGGTTCATATAATTTTGGCACAGGCATTACAGGCATTTAAGTCATGGTAATCCTCAGCTCAAATATCGTAATAACGAATTTACTATAATAGTATAGTCAGATAATGAAATCCTATATAAATTGCACTGCGTTTTTGGTTTTAAAACAGAAAAATGTTTGTTGGTGTTCATCATTTCATGACAAGTTTGTATGCCGCAAACATGACAAGCAACTTTGACTTACTTGTTCTCAAAAGTGCTTATAAAGTTGTTGTACAGCTGGATGAGGTTGTCGCCTCGTTGAATTGCGGGATGGGTCACGAATTCCTGAAGTTTCAGTGTTAATTGATGCCATAATCTACACAAAACAAAGAAATAGGTTAGCGGATGAATACATCTCATTTCAGCACATTTTAGAAGGGTCCTTCGCATGCGACTTACTTTTTATTGTAAAGCTCTTCGAGCTTGGCCCAGTCTGAAGCTAAATCAGGCTCGGCAGCTTGTTTTTTCGATAGAAAATCGCCAACATCAACAACTGCAAACTTTACGGTAGCCATCTTTCAAATTTTGACGATAATTGTGTGAAGTTAGCAGCAATTGTAATGGCAAACAAAATACCATAGACAAGATAAATAGCACGAAGTTTACTACTATCACAATGTTACCAGTAAAAAAAAATTGAACGCCATCTATTGTCGAGTAGCAAAACTTTGACTCAATTTTTTTATGGAGCAAATTGTTTACGTTAGATGGCGCTAGTCGTCCAAAAATAGTAAGATCTAGAGTATATTTTCGATGAGACGGGAAAACTTGCAAAACTTTGTGAATAATAGTACGAGATAGATTTTGACTATGCAGTTGGAAACAGACAAGAATTACTGTATTTGTGCAATGAGAGTGACGTACTATGAAAATCTATAGGAAAATATATAGGTGCATCTTTATAATTATGAACTCTCGAAACTCAAGTTACGAGATTGGAAACTATCATCCGGTCAAAAAATGATGTAAATGCTACTACAGTGATAATGAGTCTCAATATTCTTTCTGTGATAGGTATAATGATTTAAGACATTTCTGTTGGCTATATTAGCAGGTAGGTAATCAGAGTAGTGTAGCTGAGTTTTGAGATTCAAAACTAGGCGTTTCTAGTGTACCTATCTGTAGTAGGAAAACTTTTCAAAAGGCATGCAGTATGATCGTGTTACATAATTGGTATTTCATAATAGGTACCTTACTACTTAAACTTAAAATAAGATAAAAACAACATTTTACGTAGGTAATTCATTTATTGTAATTCATGAATTGCAATTCATTTATTGTAATGAACATCCTTATTAGTAAGTGCTATAGTTTGTTTTGATACAAGAAGCAAATATCAAACTGCTATTATTTCATTGTTTTTTTTATAAATCATTACTTTTATTTGAGCATCCTTGCATATATCACATTGTACCTAACTAGTTCATTATATTTTAGTTTTTATTACATATATATATATACCATTTCATTTAGATTCAGGATATGAGTAGATATTATTTTATATTTTGATACACAACTTCGTATATTATGTACAGGTATTGTAACGATGTAATCTGGTGAAGTGGTGAGACTAAAAAAATGATAATTATTACTACATTCCCAATTCGTAAAATGCCACATACTTCCCCAGTGAATTATCTGTTTTTGTTTAGTATCCATTTATTCTCAATTATGTTCAACGTTTTTACAACCTATACCTACATACTTATATGTATATATTTGTGGATTTTTGTTTTTGTAGGTGTTTTTTTTTAACTGAAACGATTCAGCACTTGACCATAGTTTGCCTGATAGTAAGCAAAGGCTAGCCTAAGATCATGATCATGTGTCATCTTCTTCCTTGTTGTTCTTCTTCCTCCGTAGCCATTAACCCTGGGCAAGGAAAGTTAGCAGGCTATACAGTCTCTCCGAAAGGTGTATTACAGTACTATACAACCTACTACCTCACCACGACCAGGGCTCTGCTTCTTCTATCTTCTTTCTTTTTCTTCTTTTTACTATCAGTTTACTTTTAGGATGATTGCTTTTTTGTTCGTAAAATTAACTTTATAGAGGGTTAACTGGTCTACATTACAATATTTTATTGCTCGCAAGAATATGAATACAAAAACTAAGAAACTTACGAAAATTAATTCAAATTTACGATAAATATACAACATCCATTTGATCGAAGATATTTACTACATAAAATAAATAAAAATAAATTTAAGTCAAATGCATTTTAAAAATAATAGGATTTGATAAAAACAAATTTAGGTTAAGACTTTAAAATAATTCACACATTCATAATTTTCATGCTAAATTTTATACAGGGCTACTGTTACTAGGTGAACTTTTACAGTATTTTTTTATTTTCGACTTCGTATTACAGTTCTCATTTAGTAAAAAATAAATTTCACGTCCATATAGTGTGGTTGAAATACATTTCACTATACTCGTATATTCTTCGTATGTGTGTACTGTATGCATTGTATACATATTTTGTTATTTAAAACCAGTATAACCCCATAAATAAATAGATTAAAAAACAATGAATATTACACAAAAAAATAATACATAAATGAAGAACTGAAGCCGTCGATATTCCGCTCTCACTGCGCCCTCGTATCACCGAACTTGTGTGGGCGACACGACACCACTGTCGCGCGACTGTGCGACTCAATGACACATGCGACACAATGACACTATGATCATTATATCATCATTTATGGTCGTAACACTTCAGTGTAATGTCTTTAGTTCTTGTGTGGGGATGCAGTTTATTCTATGGAATTTGGTCAGCGTTTTAACACACTCACCGTACATAGCTGTATTTGTATGTAAGAATTAACTACTTACGACAAGATATATATATTTTTTATTAATATTTTTGCAACGGAATATCAATACATCAGTTACCTGATATATTCTTATACAGTTCCATGGTCGTCGGTTAAAATAATTCGTGTCGCACGTATGGTCAAGAAGTCGCAAGTATTGGCGACGGCAGTGTCGCGGTCGTTCCAACCGTCTAATGCGTCACAAGTTCGGATCTACGGGTTCCAGTTAGAGCGGGTATTCTGCTGAAATTAAAAATATACTCAAAATTACGAATACAACTATGAAATTTTGTACGAAATTGTATTATTCAAATTGTATTTTAGTCAACGTACTAAAATTCCCATCATCATCATCATCATCATTATTATCCACAGCCTTCTCTATCTCTCTGCTGGACATAGGCCTCTCTTTGAATGTGCCAGCTGCGTCGATCTTGTTTCCATTAGGCATTGTAAAACTACTTAGGTTTGAATTAAAGCCAAAAGTGCTTCGAAACATGTCGAGCTAATTTTCGATGTACATTTTGACTTTTGTGCTAGCCGGTAAATAAACCTGGATTAGTAATCTAGGTTCCTGTTTTTAATTTTCTTTATCAGAGTGTCTAGTTTTGCATTAATTAGAATATTTTTAATTATCTTTGTAATTTTGTATATATTTAAGAAACAAAAAAACAGTGAAAATTTACAGTAAAAAAATATCACAGTCAATATAATAAGGAACAAACTTATACCACAGAAAAAACAGTAAGTATTAATAATAAAAAAATCGTGAGGTTGTATTACCAGTTTTAAATACGATTTTCTTGGTAGGTACCTCTCCTTGGTTTTAATTGAAGATGCTATTTGTTTTGTGGATAGATGTACTTAGGACATTCTAGGATATTTTGTCTACATTTACAGCATGTATGTGGACAAAATATGCCAGATCATCCTTATTTCCTTCTTCATTCCTTAAAAATGTTTATTTCTTTTTATTATTTCGATCTTGATACCTATAAAGTTTATTTACTATATTTTGATGTTCAATTTTGCTATTTTTAATTTAAGATACATATGTAAACAGTACGTCAGTAATATGTAGGTATTGGCATCTTCCATAGTTATTGATACTAGGTTGCCTAAAAAAGATTACTTTAGTGTAAACTTTGCCCACTGCCCCATTCTATGATACCATTGTGTTTTTTATTATGGCCACCAGTAAATAATATTTTAATGCCTGATAAAATATATAAGCATGTAGTTCTTGTATATGTTATTGTTTGTAATATACTGTTCGTATTACAAATCGCTGGGCATAGATCTCAGTATTTTTACTGGTCTTGGTGAAGTTTTGGTAAACTCCTTCCAGTTGTTTTTTCATCGTATTCTTGGGCCATCGGGTTTGGATTCCTGGAATAAGGAAAAATATCACAATTAGAACATAAAAATACATATTATATTTACATACAATCAAGGACCAAACTTTAACTAAAGTGAGTTCGAATGAGAGTGGCTACCTCTAACGTCAAGAGGTATAAAACCGCCCTAAGGGTCTCTGAGAAGGCTTTACGATTGCAGTACCTGCTATGACAAACAGCTAAAACCTACTAATTAACGTGTCGTCCGAGCAAAGAAAGTGCCTAAACGGAATGTCGTTTTAACTTGCAAGAGGAAGGTACAAATCATAATGAAACGTCCTTAGTGAATATGTGGCCAATGTTTGAATTCTCTATCTTAAGTCGTATTTCCTCATGACTGAGGGTCGTGACTCCCCCGCAGAATTAACTCGTTAGGGGAGTTCTCTCAGCAGATACATCGTGATGGGCGCCCAGGTCCTTCCACGGAAGACAAATGTCCTCTCGGATAATGTTTAAATCACATACTTTTAATTAGGTTTTATATAAAGCACAAGTTCGGTCGTGCATGGAATACTGTTCGCACCTTTGGGACGGATCAGCCCAATACCAGCTTGAGGCGTTGGAGTCGATTGAGAGGCGAGCTAAGAAGATCATTGGAGAAGCCACCGTTGCTAAAGCGAAACTACAAAGCTTGGAACATCGTCGCAAGGTTGCTAGCCTGTCGGTCTTCTATCGGTTGCATTTCGGTGAGTGTGCAACGGAGCTTCACAATATAATTCTTCCGTCTCCATTCCACCGTCGAACAAGCAGGAAGTCAGCGGGGCGTCACCGGTTTATGGTGGAAGTTCCAAAGACTCGCACGAAGCGCTTTGATTCTACCTTCATAGTAAGGACAGCGAGACTATCGAACTCTCTACCTGGAGCCCTGTTCCCAGAAAATTATAACCCAGGGGTCTTCAAATCTAGAGTAAATAGGTTTCTTCTAGGCAAGCGTGCTACATCTTAGACTATAGTGGTGCTTAACATCAGGCAGGCTATAGTCAAACGTAAGCCTATTTAATGTAAAAAAAAAAAAAAAAAAGGTACAGGAAATTTGCCCTAAATACACTTTATGTCCAGTTATAAATAATGAAGATAATAATTTATCCATACACGTAATACTATACAAAATTAAAATTACCAAAATCAAATTACTTATTTCAAATGAAATATTTGTATTTATTTATCTAAAAAACCTGAATAACAACACCGCGTCAAGCCAAGCATCCGAAAGAAATTCGCACAGGTGTTGCTCTTCCGTCAAGTTTGCGTAAAAAAGTAAAAAAACGCGGTAAAAAGCATAAAAAGAGAGACCGTGAGAGAAAACGGCAGATGGTCGAATGTGGGGTAAAATACCGTTGGGGTGTTAAGATTCGCAATACGCGGTAAAAATAAACGATGTCGATGTACAAATTAGGTATAGTGTATGCCTGAGAAAAACGAATTGTCAAATTGTGCCATTAAAAGCAACAAATTATACAAATGTTAAAATCTTTTTCATTCGATCAACATTTCATTTTTAACTACTGACGCTCGCGGCTTCGCTCGCTTTATTTCGAGATAAAAAGTAGCCTTTGACACTCCTAAGACCTCGTACAACCAACTACAGACTAACTACAAAAATTTTATAAACTGCGGAAACGGATTCTGTTATCGATTTAAAGTAGAATATAGTAGTAAATCCAAACTTTTTTTTTCTAATATCTTCTAAGTACAGATTTTTGACCCTCTTCAGCTTTATTATAGTAAGATAGAAGATTTGATAGTGCGTAGTGTACCTACGTCTTTATACTAGTAAAAAGTCTGGAAAGACCTGGGCGCCCACCACGATAAATCTGCTCAAGAGAACTCGCCTAACGAATTTCTGCGGGGGAGTCATAACCCTCAGTCGTGAGGAAATACGATTCAAGAGTGAGATTGGTTATTGGTATAATTACTAATTTTATATCACCAAAATTACTAATTTTATATCAAAATTCTTTATAAATACTACGTATTCGTATACCTATAACTAATTGGTGATGATAATAGGAAAGACTATTTTGTTTCCGACAAAACTTATTAAGAAAACCTTAGAAAAACAATCAATAATGATCAAGCAATTATCGTGTTTACGTTCGTATAATGTTTGTCCCAAATACCTAATCAATTAAGGATTCATAACAAACAACAATTCTAAGAGCAAAGCCGTGGGCGTGTCGTTCTGTTAATTGATGTCTGCAAAATTTTATCAACCTTTATTGCAAATTGAATTCATATCATATGCACTATCTTATTGTTGTCTCTTAACGATTATATTTTCTGTCCTTTCAAGGGTTGCCTAAAAGAGATCACCAGAGGCGATGAGGCAGCTTAACGCTTTAATTATATTATAAGTTTGCTAAAATTTTAATGACAAATGACAAAAGTAGGAAGGAAAACCTAAACATACTGCGTACTTTTAACTACACACTACAAAAAAAAACCACTTGATATAGCTCTACGAAATTCCTGTTGAAACTAAATATTGAGTTCAATTTATAAGCCTCATCGATAAAGATCTATTTGAATTTAATAATTATGGTTTTATTTATTTTTACCAAGGTTTTTTAAGGTTTAACATTATAATTAGGACAATTAGCACAATTTACAAATAAATACATTTAGCCATTTTCACCACCTATAATTTTGTTGATAAATGGGTTTAGGAATCGTTGTGCAATTAGGCCTTTTCCATATTTGATTTCAACCACGAAAAAAGAGGCAGCTTTTAACTATTCTGTGATTTCAAACGATTTTAATTAAAATTATACTTCCCTCTGGTAGTGCCCTCTGGCAGAGGGCTGAAGCACTTAGATAAGGCTTTTAAATGATTTTCTAAGTGCCCCCTTATTTGTGGTTAGAATAGATAGTATGTTTAGTTCTAACTTCTCTTGTTTTTATGTAAATTCTTTGTATTTATTAAATAAATATTAATAAAGTTTTTGTTTCGGTACAACCAAACCAATCTTTAAAAGTACCAGGCAAACATGACAGGTAAGTAGGCGTCTAGCGGCCGTCTAGACGTGAGGCGCGGGGGCGGGGGGGTCTAGCCAGCTGATCGAGCGTCGCCATGGAAACCGCTTCGGAGAGACAGGAGGCGACGGGAGGAAATTGTAAGGGATGATTGTAATGAGAAATATTCTTTTAGTCGTCAAATCCTACACTTTTGATTGTAGGAGTCGTACTTTCGTTCAAAAATGTGGGAAGTAGACTTTGGAAATTGAGAAATATGAATGTCATTGTACAGGGCTGGTAAGTAACGAATAATATTTTCAGGATGGCTTCATTTCAGTTCATCAAAAGAAATCACTTTTTTCTACGACTTTGGCTTCTCTATATACGGAATTATAATTAAGATAATTAATAAAAGAGCATCGTTTCTAGACCCTTAGAAAGCAAGTATTATTTTTTTAACTTTAACGGGTTTGCACTTGGCCATAGTTTACCTGATAGCAAGCAAAGGCTATGGCCTAAGATGGAGCTTGCTTACAATTATAAATAATTAATTAATTCTTATAATTATCTTCCTGTATGTCGATGCTTAATTAAAAAAGTTTAACCAATTAGGCATAGCCGTTAAATTTGCGCAAAGTATACATAAAACTACCATAGGATTTTCGATCTAGATTGGTGGGTAGCTCCTAGACTATTCTAAAGAGCTTAAACTCTTATAATTTCTGGAAGCTTCATGTTTTACTTGTTTGTTATAGAAAAATAATCACTGCCCACATTTAACTAGAATATTCTCAAATCGTTTACTTATAAAAACGTACGAAGTTCTTGATGTTTTGTATTTTACTAAAATATCTTTTTGCAGTGAATTTAGGGGTTGATTTGAAGAATATTTGGAAACATTCACGTAGTTTCAAGAGGCTTTGTAGGTACTTAAATTACCGTATAAAATAAAATAAAATGCAAGCTATCATCGCAACACAATAAAACTAATTTCAAAGATAATGTGCATGCTTTATAGTACAAAAAACTTATATACATATATTGAAATGGAGGAAATCGAGCTTACCTGAAAAATCGTTAGATTCCATTTTCCTCTTCTGAAGGTTAAATTAAAATCCATAATGTACTTCTATCTTCAAAGTTCGAGAGAGTTCTTAATAATATTTGTAATATCTATACAAACGTGACTTGAGCGAGTTAAAATAAAGTTATCGAGCAAGCGAAAGCCTTGAAATCTATCATCATCATCATCATCAGCCTAATGATACCCACTGCACGGTATATACCTGATATAGGGTTAACTAAATAGGTAGTAAGTTAGTTTATTTGTATGAAAATATATTGTGATTTGTTTAATTAAACTAATTTGTTAAGTATTTATGTGAATGCGCTAATGAATATAATATATTTTAAGACTGCTGAAGTCCTATTTACATGTCCAAGCTCGTCTGCTTAGTTTCATAAGGGATAATATATGTTTCTATGTATGTGGGAATATCTCAAAAATAAAAAGTGATATAAAAATAATTATTTTGCTTTAGACTATACATACAGTAGGTACCAGATTAGTAAGAAGTCGAAGTTTTGTTCGAAGTTAGACCTGTGCAACGGTGGCTGGACGATATTAGAAAGTTAAAAGGCAACATCTGGACAAGAACAGAGTATTGGCATAAAAGAGAGGAGACTTATGCCCAGCAGTGGGTTTTGATAATTTTAGTGTGTGTGTGTGTTAATCAGATTAAAAACCATCAAAATCGGTTCAGTATTTACGTATGGACCATTATTTATTTAAGTACCTTCAATTGAAGAGATTCCAAGTATCAATGAGAAATATGATTAGTCATTTCTTATTGACATCTTTACATAAGTCACATTTGTATGGATTATTATGATTCTCGAGTGCTTCTTTGATTCTTCGTATCAGGAATGACCTGGAATTTTACAAATAATAAGCATTAATAATGATTAATGATACTTATTAATAATGATATGTACTAACCTACATTTAGGTTAGTACATACACCTTTAAAATAATTTATCTGTAAATGGTTGTATTGACTGCTTTGTTAGCTTAGTTGGTAGTGGCTCTGCCTTCTAATCCAGGGGTGCGGGTTCGATTCCCGCATAACACAAGTAATTATGAATATTTAAATTTGTAATTATTTGTGTTGAGTCTGGTCGTTTCTATGTATAATGAGTATGTATTTACAAAAGAAAAGTATATATGTATTATATCTGTTCCCATGATACAAGCGTAAGCTTAGTATGAGGCTAGATGGCGCTGTGTGATATGACATGAAATATTTATTTAAGACTTATGTTTGTATTTTGCAAATGTTGTATTATTGACGTAATTAAAATACATAAAGTGAGTGAACAATAAAGAGAGATCTTATTCCTGAACTATTAATATTTTATTCAACAAGAAATAGCTTGATCAAGTAATATCACAATATTATGGTCAACTTTGTTTGAAAACCATATTCAAACTAGCAGTTACATGAACAAAGATTTTATTTACAATAATAAAATATAAAAACAAGGCAAGAAAAACTAAACATGCTACTTCTAACTACTACAAAAAAGGGGCACTTAGAAAATCTTTAGAAAAGCCTAAAGATAATCTAAGCGCTATAGTGTAGTTACAACCTGACGGGAAGACGTTGTCACCCGGGAAACAGAAACATCTCGTCCGGGTGACAACACACAGTTATAAGGAAATTACTCTTGTTATTTATGATGGAATGCTCTGCCTTCAACCGCATTGGTCAAATATCAGGCAAGTGTTAAAAAACTACACGTGTCCAGAATGTCTATTTTAATAATAATACTATTGATAAAACAAATTACAAAGTATGCGTACAAGATGGCTTAAAAATATCATAATCATTTAGAGTTTCTAATAAAAAAGCAGTTTAATTAAATTTCCTGAAAAATATGAATAAAAGATGGTATTGTCGTACTAAACCTAGTACCTTCATGAGTTGTATTTCCTAAATTACACCCAAACAGAATTAATAATTATTCGCTATGGGTGTTATCTTGGACAGATGCATTGTAGAATTAGCTCTACTTTCCCAAAGTCATTGAACAGAAGTTGTTACTTTTGACGTACTAAACCTAGAAGGTTTTTTTACGTGAGCAGGTTTTGCGTTTGACTACAGCCTGCCTGATATTAAGCATTCTGCAGCATTTATGCGTTAGTTATCAGTACATTACATGTCACTCCAACAATGTAAGTATCTTTTACAATTACATTAGAGTTTTTGAAATCGTAACCAAATATGAGATTATATTGTAACTAGCTGGTGCGCGCGACTTCGTCCGCGTGGAATAGTTATTACCATAAAAACGGTTTAGTGAGTTAACCTTAAAAGATAGACATGTACTGTTTGGGACCTTTTGTTAGATCTTTTCAAGAGGAATAATTCTTTCATACACATTTTTTTTGATATCTTGAACCGTTTTCGCAGCGCACGCAACGGAAGCCTTCAAAGATGAATAATTTTCCCCGTTTTTTCCACATTTTCTATTGTTTCTTCGCTCCTATTAGTTGCAGCGTGATGTTATATAGCTTAAAACCTTCCTCGATAAATGGTCTATCCAACACAAAAAGATTTTTTCAATTCGGACCAGTAGTTCCTGAGATTAGCGCGTTCAAACAAACAAACAAACTCTTCAGCTTTATAATATTATTATAGTATAGATTAGAGGATAAGAATAGATATGTAAGTCATCATCATTTGCATGCCGTGAGGCTACAATATGGAGCCCATACTGTTATACTTTAAGATCACTTGACCTACCCATATTGTGCTTATGAATAAATTCATTGAATTAAACTTATATTTATTTATTTATCCAGTTAATTATTTCCGATACCACGTTGTACACAACATAAAGAGAGTTTGTCTGTTTATCTGTCACGTCTGGACCACTTCCGGTGGGCTTGTCTTGTGTCATTGTATGTACCTGTGACGTCATACAGGGCTATTGTTGAAGGATTCGATAGGTTATTGAACTCTTAGTTTTTTGGCAATTGTTGTTTCGAGATAATTTGGATATTGTTTGCCTTGTTGTTAAGGCGGTTCAAAATTTATGAATTCTCGAATAACTACAAAACTCGAGCATTCATATTTATCGAGATTATTGAGCATTTGTTATTATCTCTCTCTGTTTGAGTTGTATTTCTTTAAGACTGAGGGTCCGCTGAATTAATTCGTTATTATAGTTGAGGTGTTGAGTTCCCAGATTTTGATGACTTTGGCTAATTAATTTTATAGGCACAAGTTGGTGGTTTATTAAAATCTACAAAAACATAAATAACAGAAATAAGGATGGATATTTTTATTTTATGTACAAGATCTAATAATGTCATGACACCAGAGTTGGCCACTCTCATTTCATAAGAAGAAAAATATGTCATATCACAGTGACCACGATTTTAATAAGGAACTAAATAAACAAAAGTATTAGTTTGAATTCAAGTTAAACGTAAGTCATTTAGACGACTTCAAAAGAAGAGGTTCGCATTTTCGAAATGCATTTTTTTTATGTAGAAGTTTTCCATCAAAACTCTTTCCATTCTCTAAAGGCCATCTGACTTCAACTATACCTAGGTGTGTATGTACCTATAGGTATCACAAGACGTCGAACCCGCGCCCGTCTGTTGAGGCAGACATTTTTTTTTGTTCTTCTTCACAGACCGGTTTGCTAGGGCGCTGTAGGGTGTGCCCCTCGTATAGGCGGAAGCGAGTAACGCAGGAGAGCAAGCGGGTACATTTTATATTGTTAATTTTTGACGTAACACCTAACGGGAGTCATTATATTATAATGTTCGGTGATGTAGGACAGAATCCACATGTTCAAGGTTCATTTAAAAAATAAAAACGTTATAATTCCTTCAATGTCTACATTAAATATTTAGTTACATAAACTCTCTGTTTGTTTCTTTTAATTTGAATTCCAGTTTTATTTTACGTCTATTCTATAGAACTGGTACTGGAAAAGCTTTACTTTTCCTATTATAATTGTGTAAAAAATTAAGCGTGACTCATTTTTATTTGCAGTTCAAATCGGCTGCAGAGCTAAAAAGGAGATAGATAGATAGATAGATTGATACTTTATTGGACACAAAAAACATAATACAAAACGGAAAAAAATAATTAAAACTAATGCCACAAATGGCGGCCTTATCGCTAAAAGCGATCTCTTCCAGGCAACCGTAGGATGGAGAGGAAAATATAAAAAAAAAGAGACTAGACGGGGTGTACAATAACGAGCACATGAAATTTGACTATAAAATCTTAAACAATAAACATAAACATTTAAAATAATAATAAAGTACTCAAACCCATACTTACATATGTATATTATACTACGTAATATATAAAAATATACTAATGTGCTAATACTACAGAAATAACTACTATAAACTTACATATAAATAAGTACAATATATATAAATATAAATTCATAGACATACATAAACTAATAAGCAGCAGGTTTAACTAGTTTGCATGGACAGATACCAGTTCTTTACTTGGCTTTTAAAAGATTCCAGTGACGGAGCCTTCTTAATGCTAAGAGGCAGCTCATTCCAGAGGCGAACAGCTTGCACAGCAAATGAGCGCCCAAAGAAGGATGGCGAGTTAAATTCAGGGTGAGACAAAGTTAGCATTTCCGACGACCGAAGATTACGAGCATGGGTGTCATGTACATAAAGGAGGATGGACAAAAGAGGATTTTTATTTTATTTTTATTAGATTTTCGAACTCACGCGTACAAGGGATGCGGTTTAATAAACGGATTTTATTTTTTGAGGTGATAAAGTTGACACGGTGGAATGTTAATAATTAGTATACTAGTTGTTATTATGTCATTGATTAATAAAGTATCAGTAAACTTTTTACACAAATAACATTTATTGATTAAATCATACGGTCGTGCCAGGCTCCAATGTTAAACATTGCAAGTACTTGACTGGCCTGTTGACTAAGTTGGTAGTGGCTCAGCCTTCTAATCTAGGGGTTGCGGGTTCGATTCCCGCTAGAAACAAGTATTTATGAATTTAAAAAAAAATACTTGTGTTGAGTCAGGTCGTTTGTATGTATAATAAGTATGTATTTACAAAAGAAAAGTATTATATCCGTTATCTAGTACCCACGACACAAGCGTTTGCTTAGTGTGGGGCTAGATGGCGCTGTGTGCGATGTCCCGAAATATTTATTTATTTATTTACTTATTAAAGAATTTACAAAAGAAGAAGAAAAGTTGTAACTTTTGATGTGCTTAAGCCGCTCTTAAAAGGTTAAGCGTTAGTTACTAGTAACCCTGAATAAACTTATATTGCATTGCATACATATGTAAATGTTTTTATTATTTTATATACACATTTGCAGTAACATAGTTTGAAACACACGATTAGAAATAAATTAGAAGATATGAGTATTTATTTATATGTAAAGTTAGTTTAGTTTAGTTTTTTTTTTTTTTGTTTTTTTTTTATTCTAATCTTTCAGGTAAGTAGCAACTTCCAGTACCTTTAGTTAAAAACTAGATTTTCACAAATCATAATCGCATAAAACTAGATTTAACCTGTGAATGGTATTTAAACAAAATTAATCAGAAAAAATCGTTCGATTAAATGGTTTGCAAATATTTCCAGAAATTGAATAGGTTTTGACAATTATAAATTGCGTTTCGTTGAATTTAATTTTCCTCGAAATTTTTGATAAGCTGGGAAAATTCTAAGATAACTTTATTCTATTTGTTGATATATACCTATCTTATCTTTAGGTATAGGTTCCAAGTTCTAAAATATTCTTTTTCTATTTATTTTGGGTTTTTCTAAGGAAGTATATTTTTTTGTTATTGACAAATATACAACGTGTTAGGATAAAAAAACTGGCCATCTGCTGCAAAAAAACTGCATCGATTCGATTCAAGTCACGCTGGCATTATCGATTTTTTTAAGTTTTTTTTTTTAACCCCATTGTGAATGGGGTTCGATTTCCGATTAGGGTTCTAGCAAAGGGTGCTTTGACAAAAGTTTGCTAATTTTTATACGAAAAAGTAGTGTTTTTGTAAAAACTCATTGAATTTTTTGTAAAACTCTTTTTTTGCAAACCTTTTTTTAAGTTACTTTTTTGTGATCGAAACTTTTTCCTATTGTCGTTGTTTTTGGTAGAGTAGGTTAATAATAAGCTGTTGGTATTATTTCTTGCAACATGACCCGTTTTAAAATCCATTGTTGCTACTCTGTTTTACGCAAAAATGAATTTATTTTCGTTTCATAGTCTCTCTCTCTTTGAGTCGTATTTCCTCATGACTGAGGGCTGACTGCCCCGCAGAATTAATTCGTTAGGGAGTTCTCTTGGGCAGATACATCGTGCTGGGCGCCAAGGTCCATCCATGGAAGACCCGTACTAAGATATTGTGGTCCTCAAACATGTCGGTTTCCTCACAATATTTTCCTACACCGCTAAGCAAGTGCAAATCCAGCAAATCGTTTCAAAGTAGGTGTTCATTTATAAATGTCTAGTAGATGCTCGCGTTATCTTGGAACACAAAGTAAACAAAGTCAGAACAGTAACCTAAACAGAACCAAAAAAGATGATGATCCGTCGCTACGTTGCATTATGAGAATGGAATAAACAAACAAATGTAGAAACACACTTTCCTATTTATATTATGTTATGACATATGATTGATGAGATGATTTATGATGACTTTAATGATCGATTAAGCTCACCTTAAAGTAAAGTTAGTTGTCATCATCGTGTCACATAGATCACAGTACAGGTCACGGTCGGTCTAACAGTGGAGGTCACCAGGTCATGACCTTAGCCAGGTCAACTGTCCAGCTCTAAGTATACAAATACTATACAGTGTAGAGAACACTATACAATTTGTATCATGAATTGCCAATAATTTATTTACATGCTTATGTTTCAGGGTATACTATATAATTCGTATGATTTTTTAGACTTCTAAAGGTCTCTACTCTACCTTATTAACTTTGAGGGACCTCCCAATATGTAAGCATTATGACCAAATAATGCATAGTTGGGTTGAAGAGAACTATTTTAACAGACTTCAAAAAGGAGGTTTTAAAGTCTTCTAATTTTTTTACGATTTTATTTTTATTTTTCTAACAGAAAGTTTTTGCTAGTACGATGTATATAATACTTCAACGGTCTACTTGTTTTTTTTTAAATCTTCAAATTCTGATTTTTTTTAATAAGTCGATTGAATAGAACTTTGTTATCATTGGTGTACTAAATGGTCTAATTCAATAATTGAATAAATAAATAGCAATTAAATACTAATTCTTCTTTTAAAGTTGGTTAAAAGTAGGCTCGTATAGCATTGACCGGCTCTAGTGTCAAGTTTTCAAACCGCTCTAGGTGCAGAGCTGAGTCAGGTCATCATGACGTCACAGAGTCAACGCATGACCTTCCCCCTCCTCCCCCCCACTCCCCCACACGTGCGGTATTGTCTCGCTGTTACCAAGCCACGCTTCAGACCAAATTGCCGCTGTTATTGTGTTTTTGTATTTTTTATTGCCTTTTTAATTTTATTTTTTGTGTGCCTATGTGGAAAGCATCTTGCTTTAAAAAATATTTGAGACAGACAGACATGTGACTAGATCGCCGCAAGCGAAACCAGCACAAGTGACTCTGGTTGAAGGTGTGATTTATCGTATAACTCTATGATCTATGGAGTCTCTCTCTCTCTCTTTTAATCGTATTTCCTCATGACTGAGGGTCGTGCCTCCCCTGCAGAATTAATTCGTTAGGGGAGTTCTCTCTCATTCTTTAGGGCAGATACATCGTGGCTGGCGCCCAGGTCCTTCCACGGGAGACACATGTCTACGGATATTGTGGTCCTCAATCATGTTCGTTTCCTCACAATGTTTTCCTTCACCGCTAAGCGAGTGCAAATCCACACTGAACTTGAAAATAGAAGTCATTGGTGTAGGGCCGGATTCGAACCAGGGTGCGTCTGGATGAAAATCAGACACTGGAACCGCAGCCACACTCGCTTACCACCAGAATACGTAACTCTAGTACGATCTTTTTTTACAACAAGTCGTGTGTATGGAGTATTGTTGTTGCTAGGCCGCACCGGAGAAAATTGCCTTGTAATTGTACTATAATTGTAAGGTAAAACAAATGGCTCTTTTTTTTTATCTCTTTTGAATCATTGTCAAAAGGATGATACGAGAAACAACACTGGATCATGTTAGTGTTTTATTATATATAATAAATAAAAATCGTATTTTTTTGACATATGTGTCTTCCAGCTGCATAAATTTATGCAGCTGGAAGACATAATAGTGTCTCACTGAGGAGAACACCGGGCATAATAAGATAAATATACTTAGATGTAATCCTACTCGGTTCTAGTCATATTTCTTCTTACTGAGGGTCAGCACTCCCCCGCAGAAAGGATTCATTAAAGAAAGTTGTCTTCGACTTAAGAAAGTTCTCTTCAAGTTTCAGGAGGTAATAATAATATATATTTTTACATACTTTACTTATTTTTTTATAGCAAACTGCCAGACAGTTTCTTTTAGCAAATGTACCGATAAATTAATGATTAATGTATCTCGAGCTATAAAATGAGTGATTTAGGTATGCTCACTCAAAGTACACGTACCTAAAACAATTTTATGGCTTTGTAAAAAAATTAACGAAATAAGACCAAAATTATTTACTGACATTTTTGCTACATTGGATTACGGTAACACTGCGAGTGTTATCACAGGATTATACTAGTTGTCAAAATAATGGAAACAGCGCCATCTAGCTATTAAATGTCGAAGCGCTCGTAGCTCATCTAGCGGAGGCAATCGCATGCGATTACCAATGTTAAGCGACGGTAGACGCGGTCTGTCCATATGTGTGTGACCGAAAAGTGGCATTACGAGACCGAAAAGTCATCCTACCATATTTTGGGCGCTTTCGTGGGTCGGATGACACGTTAAATTGTAGGTCCCGGCTGTTTGTCACAGTACGGCAGTCATTAAGCCATGTCTGAGGTCCTTGGGGCGGTTTGAAAACTCTCGACACTAGAGTTGGCCACTCTCATTCGATATAAAGAAGAAAAAAAGTTGTTAGAAACATGATTTATATTAGTTTTCTTCAGATATGATGATTTTAACAAATTATTTAAGCAAAGTATTACTTACACGTGTTAAATCAGGAGCAGTTCACAAATTCACTTTTTTAACCACCGATTTTTTTTTATACTTTCAACTAAATCTTTCGTTACATTTTCACTTTCGTGAAAAACATTGAAAACTCGCTAGTTGACTAATAGTTTCAGTGTAAATCCTACCAGTAAAGTTATTTCAGAAGTTTTAGCTAAAATAACTAACATTTACGTAAATAATTCGTAAACAGTCAAGATATTTTATAAAACACCCGAAGATTCTACCGAAACTTGTCAATAACTCTTTAGACTAACAAAAATCTAAACGGAACTTATAGGTTAGAACTTTTCGCGCGCTATTACAATTTTCGAACGAACGACCGTACTTTATCGTTTGAAGATTCGCAACATACTGAAATATCGGACCACTTTGATAAAAAAAGAAAACGATTCACCTATTTTACGACTTCCAACCTTATACTGTTAATAATAAGGTTGTTATTTGCTTGGAGGAGGCAAAAGCTTATCGTCTGGGTTTGATTCGATGCGTGATAGAAAAATAGTTCTTCAGTGTAAAGAAATAGTGCTTGTTTTTGATGTAGGAGGAAAATGGATGTCTAGACAGCGTACGTGTATCTGATTTCCTATTTTAATTACTGGGTGTTACGGCGTAATTTACAATGAATGGAATATGAAAGTTCGAAAACGGAAGCTCTTCAAATTAACTTCTCCGAGTTTGTTAGGGTCAAAGCCCAAAAGAGCTTTGTGTAAGCTTTTTTTCTTTAAAACTTTTCTGCGATACGCTATGTGTGTTTTGACTCCGTAGTTTTACACGTGTATTTTTTTTTAATAAACAAGCAATTAGGTTTTCATAGAAAAAGCTTATGTCATAGCTATTAAGAAAAATCATGTTCATTAAAATTAACTTACAACATTTTTTTTAACAAATGTCCGTTACAAGAAGTCCGGTATTAGTTCTTAGTAAGACTTAAAAAACGCGGAACAATCTTTAGAATAAATTGACTGAGTACATACATACCTACATTTAATTTAGGAATGTATGTTTGCATAAACAAATAACAGTCATAGCGAAGTATAAATAAATTTAGAGCAAGGGTTTCGTATTATTAAATCAAAGAGTAAAATAGTTTTATAATTGAGTTACAAGATTTTGAAATAAAATGAAATATAAATTAAGATATTGTAGTGTATTAAAGTAAAACTTACATTATGAACAATTTTAAAAAATCAAGATCCAACTGAACCCTAAAAACCACAATAAAGCCACCGCGGCTCGGAGTGGCAAAAAGAAAAAGAAGTTCAAAAGAAAAAGAATGGCCTAAACGGCTCCAGCCTCCGGCTTAGCGAAAAAAAGTAAAATGGCCGAACACTGACCTACATCAACATATGAATTGTTGAGACTGCAGAGTCCTTAGTGCATAGTAAACTGGTCTGACACTCACCTAGCCGGTTATTTTAAGCCCTGAACTAGGTTCAGACTTAGGTCTTTGTTCACATATCTGTTATAGGTACCTATTCAGGGTTACTGTTTTTTTTAAGTTCCTTATAAGAATCCTTTTAGAAGTAAATCTATCTATACATAATAATAAAGCAGGTGAGAGTCAAAAGGTATTCACACGTTGAAACGTGTATATGTATACACGTTTCAACAATATCTAGAAATTTTATGTTTATCTGTTTGTAAGTTTATTTAAACGCTCATCGCGTAAAAACGGCTGAACGGATCATCATGAGTTTTGGTATGTAGGTAGTTTGAGGTCTTTGGAGTGTCATATGCTACTTTTTATCCCAAAATAATGCGAGCAAAACCACGGGCGTCCACTAGTATAAACATAAATAAATATAAATATCCCGAGACATTGCACACAGCGCCATCTAGCCCCACACTAAGCAAACGCTTGTGTTGTGGGTACTAGACAACGGATATAATATGCTTTTCTTTTGTAAATACATACTTATTAAGTAGCTATAGTTGGTACATCAATACGTTGGTTTTTAAGTTTATTTTCCTCATTTGTGCCATATATTACAACACTGCACTGTGTTGTGTTATTATGAACATTACCCATACCATTTTTTTATTATAAAAGAGAAATCGTGTTAGTTAGGTATTTGTTCCACTTAGCACCGTAACGGAGGGACGGATCATCGTGACTTTTCGTATGGTTGTAGTACAGAGTCTTGAATTAAAATCTACCTATATCGTCAGACTTAGGTTACTTTTTTATCTCAGAACAATGTCAGCAAACATTTATTAGTTGTAAATAAAGTTCAGTTAAAGTAAAGTACTTTGTTGTTGTCTGTTAAAACTTGATTAATATCCAAATAGTAAAAAAATCTATAAAATATATATTATACAAATCCCCTTTATTTTCGAAAGTCAACAGAATGTAATATTATAATTGCATTGTAAATAAAAAAATATACTTTATGGAATGAATAAATTATAATTATAATATCATTCTTTAAGGATGAGGTCTGCACAAGATCGACGCAGCTGGCATGGCACATTCAAACAGAGGCCTATGCCCAGCAGTGGGATAGAGAAGGCTGTGGATGATGATGATGATGATGTAAATAAAAACTTAAGTGATAACTTAACATCACAATATATTTAACACGTACGTCTCTTAAACTGCCTTAATGCAAGTTAAAACAATCGAGTATCCAAGTTGAATGCCCTAGGTATTTGGTAGTGTAGGTATCCTAGAGTAACCCTAGTCTAGCCTGGGACCTAGACGTCTAGACCCGGGTATTGTTGACCGCTCGACAACCTATACTAGTGTCTTGATTTATTTATACTTTTATTTTTCTATCACTTGAAACAGAAAATATTTTCATCGAAGTGAAAATAGACATAGTTTAACACAAAGGGTATTACTTATTACAAAACGTGGTTCAACTATTAGTCCAGAACTTTAAAATATGCAGTCCGTTTTTGTTGTTCAAGATTTATCTGTCTTCCTTATAATAATCAAATTGTCAAAATGTTACCAATGATTAATCAACGTTTTAATCTGAAGTAGTCACTTTGATTTGTATGTGATGTGTAACAAGAACCGACTTTTCATTTTCAAAATCCTGTATTACTATTTAGGCCTTTGTTTACATTTTGTAACAAGACGGAAACTGTTTTAACTATGCAGCGGTACATTGTGATTGGATGATAAATAAGAAAATTGAAACATTGAACAGACACAGACAGATACATATAGTACCCAACTGACAACCTATTACTGATAGTTTAGTTTTAAACTAGAGTTATTATTTATATATAAGTATTATATACGTTATCTAGTACCCACGACACAAGCGTTTGCTTAGTGTGGGGCTAGATGGCGCTGTGTGCAATGTCCCGGAATATTTATTTATGTATTTGGATAGTTTGTTTGGATAGAATAACTAATCTTACCTGTATCATCAGCCTTTGATTTGTGGTATCTTCAAATATTCTATTCAAGTAATATGATTCAACCAATCGTAAATATTTGCAGCCATTTTGATTAGCTTCTGTGGCCGTGACTCCGTGAATCTGAGAACAAAGAAAAAGAGCTTTAGTAATGCGATTAAAATAACTAAGTACTACACTTATACAGGGTTACTGGTAACTAACGCACAACCTTTTAAGGGTGGCTTTAGTACATCTATACCAACAACTTTTGTTCTACAACTTTTGGAAATTCGTGAAAAAAAAATCAGCTGTTCCATACAAAAGTATGGAAGATATTCGACAAAATGTATGGAACAGCTGTTTTTATTTTCACGAATTTCCAAAAGTTGTTGGTATAGATGTACTTAAGCTACCCTTAAAAGGTTATGCGTTAGTTACCAGTAACCCTGTATAATAAAGCCGAGAGTAAGTTTGTGAGTGTCTGTGTCCGTTTTCCACATTTAAGGGTCTAAATTTATTTGATTGAAATTAATAATAATTTCCTTTGATTAAGTTAGATTACGAAGATGCTACTTTATAAGAATAGGTACTAGGGGGTGCTCGCGGCTTTGCTCGCATAAAGAAGTAAAACTTGCATCCCCTATTTCACGCCTTTAAAAGTGGCATTTCCAAAAATCCTTT
Organism: Macaria liturata; assembly: GCA_964023185.1. NCBI lineage: Eukaryota > Metazoa > Arthropoda > Insecta > Lepidoptera > Geometridae > Macaria > Macaria liturata. The sequence goes on from OZ026822.1 coordinate 4,284,400, forward strand.
CTTAGCGGATGACTACATCATAACATCTGCATTCATTCTAAATTTCAGCCCAATCCGTCCAGTGGATTGGGTTGTGCGTTGATCTATCAACGCACAACCATGTGAACATATTAATAAGTCAGTCAGTCAGTCACTTTTGAGTTTTATGTAATACTAGCTGTGCCAGCGACTTCGTCCGCGTGGAATAGTTACTACCATAAAAACGGTTCTACTGAGTTAATCTTAAAAGATAGACATATACTGTTACATACATTTTGTTAGATCATTTCAAGAAAAATAATTCATTCATATTTTTTTGATAAGTATCTTGAACCGTTTTTGCAGCACACGCAACGGAATCCCTAGACGAATGATCCCTAGAAGATGACTAATTTCCCCCGTTTTTTCCACATTTTTCATTGTTTCTTCGCTCCTATTAGTTGCAGCGTGATGTTATATAGCCTGAAACCTTCCTCGATAACTGGGCTATCCAACACAAAAAGAATTTATCAATTCGCACCAGCAGTTCCTGAGATTAGCGCGTTCAAACAAACAAACTCTTCAGCTTTATAATATTAGTATAGATTTATAATCGTAATCTTATTAATATGTTCACATAGTACTACATAAGTCTTCTTTAATTATTTTTTCCAGATTTCCAGAGATTTCCAGAATGCTGCCAGTTTTGCGAGGTTGAAAGACTTGAATGCCATTCCTAAAGACTGGCAACTTAAAAAAATACGTTATTTTCAGAATTTACTTCAATTAAAAAAAACACATTTCGACTAACCCTGTATAACTTTGCTTACTCATAAAAAACAGCCCCCTAACCTATATTTAAACGAGGTAAGCTTAGCAACCGAATAACACAATTTTCTAACCACTGGGTTTTTCCACAAAGGAAACTTACTGACGCAACACCAGACGTGTTAGGGTAGGTCAGGTATGCCTACATATATACTATAGCTGTACTAAAGTACTGGTTATAAGCAACCAAATTTATAGATAATTGGCTGTAGATATAAGTGTATTAGAATGATAAATTAAACTAATTAATATGGTATTTCAATATTTTCTGTTTTTCAATTCAAAATTACAATCATTCTGCTTTTGTTTTTTATTGGCGACAGGCTTCTTTCAATCTATTCTCATTTGAAATTCGAATACTCATCGAAAGAAGTTCGTCACCACAGAGTAAATTAACAAAAGAGGTTACAATTTACATAAAAAAAATTCTTGGAAGTGGATACTTAGTAAGCTGTACCTACTTAGCTGTGGCGCCCACTGATATTACCTAGTTTTAATCCAGGATAAAAAGTAGCCTATGTAATATTTTTAAGTCTGATCTAACTTAATAGATCAAACCAAAATTAGTAGTTATATGTAAATCATTTTTTAACCGTCTGAACAAGGCTTTCGATCACTAGATTATCTAAAACGACAAGCGACGATATGGTCTCAAAGAAAGCTGTCGAATTACATTATTAAGTACTTGGCCATAAATTAGACATATTTTACTAATATAGCGTAAAAAAATATAAAAATACAATACAATACCTACATTTTGATTTGTTATTTTGTGATTTTATACATACATCGTACCTACTTACAAGTTTTTAACTGTGACAAGTACATTGTATGGCAGTCATTAAGCCATGTTAGAGGCCCCTAGGGCTGCTCGATAAACTCTTGCCACCAGAGTAAGCCACTATCATTCGATAAGAAGAAGAACTGAGATAAAGGACTAGACATGGATAAACAAATGCTATTTTTAGCCCAGATTAACTAGATTAATTAGATTAACACCTACGAAAACAATGTTTTGTGCCTATAAAATAGATGAATAGTATCAAATTGAGGTCAAACTGAAACCAACCTCGAAAACCTACTGAACTCAAGTAGACGGACAGATGAATGAAATCCTGGACACGATATAAAATATTGGAATGTTATATTAAATAAATCAGGATCATACAACGCCATCTAGCACTAAACTGAGCAAACGCTTGTTTTATAATTTTATCATAAGTATTGGTTTTTGTTTTTTACAGCAAATGGTAAACAATTATGTACCTACTTATATTATGTGATTGATGATGAAAAATGCAATTGTATGTCTTTGTATGAGATTATAACTGAAATGAAACAAAGGAATGGGGTACATAATCATTTACAGAAAGTATCGTACAAAATCGAATCGTACCTTCTTAATATGTCGTAAATGAAACGAGGTTCAATAAATATGAAACATATTTTCTTATTTTCAACCGAGTTTTTTGGGTAAAATTTTGCAATATATTTCTTCACAAGATAGGAAGAAGTACCAGTCCTGTCCTTTTAAAGTCAAAAGAAGGCCCTTCAGCTTCACGCACACTTCCAAAGCCAGACAACGCACACATACACATCTATAACGTCCGTAGTGTGTTACTATACAGGGTGTTATACGAGTATAGTATTAATTTAAAAAAAGAAAGTAAATATACATATTTTTTGGATTTCATTCAAATGAAATATATACGTGAGAACCTTAAGTCAAGTAATGGAATTACATAGTTAATTACATAATGCACAATAATAAACACTGAATATGATAAAGCTACCCACTGTAACTCGATTTTAAATCGAAATTCTTTCTTGATATACTTGTATGTATTTCATGATCATAATCATAATCCTCTTTATACATAAAATAACATGTCATTTTCTGGTGTACAATGAAGGTGTTTGGATTACTTAACCAAACAGGTTATAATAATAATAAGTATCTGTTGATAGTGGGAGATAGGTGAGTAAATTCAAATTTTTCAAATTCAGATTCAAATAATTATTGCTTTTTGCTCTTTGTTTAAACAATGGAGGGACGGATCATCGTGATTTGAGGTAGGAATTAGCATATGATTTTTAAAATTTAATAGCCATTTTTTACAAGAACATGTGTAGCAACCAATAACAAGTTCTAATCATTAAACTAATTATTATTTTAATTAGTGCATGTGTATAATCTGTTTGTACCCTGTGTTTAATAGTTTCTTGTTTAAAATGTTTGGCAATTTTTTTTTATAATGTACAGTCAGGCTATTTGACCCCTAGGTCACCTAAAGGTGTTCACACGAACAAGCAACATTGTGACCCAAGGTTGAGCATACCTGTACTAGAATGGAATTGGCTCACAAATGAAGCTGCCAAAACATTCTTTTAGGCGCTTGGCGTTAGATTATTACATTTCATGGTGGTTGGCAGACATTCGGATATGATAAAGCACCATACCACACCAAATAACCATTATAAGAAGATTTTTATGGTAAATAGGTAAAAATCGAAACCTAATAAGACAATTATTTTGCTTGAATTTCATTGAAGACTAGTCTTATTGGAAAAGTCATGAACGCTCTGTATAATATGCATTCACCCACACAGATAAAACACAATAATGAATAGGAAAAGAACAGACATACAGTTTTCGTAGGTGAAATTTAATAAAATATTATAGAATGTACTGTTTTTCTTTTGAAATAAATTGTAGCATTTATTTGACCTCTTTAAATTGTTGCCTGGTATTTACTTTAAATATTATCATATCACACTAATATAGTGAATAAAAAAAGAAAGTGTATTTGTATTATTTGGTAACTTTATTAGCACCCAATCGTCTGAACAGAATTGTACTAAATTTGTTATGCACTCTTATTAACCGATTTCAAAAAAAGGAGGTAATCAATTTTTCTGATTTTTTTAAAATTCCATATCAACGTAGGTAACACAGCTAGGCGCCTGTATTTACTTTTCCTATTGTTCCTTGCTTATCTAATTGCTCATCTGTAACATTCCTAATCTTGCCAAAATCTCATAAAAGGCACACTCACACATGTACAACCTAGACTGTGTTGACACTGTCTGTGAATACACACACATTAAGTCACGCACATAATCACAAAGTTCATCGCCCGACTGCGAAGTTTTTGCAATACTGAGATTTTGAACGAATCGTTTTTGACTCCTGTACCTATTGTTACTTACTCTGTGGTAAAGGCGGAAGTCAATCAAAGGTTTGTTTTGTTTTGACAAACTAAATGACTTGGTAACACGTGTAACCTTTCATTAACTTGATTTGGGATAGACAATTACTCACATAGAAAGTTAACATGTACTGTGTTCGTGTAGTTAGCAATTACCCGTAGTCTATGAATGCACGGTACTGTTTTCAAGACAAAAAACAAATTGTCACATGTCGTCCCTGCATGCAATAAAGGTGAAATAATAATACCAAGGATCCAACCTACATTTTCACATCTATAAGTGCATGTAGGTATAACTATGCATAGTCTAACCACGTACAGAATCAACTCAATGTACTGTCTATATTACCTACGCGTATATGTAAGCATAAAAAAAAGTTAGATATAAGTAATTGTTGAAAGTGGGATAGGTGTGAAATAGGGATATCTGAAAAAAAGATTCAAAAGCAATCTGAGAATACAATATATTTTTACTACGGGATCAGTGTTTGAATCTCAAAAAAATCCCTTTATTTTTTCCTATCCTCTGTACACGCCATCCTTTACTTCATTCACAATTCACTCATATCATGTTCCAAGCTCACCTCTTTCCAACAGTCGGTAAAACCACCCCTGCCTTTATGCTTTCTTTTGCCATCGATTAAGGGTGAAAGTAAGGGTAGTGGTCGGACACCATTGGCCGATGGGGCTAGGCCATGGGGGTCCAGGGTGGAACACAATAGGGGTGCAAGAGTAACCAATAGCTGCTGTCGATTAAAAAAATCGATGCTTTTGTAAGCCTATTTGCATTTCTGTTGCATATTTTTTGATGTCGTTGCGTTTTTTCAGGCAGGAGTTTTGTGTTAGGGAAGTGTTAAGGTTATGGATTAAATTTTGATTGTTTGTAAGAGTTTTTCCCACAAATTTTGATGTGATTTGTTCTTGTCGTGAGTGTCATTTAAGTTTTAGTACACAACTATTTGAATTCAAAAGTCATTTACGCTAAATGATATAATACTTGGTATAAAAAATATAGCTAGTTAAATTACGTATACGTTTTTTGGAACAAAAGAGTTCAACGCGTTCGTATAATTTATCAACACCAAAGAGTGTTGATCAAAAAAAAGTGTTCTACTATTTGAGTTCTGATATACGAATGTTCCTTTTCCTGTTCAAATTTCAATAACAGATAAATTATCTATTTTAAAATGTTACATAAGTTTCTCCATATAGATAAATAAATATTCCGCGACTTTGCACACAGCGCCATCTAGATTATTGAACATTATGTACTATAATGGATAGGCTATGTAATTAATTATGTAGGTTGGGTAGCAACTACTAAAAAATTGTTTAATCACTGGCATGTGTAAAAAACGCAATCTCATTCTAAGGAAGAATAAGCGGCCAAGAGCGAGTCCGACTCATATTCGCAGAGAAGGATTCCGTACTACACCATTAAAATATTATAAAAATAGTATTTTTTTCTATTACTTTGTTCATATTTTATCTTTATATTATACATATTTAGATATGTATTTTTAAATGTAGTTGATAATTTATTAATTATAACTTATTTGTTGCATCACAGCACACCATAATTATCTACTTTAAAATTAAGACAAATAATACATTTGATTTATTGAGGCTGTTTAGAAACACATCGCCTGTGGAAATTATTACAAAGCTTGAGATACAGCTTAATGTTAACGTAATAATACGTTAAGACAACTACACCAGAATTGGCCACTCTCATTTTATAAGAAGGGTTTTGTTTTTACTTTTGAGCATGGAACCCTAAAAATGCGAGCGAGTACTTAGAAAGGAAACACAAACCTGATAGGCTTTTGGAAAGATTTTTAAATGCCCTTTTTAATATTTCTGAGTAGTTAGAAGTAGTATGTTTAGTTGTTTCTTTCCTTTGATTTTCTTTAATCGTATTACTACTACGCTCATAGAAATTTGCCTCTTGTCTAAAAGACGTGCTGTAGTTAAACACGAATAAAAAAATCTTTTAAGAGGAATGCCAAACCCTTCTGTTTGAAGTCGGTTAAAAAAACGATGCTCTACTTTACACAGACCCTGTGTAAATCTGACTTATGGCAATTTTGCTCATGATAAATGTAATTGATTTTAATAAGATTTTATTTATTTCTAGGCATAAATAAATAAATATTACGAAACATTGCACACAGCACCATCTAGCCCACTGGCTAACATTTAGCAAAAGCTTGTATCGTGGGTACTAGATAACGGATATAATACTTACATATATACACATTTATTTTGTAAATACCTACATACTTATTACGACCAGACTCGACATAAATAATCGCAAATTCTAAAATTTATATTTACTTGTGTCATGCGGGAATCGAACCCGCAACCCTAGATTATAAGGCAGAGCCATTACCAACTAAGCTAACAGGCTAGTCGTGAAGAAGTGAACTCTACTGGTGTACGGAACCCGTGGCGGTGGGTCGAGGCCGCGCGTGGCTCGCAGACCGGTCGCGCAGCTACCGCGCTACGCGGCGAGCCGGTGTGGGTGACACCGTGTCCATTTTCATACGGGATACGACACGGTAGCGTAAGGTGAGTTGGGGTCAGGGAAGGACAAAGAAATAAAATATATTTAAAAAATGTAGGGAAAATTATTATTAAAATTTAAAACAAAACCTGTCTGACGTGCATGTATAAAATTGCCGAATAACCGACGAGATGTTGAAGACGACCTGAACCGTTATCATTTTCATAAAATTCGTGTTTTTTTTTAATACCAAACGCAGCATTTGTATTTCTGGACTATACTCTGCATCAATCTTATACAAAAATTGTATAATGTGTAAGATTACTTAGATACTTACTCATCGTCAAAAATAATCGACGTCACTAAACACCTCCTAATTTAAATTTTTAATTTAATTTGAACTGGTAAGTCTATGAAGGTAAGTACTGTTCAACCTATAAACATTGTTATAGATTGCTTTGTTCGTGACATTTATGAATTTGGTCACTAAATTACAAGAAGCTACACACGCACAAACGACTCTGTGGTTGAAGATGGCGCGTCTTTATTGGAACAGATTTATAGTTGATAGCAATTCACATCTTCTATAAAATAATGAATAGTAAATCAGTGTCCTAGTGGCTTTAATTCGCACGGTGGACGTGTCCGTTGTATTACGGAGAGGTCAAGGCCGACGTCACATGCTACAAAGACAATACATGCGAGAGACGGCTAACTAAAACGAATAACGTAAACCTATCCCACGTAAAAAAAACTATGTATATATCTATCTATGTATAAAATTATAAAAATAATGAACGTTCAGCAAAACTTTTATATTTAATTTTTTATAGCTATCTCGTTCTTCCATGAGCGAAGCAGAATACTAGTTAATGAAATTTGTTGGTTTATTATAATTTAAAAGTGTAGGCGTTTCATTGTTTTTCTTGGTGCGTATTAATATTTTATATTGGTTATTTTTATTAACATTACTGATTTAAATACCGATTCAGATGTTAGAAATAGAATGACAAAATGCCCGGAATTTTAAACTCTATTTAAAGAAATTGTAACAAGTATCATTTTCTAATTTATTCATTTAATGCTTTACTCGGACTACATAGCTACTAAATCTTTCACACGCCCCTGGCAACAACCCTATTCATTATTATACATACATGAGTTACATGGCTTTTGTTATTTATATCTAATATGGAGTTTTTTGACATATGTGCATCGGATTTCGGATTATAGGGGCGTCTCTATGGTTTGAATGTTCAACAGGTGTTTTATCCGAACACGTACGTGCACAATACGCACGTACTGACGTAATACGTACGTATCAAGTACGTTTATTGACGTGCGTAAATAGTTGTGGTCGTGGTTTGCGTATCGGTTTTTGGAATGAGTGAAAATTACACAGAGCTTAATGACTTATGGTGAGATTGAACACATGTCACTTTCCATTTTTCACTCCGCTACGTTCATTTATTTTCCTGTACAAATACTATATGTATATTGTGTGTATTCAAAACTATAGTAACATTGGAATTAAGGAAGAAGGTATCGTCTCGTTGTTCCAACTAAACAAAAAGTTAAACGTATGGTAATAAGTTTTATTACGAGATATATATATATATATAAGTAAGTATATAAGTTTTATTCGTACCATGGGACAATATAAAAAAAATATTTAACGAATCGCCGGATCGCGTATTACACATTGCCGGATGACGTATCTCGATCTGGCGGCGCAATGCGCACGCGCACAGTACAATGACACGGGGGCACGAACCAGTTCGCGCACTAGCGGTCGCTCCCGGACGCACTCGGGTCAAGCAAAAAACCGTCGCTAAATATAGACAGTAATTTAACTTTGTAGTTGGAACCTCCATAGACTTAGGAGAAAAAAGTAAGGAGAAAGTTTTGCAACAAAAAAAATTGTAACATTTTGCATGATGGATTTTACTGGTGCGTTCATTTGTCCTAGAAAGATGGAGACTATGGTTTTTATGTCCCAATTGTGGAGGAGTAATTTATCAGAGTTACGTTTAAGAGTATACAATTGTGGAGGACTTATGAATCATGGCAGAGTTATATTTTCATTATTTTTTTAAAGGTACTTAGTGGTTATTTTCCTGTAATTATCATATTGATTATGTATATCGGTAGGTTTGCAAGACTTTATAAACTATGCATCATCATCTTTTTTTACAAAGTATTTAAATTCGTTTTCAAGGTTAAAATCATTACATAGACTACTTATGGCAGATTAAGAATTTATTGTCAAAGTAACATTTCATTTTTTCAAGAATTTGTTGATACGGTACAATTTCTATGATAAAAATGTATTTAATTAATAAAAGGATTAGCATGTTGTATATAAAATACTATCATATTATGTAATTTAATAGTAAAAGATCTATCGTATGTAAATCATTACGCTGTGTGTTTTATTCTCGAATTTAATTAGACTAAAAAGATACATTTTAATTTTTGTTTAATAGGTCAATTTAACGCTTATCTGGACATCCTACCTATAGTAAATTATTTGTTTCATTTTAAATTTACTATTTTACCATAATTTTGGCGTTTTGTTACATGATTTGTCTCTGATATATTAAGGAGCCTAAGAGTGTACCAAAAAAACTGTTTACCTGTTCCGTGAACAAGAAAATTACTGGCAAGTGTTTTAGGGTTCCATCTACGTATTATTATTATTATTTTAAATAAGCGAGATTTTTTGGAAAGGAATTTTTTATTTTTTTTACATGATATAGGCTTACGCTTGACTACAACTTGCCTGATGTTAAGCAACGTTATAGTCTACGATCAAGCGCGCTTGCCTAGAAGAAACTGGTTTACTCTCGACTTGAAGATCGACAAATTATAGTTCAAGGGGAATAGAGATTCGGGCAAGGAGTTCCACATATCAAAAACGTTTTAAGTTAATATTGTTCAATATTAAATTAAATGTCATTAACTTACATATATGATGTTGTTATAGATTCTTACCGTGATAATAAAAATTGTGAATATATAATTTATAATTATTGTAATTGTTTAAAACCACCGGGATAAGAAATTTTAGTTAAGTATATCTATACTTATATTATAAAGCTGAAGAGTTTGTTTGTTTCTTTGAACGCGCGAATCTCAGGAACTACTGGTGCGAATTGAAAAATTCTTTTTGTGTTGAATAGACCATTTATTGAAGAAGGATCATCACGCTGCAACTACTAGGAGCGAAGAAACAATGGAAAATGTGAAAAAAACGGGGTAAATTATTCATCTTTGAGGGCTTCCGTTGCGTGTGCTGCGAAAACGCTTCAAGATATCAAAAAAATATGTATGAAAGAATTATTTCTCTTGAAATGATCTAACAAAATGTCCGCAATAGAATATGTCTATCTTTTAAGATTAAGGCTGGGATATACTCGTCTATAGCGAACACTGTCACTCTGGGTAGAAAAGAACGAGAAACACTATGGCGCCGAAATCGCTAAAATCTACCACTTTCGTTGGAAATTAATTAATTAATTAGAAATATAATATTGAATCGAAATGTTACTCCAGCAGTGTTGAGTCATAGTTTATTTTACATCACTCAAATTAATTTTAGAAATATGCGTTTGAAATTGTTTAACAAACTAAGTGTGTTAAGGCCAGCTAAAATTCAAAAAAAGACCTAACTTTGTGTTTTTTTTCTATCGAGGAAATTAATAGTCAACGTGTTTCGGAAACAGTAGTGTGATTAAATATATGATCAAGATTAAAAACAAAAAAAAAATGTTCTTTTAACGTAAAGACTTTTGGCTAAAAAATTTTTTATAGTACCCCGTTTTCTGTACTCATAGGTCCTTAACTCACTAGAACCGTTTTTATGGTAATAACTATTCCACGCGGACGAAGTCGCTGGCACAGCTAGTATGGTATAATCTTATATCCAATTTAATTTTGTCATGGTGTCGATGTCGTATGTAAATTAAAAATTTGAAAAATCTTGTAACTTCGATTTAACCCACTTTCCTAGATCTATTGATGATGATTTTTTGTAACGAGTACTATTCGCATTCGCATAAAATATCGAATTTTCAAAAGTCGTAGAGTTAGGTACATTTTCTAGTAACTTATGACAAGTTATGACGTACAAAGGTACAAAAGCTACTTTTATAAGGTAATGCGTTAGTTATCAGTATACATATTTTTTAGTCTTCGTCTCAAACCAGGAGTAACTTTTAAATTAAATTAATTTGGCCTAAATTAAAATACACTTAGTATCAGGATAAAACAATTCTTTAAAATATGCAAGGTCATTTCAAAGAGATATGACGGTATTAGTGACGTCATAACTTTCTTATCTGATAACATCGAGGCACCGAACATTATAATACTATCGAGGTCAAATTGAAGGCTTTTGGGGATGTGATTGAAAGCTGTATTTCAGAGCAGCAAGCCTTAACAATAAATAAGCAATATTTATCTTTTTTTATTATGCCTTAGTCTCAAACCATAGTTAAATTTTAACTATGGTCAAGTGCAGACTTGGTTAAGTTAAAAAAAAGTAAATTTATTAGGCCTAAATTAAAATATAGGTACCTAGTATCTGCTGGATTAAACTATTCTATAAAATATGCAAAGTCATTTCAAAGAGGTATGACGTATAAGTGACGTCATAATTTTCTTATCCGATATCATTAAGGTCATATGGAAGGCTTTTTAAAAGTGTTTGTTAGTTGCATTTTACAGTTAGCTAGCTCTTACAATAATAAAAACATAATAATGTGTTTTTTAATTTTTTTAACGACTTTCGTCTCATACCGTAGGTAACTTTTTATTAAATTGTTTTGGCCTAAATTAAAATACATATAATTATTATCTGCTTATTAAACCTGTGTTATAAAATAGGCAATAATAAATGCAAGGTCATTTCAAAAAGGTATGACGGTATTGGTGACGTCATAGCTTTCTTAACCGATAACATCGAGGTCAAATAGAAGGCTTTTCAGATGTTTTGCTTGTGAGTATATTTTCGGGAAATTATGGTATTTCTGATTGATTAAACATGTTTTCTCCGGTTTGAACTGGCTACTCAATTAAATATTTTTAGTTTGTTTTTTCATTCGTGTCATTTGGTGAAATTTGTATAATTTTTAAAACAATAAAAGTACTACGTCCGTGTCACAATCCATTAATATATTTTTAGACATGGAGTTACGTTATTTTGAATAATCAAAAACGAATACCGTACGAGTATGTGCCGAAGAAATAAAATGAATTATTCTATATTAATAGGTGCAGATTTATAATAAAAAAATAAGCATAGATATCGATTGACTATAGTAATAATATATTCAGTTCAGTAACACCTCAAGTATTTTTGTTCATTGAAACATTTGACCACCAGGTCAAGCCATGGACCATGGCCACAAGCGACGGTGTGGTCACAGCATACTTGTATGTATCAGACGACAACTGGCTTACAATTGAGGCTACCGGAATATACCATTAGGTGCTTGATAACAGCTTATATTTTTAGTCCTACCAAAACATTTTTTTTGTGGTGCTTAGAAGTAGTATGTTTAGTTTTATTCCCTTGTTTTTATGTATTATTATTGTAAATAAATGATTTTTATTTTACTAAAAAGTAATCTATTACCAATCTTATAAACCAATGATTAAAAGTAGGTCCCATCATCATCATCATCAGCTTAATGATACCCACTGACCGGGCATAAGCCTAAAGTAGGTACCGTTAGTTTATTTTACGATACATTATTAAAATAGGTCATCAACAAAAAAATCTGAACATTGTTAGAAACAGATTTTCCACGGTATTTTATTCTGAACACTAAAATTGTGTGAAGCGAAAGATACATTGACTTTAAAACTATTAAGATTGATGGCCTTCTTTAGACACCGCTGTAGATCTACGAATGTTGTAATGGAGTCCATTTGTTGGTTTAGTTGCTATGCAAAATCTAGATTTTTATTTTTCTTAATTTAACGTAGTAAAGGTGACTATAGCTCGCTCGATGTTAAGCGCTCCTACAGCCTAGGGCTTATCACACCCTATACAGGGTTAAGGGTTACTAAAACATAACCTGTACTTTTTAAGGACAATTTTAGTAAAGCAATTTAATTTACTACGACTTTTGGAAATTCGCGATAAAAAAGAGGCAAGATTTTTTTCCTTGAATTGTTATATATCCTTAGATACCGGTTACCTTGTACATACATTAAATCTAGATAAATAATATTTAGTGCTTCTATCAATAATGGTATTTTTATACACCATATCCAGCCAGTCCTTTTTCACCAGATCTTCTGGATTGACAAGACAAGCCACCCTAAGCTCGGGGGTGGGGCTAGTAGTATTAAGATGGAACTGGGTCTCGAACGAGGCAGCCGGACCAGACAATAAGGTGTTTGTTTTCAGATTTACAAAAATGAGTTTTACAATGTAAGGAGGATTTGTAATAAACCACAAACTAATTAATTGTTAGTAATGAATTGTGGTCAGTGATGCAACATATTGACGTCATGAAGACGAATACCTTATTTCTCGTCAAAGTACATATTTATTCCAGAAAACATCATAAACTAGTGGTGTCCTGTTATTTTACCCGGGATATAAAAGTAGCTTATGTTTTAGTTATGGGTCTATTCTTTGCCTATGCCGAATTGCTTGTAAATCGATACAGCCATATGGATATATTAGGTACCTACCCTACATACTCCCGACTTGTATCTTAATCATATATGTATGACAAGTGATTTTAGGTAATTTCCCTTAATGTACTTTGCTTCAATGTTTTTATACGACTTTATCAAAAATGAGGCTCGTAATACATATAGGTACATATATAGTTCTTTACTTAATAATAACTATAGGTATTCTATTCCCATGTCATTTTATTCCTGAAGGATCTCTGTAAAATTGGAGAGTATAATAAAAAAAGTGTTCTAGGATTTTAGTTTTGGGCTGTTTACTGATCCTAGGAGTATTGGTAAGATCGAGGTACATAGACCAACTGATTGTTCAAAAAATCTGGTTTACATCGATTATTCGATTACTAAGGGATGCTACCTAGTCGTTTTAAAAAACACACACACTACAAATAAGTGACAGGGAGAAATTGGGATGATTTTTATCCCATGGAGTTTGGAGAGTCGTTATTTCATAATAACACTATTGGTATTCTACTAGACTATTCAGTTTTTGAAATTCAATTTTACATATAATAAGTACTTATGTATTGTATAAAAAATAAAAATAAAATATGTTTACACCTATTTACAACATATTTGAATAAGTATGTAAGCATTTTTTCACAAATTTTAAAATATTTTGTTTAAAAAGTTCTTTTACAAAATTTTTAATTTGAATTATTGTTTGAGTATCCTCGAAAAATGATATTTTCATAAAAACCAGACTCATTTTTGAGTAGGTATGATTTTTTTGTAGGAGATAAAGACGATCTATTTGGTTTCATTTGTTATAGTGTACTTATTGTAAGCAGCAAACATTTAAATTATATATTAGGGTTTAGATGGTTAACCGTAATTATGCAAGAGTGCTACCATAGTTCAGATGACACGTCAAACAGGTGGGATAGTCGATTAGTTCCAGGTTAATTAGTACACGACCGAGAGGTGGTATGGCTTTAAAATAAAACTAGTTGTTCATTACATTCCTCTAGAAATTGTAGAAAAGCAAAAACGTGGTCAGTTGAGGTGTGGGATGTAAATGATTATAACCTAACTTACCTTAATTTGTCTCTTGATGACTACGAATAAAAATCTCAAAGGAAATAAAAGAAAGATTACAAGTCTTAAAGAAGTATTCCACTTTAAAACAAACTTTTTCAACCCACACTTTTAATTAACAGGCCGTTCAAATTTCGAATTTGAAAATAAATTTTAAATTTCGAACGAAATCGCGCGCGGGCAACTCCGCGTGTCACCATTCGTTGAGACAGGGACAAAAAGTTGGTTGCGATGCAATCTTCAAAAACGTACCGTTTGAGAGGCGTTGGATCTTTCAGTTTAGACAGGGACAGATATAAATTTGATTGTGCAGCTTTCAAGTGCAGGGTTCAATGTACCGGCCTTCGTGGGCGCAGCGGCCGCTAGCTACGTCCTTCTCCCGCGCGGCGTCTGGCAAAGAGTGCGACTGAGAGAGGGGTACTCGGTCTACTTTTTGTTCCACTGTTGAATTTCGATCGATGTACCACGACGAACAGTCTTGATATTATGCGTTTATTTTTTTTGTTGTCGTTTTATCACTCGTTGTTTACAGGTTTCAGTGAAATTACTATGAAATGCGAATAAATATTATAAATTATTTGGCAGTAAACGGTAAAAATATAACGTATTATTTTTATAACCAAATATGACGCAAAATGAATTAGCATAAGTAGGTATATTCATTTCATTATTAGGTGGAAAAAAATAGGCCATATCTTATCACAATATAAATATTTAATAATAATTAATCACCACTAAAAGCACTTTATTCATCATTCATTTGATTCAGACATAGAACATCAGTTTAAAAATATGTATGTATTTCAATTCAATACACAATATAGCAAAAAGCCGTCATCTATAAAAACTTGTTAATGATCTTGAATGGAACAATGATGCATGTATGAATGGAAGAAGGGCGTTTATAAATGTTCGCTTGACGCTCTATTGGGTACGACTTTCTCTTTGCACAGTCTATATCTGGAGCCTGCACTCGAACATTCGATTAAACAGGCCATTAGGGCAGCTGTGTTAAAGAAAGCAGGGTAAAAGAAAAACAAACAAGCATTGAAAAGTTTGTTATTATAAAAAACACTGATTTCTTTTAATATGAGTTAACTTTTTTAAATGTGTGATTTAAACGTTTCAAATACTTAAAACTGTTATAAATTTAATCAAACCGATAATTTAAATGTAAGACCATTTAAAAAATATGTTTTTTAATAAATCCTTTTTTTTTAAATAACCGCATAAATACAATTCTACTAAACAATCTTCACAAAACAACAAACGCTTCGACTCAGTCCGAGTCCACTATGCAAAAAGTATGTAAACTAGTGCAAAAAAGGAGCTTCAAGAACGGCAACGATGCGTGGTGTGCAGAGCAGGCGCATAGCAACCACGCCGGTTATAAATAGACTTTATTTATAACTCAAGTCAATTAGTGGCCTCGCGTTAACACTGGAGATCGGACATTCTTGGCTGTATGTATAAGTATGTACTAGATACGCCTGCGGGGAGCGCGCGGTCTTTTTAAAGTTAGTAAATCTACGTCTAGAGACGAGTTTTTTTTTTATCTCTAATGAAGAAATAACTAACTACTGATCTAGTGTTTTACGCTGTATGATTTATAAAACTAGACAAAATAAGTTTTTGTGGGAGTGGCCAACTCAGGTGTCAGAGATTTGAAACTGCTCTAAGATATCTGTCATGGCTTAATGACTGCTGGTCTTTGACAATCAGCTGGGATCTACAATTCAAATAACAAATAAAATGAGTATTTAAAATGAGGGTAGTGCAGAAATTATTCATTTTCTGAGCTAAAGTCATCACGTGACACTAGACAGATAAATTGCCAAATACAAAAAAAATGTTAGAGTCCGGTTTAAAGTCTTTGACTTTTTGTAGTCTGCAATGAAGGTCGTTTTTTACTCGTCCAGCTACAGTAATTATCCTGTTTGGCTATGGTAATTGGTACATCATTTAGCCCTTACAATTTAAATTAAATGTTTTTGTGACATCATTCACTTTATTTTAGATCTTAGCTAGGACTTACGTATTTTTAGTAGCCTTGAAAAGCTGCTGATAGTGACTTGAGCTAGTGAGTAGATTGAGCTGGACTTTTTTTTCTGTTGTTGATTAAAAACTACTATACATTATAGTCAATTACCAAAACAAAAATGTTTCAATGAGGTTGGTTAAATTTTTTTTACAAAAAAATCAACTTACATGTAAAAAAAACAGATGTTTAGTATTTAAAATAAGGAAAGTATGACAAAACTTTAATGCTCAACAAAAGCATCATCAAATGTATGCTGTCCATACTAACATGGCATTCAAGTTAGTCGTAAAATCAACATTGTAAATGCTTACTTTTTATGACCATTATTATTGAAAGTCACTAAAACTTCTTTTAGCCATAAAATATTATTCATAAGACAATATGCTCGTAAAATACACGTATTAAAATTGCGTTGACTTCATGTTATATTATGGGTAGGTATAATGATTTTGGTTACTAATGTCAGTAATTTTTTTTTATAGATAGCAATACAAACAATGGAAAATTATGTAAAGCAGATTATATAATGGACAGAAGTTCATCCTGCTAAGACCCTGTTTAGTTCCTGCGGAAACTACACCACATCCTGCATGGAAGCACTGGGTAAACGAAGCAAATGATCTTGATCTTTAGTCTACTTTAAAATCTATCTACAAGAAATTACTACTTGAATCTAAATAACATTACAGCCATGTCTCTAAACTACCAAGTTAATTCAGACTTTAATAAGAGCTCGTTTGATTTTAATAAATGCTATTTTGCTAAAGTATCAAAAATCACGGTCACGGTATAATCGCGCCCGCTTCAGTGGGAGTAAGGGTAGGCGTCACGCGTGCGAGCGAGACGGCGACAATGCTGTCAGTTCCGTGCCGGTCGGATAACGGTCCGGTGCGCGGACGCCGGTCGACCTCACACTTTTTATAAATCAGCCTCTTTTCCACTGATTTAATTTGAAAATCGAACGAAATTACGCGAATTTGAGGTCAGGAAGAGCCTTCTTGCCATCTGTTGGCAGACTTTTTGGTCCATTTTCGGAGTTTGATGGGTTGTAAAATTGTTATAAAATGTTTAGGCCACATTTTTTCTTAGAATCTGATGCCATTTTCCAGATAAGGCCCTTAGGGCATATGGATAGTACCTTAGAGGTCAACGTCTCTTCATTTTACTTATTTTTTATTTTATTTAAGTATCTCTTTGTGCTTAAATAAATGTTGAAGATACGTTGCTGGAGTTGTGGAGTATATTTTTGCGTAATGCTATTAGGTACTTATATATATTTTTTTAAATATAGTAAATGGTTCTTGTTTATATATGGTAATTTACGGAACAAAAAGTTGATTAAATAAATAATATTCCAGACGTTATACTTTTTACAATTATCAAGTTGGTACTTGCTATAACCATTATCTTTCCCAAATTTTTCTTGACTATTTTTATTGTTGAATTTAAATCCTTTTTTTTAAGTATTAGTCAACCCCGTTTCTTTGAACTTATTTTCAAATATTTTTTTCAATATTTATGATATCAAATAGATGATGATAAATTTACTCTAAGTCTGATAGTAAAGTCGTTTAAAAATACGGTTTTTTAAATATATTTTTTCCAAAATATCTTATTTTTCATTGACCATGAAACAAATAATAAGAATTAAATCAAAAATTATTTTTTTGTTAATTATTTACAGATTTATAAGACATATCGTTGAAGCCATCAGACTTTTTTTTAAATATAGGATCTAAAATAAATAATAAAAAAATAACGGTGTTATTTAACAACATAAAACACAGTAGTGTAACGCTTTGTAAGTGAGAGGGCGGTTATAAGAGCGTTATCCATGAGGTTTGGCTACCTAAGTCTATCTGGAAGGTATTAGGTAGTCAATAAATAAAAGGTTAGACTATTGTTACTAATAATTTATGTATATTTAAATAGGTATTCAAAAGGTGGTAGTCTCACTTTACAATTTTGATTAGGTTTCTTATTTACTTTTAATTTACAGGTAGTTTAAACAATGATTAGATCTATAGATATATGGGCGCCAGCCTTAGCTCAAGGCGATAGAGAATGAGTACTCTTTAAATTACACAATTGTCCTCAGGGTCGAGGGGAAATGCCTACACCAGGGTTTCTAGTTGCAACCAGTATGCGTTTTAGTCAGTCAACAACACAATAAAAGTATAAAGGCACCAGGCATTATATATGCCTGGTGTTACCGGCTTAGTGATGGGGACGGAGTCAGGGCGGAGACACCCGCCATAGAGGGCTGGAAGAAGCGGCAAGCTCTCCCAACACGGTTGGTGACCTCCGGCACCCCGCGCCCAAAGCACGATGTAGAAATGTGAAGTAGGTGTGTGTTGTGAAGTAAGTAGGATTTTGTGCGGCCTAGGCTAGCAGCCTTAGACCGTGTAGATGAGTTGTAGAAGGGAGTATTCTTGCGAGAAACTTAAAAAACCCTGTTAACAAACAGTTACATTTATTTTATGTTCCGCTTTAGAGGGTAGATGGTATCTGCACGCACCGCACTTATGTCGTAAAACTTACCCAGAATCTGGGGTTTTTCCTCTCACAGATCAGCGGCTGCGTGCTAGGATGAGGTCCGCAGGCCTCATCGACCAGCACTACCTCCAGCAGACAGCAAATATAGCAAACAGCCTACGACAAGAAACGTGGAAGATTAATCCCGGTGAACAGGTTCTTTCACTGAGCTCTTTTTCTCGAACACTCACCAACAACGAGGGAGTTCTTATGTACGGAGCGTGGCGAGTTGGCCGAACTGCTTCTGCCGGGGTCTGCGGGTCGAGAGACCGCCCCAGACCCCGCTTACATTTTTCTTGCCGTGCGCGTTTCTATCTGTCGAGTCACCTTTCACGTCTCTCTGACAGGTTAGAAAATAATGTCAATTCGACACTTGACATTGACAGTCGCAACCCAAATCTTTGTTTTGCGACTGCGCAACGTATCGATATTTAGCCATTTTAGACTAAATGAACGAAATGAAATGAGGGGTTACACAAGGCCCCCCTCAGAAAAGAATTCACGCAGTGAATTCACGGCTGCCCTCAGCCGTAAACTACTGAAACAGCTTCCGCAAGATAACAAAGTTTGCGGAAGTTGAAGACCAAAAATTAAAATATCCATTAAAAAAAATCCAACAAAGTGTAATAACCATTATAGGTTAATAAATCTAAAAACAACAAATTTCCAGAAGTCTGGACTACCAACCTATCCTATGTACAATTAAATAACCAGAAACTTATAAACCAAAAGTGGTCTTATACCCAAACCAAGACTAAATCTATCTTAAAAATACTTATTTCTGCAACAGCTTCACAAATTTTATAGTTTATTTAGTTTTTAATTTCCAATATAAATATTTTTCTAATAATTTATTCATTTAATTATGTAAGACTTGTGGGAAGGAATAAAAATAAATGTATATATCTGATTCTACTATGTTTTTTAATCCCTGCAAAACCCCTATAGGTAATAATCATATAATTACATAAGAGTAATATAATATTAACACTAGTTAGAAAATGTTAATCAAATTATTATGCAGTTTGCTGAATGTAGTCAAGCTTACTGGGAACAATATTGATATATTATCTACTTGTGAGTATGATATAGATAAACTAATAGATAAATCCCCAAGTATAATTTACACACCTAATGTGCATAAGCTTGTTAATATGTCTGCTATGGCTTTTTATTTGACCAGGGTACAACGCCGCCCTGTAGACTTATGAGTTTCCTATTTGTAACGCGGTAGGACGCGAAAAGCACCCTTCATCTGAGTTACAGATGCCAAGTGAAGGCGTGTCTAGCTAGAGACACTATAGTGTAGTGAACATATACAGTTCTTTAGAGCTACGTAGGTAGGTACGTAGAAGAGTTAGTAGTAGGTACTTACGCGTTTAGAGCTTATTTTTTAGAGTCCGCGAAAACTGCTCTGTTATGTGTAACGGCACTGTTAGTTTAGTATCCGCTTTACATGTAGAAAAGTTTAGTATTTGTACGCGTTTAAAGCTTGCTTATAGAGTCCGCGAAAACTGCTCTGTAATTTCTTAGCGGCCTTGGCCAATTTAAGTTGTAAAGTACATAAAGTAAGCATATATTTGTGATGTTTATTTAAGGGATATATTTACATAGATTACAATATAATATATTAGAGACTGATTAAAGAAGAGGAGGTAAAAGTGTACTTACCGGCCAAGTACATGAGAGTATGAAGAAGTAGTTTTATAAATAAATAGGCTGAAGCAATTTGGGAGGATATGGGGATATGCTCAGCACAAAAAGTGAAAGACAAAAGATTAAAGTTGAAGAATTAGACAGAAATTTGAAAAGAAAGCAACCTTGGCTTCGGGTAATAGTTCCCGGCAGAGTGGCCTACGGTTATGACATTCCATGCAGTATACTTACATAAATAGTTTTAGTTATTATCATTTATTCCCCCTATCAGGTATTGTACCTACATTTGCTACATTAAGTTTTTTGTTTACCATTTTTAATAATTTAGGTTAATTTGCAATAATTTAGATTTCTTAATTTAGTGGTGAAGAGCTGTTGTCAGAAAACTATGCTAACTAATAATAACTTACTTATCTATCTTAAAATCTATTTGACCCCCTCGTTGTTGTGTTTATTAATATACTGCTTAGTCTACTTATTTACAGTTTTATTTATTTTCCCTAACTCCTGTCCAAGTTAGGTAGTTAGTAAAATAGTGTTGATTTAAGTTGTGTTCCTATTTTTTAAGGTAATAGGGAATTTTATTGTAATAGGAACGCAAAAATCATAGACTGCTATCTAAATAGCAAGTAAATAATTACAGAAGAAGTTGATTCTCCATACCAATCAACTTCCAAGCCAAATTTTCAATAAGATAAATTGTTAACAACAAGTGAGCATATACAGCTCTTTATGAAGTGGTATACCTGTATGGATTATTACAGGTATCCAGAAAAGTATCCTGACATACAGAAACAAGTATAAGGCGTGTCAAGCTTAGGACACTATAGAGTATGTCAGTACTCTCAGAAGACTTCCCTATATAAGGAGGTGTTGTTAACAATCTCCCATTTGTTTAAAAAATATTTAAAAGTTGTAGGTATTATTAATTTGTAAATAAAGAATATTATTTTTATTATTAAATTAAGAAGTGTATCATAGGCCAATAAAGAAATTTGTGACCTTAATGTCACAATAAAAGTGATTTAATGATGGTTTAGATGGTTCTGAATCAGAGGTCTCTCTATCTGACTCAGAAACAGACCCAGTATGGTCATACTTTAACATCTCCTCAACAGCTTTGATAAAGACAGCTGCAGAGATTGTAGCTGCTTTGCATCAAGCTTTTCACCCTTCAACAACCTATCAATGCGCAGAAAAAGATGATTGCCTGATGAACATAACCAAACTAACTGAGACTTGCCTACAGCTCCCTTTGAAACTTTCTCCCAATCCGACAATAACAAACTTGACTTTGTTTGTACGGAGGCAAAGTCATTATCATGATCCCACTGTTCAGGCAGGGTCATAACCTGAGGCTGATCTTTAATCAACTTAGCCACCTGCTTCCTTAGAGCTTGGACAGTGGTAGCCGGGGTAGTATCTCTAATTAAAATTTCATATTCCAACTCATCTTTTTTCAACATAAAAGTATTGATTTCCCGAGCCATTGTTTAGATTGTTTAAGTTTTACTCGCAAATCAAAAGAATAATTGTTATAGATGTTATGTATTATTGTAATCAAAGTGAAATTATTAAATGTATTGTTATCAGTATATTGTATGTACCAGTGTTGTAAATTATTTAATTAAAAGTGGGTACTTATGTATAATTTGTAATTCCAATATTGTAATTCCAATAAGTATTGAGTGTAATAATTGTATTTTGATTGTTAGTTCATAACTAGATTGTATAGTTTGTCCTTAGGTCTCAATATGAAGTTTACTAGTGTACTAGGTAGATTCTAAAACTTACACACTAATATTGTGTAGTTAAATATGTAAATTTGTCTTTATCAATTGAATTATTAAAATCATAGTCATTTAAGTTTTGTGTTTAGATAAGTAGATTTTGTAAAATTATTAATTATGATATCCTGGTTGCAACTTTACAATTTTATCACTTTTTGGTTATTACATACACATATTATTCAATAATTACACATTCAAGAACACATAAGTACTTACAGCTAAAGGAAATAATAAAACAACACAAATTTCTTTATAATTGCATACTTATTGTAAGTTAGTATTTAAAGTTTAAGCCTAAGGTTGCAACTAGACCCTTATACCAGTTGGAGTGCCACTGTAACGCTTAAAAGTGTGAGAGGGTGAATATAAGAGCGTTATCCATGAGGTTTGGCTACCTAAGTCTATCTGGAAGGTATTAGGTAGTCAATAAATAAAAGGTTAGACTATTGTTACTAATAATTTATGTATATTTAAATAGGTATTCAAAAGGTGGTAGTCTCACTTTACAATTTTGATTAGGTTTCTTATTTACTTTTAATTTACAGGTAGTTTAAACAATGATTAGATCTATAGATATATGGGCGCCAGCCTTAGCTCAAGGCGATAGAGAATGAGTACTCTTTAAATTACACAATTGTCCTCAGGGTCGAGGGGAAATGCCTACACCAGGGTTTCTAGTTGCAACCAGTATGCGTTTTAGTCAGTCAACAACACAATAAAAGTATAAAGGCACCAGGCATTATATATGCCTGGTGTTACCGGCTTAGTGATGGGGACGGAGTCAGGGCGGAGACACCCGCCATAGAGGGCTGGAAGAAGCGGCAAGCTCTCCCAACACGGTTGGTGACCTCCGGCACCCCGCGCCCAAAGCACGATGTAGAAATGTGAAGTAGGTGTGTGTTGTGAAGTAAGTAGGATTTTGTGCGGCCTAGGCTAGCAGCCTTAGACCGTGTAGATGAGTTGTAGAAGGGAGTATTCTTGCGAGAAACTTAAAAAACCCTGTTAACAAACAGTTACATTTATTTTATGTTCCGCTTTAGAGGGTAGATGGTATCTGCACGCACCGCACTTATGTCGTAAAACTTACCCAGAATCTGGGGTTTTTCCTCTCACAGATCAGCGGCTGCGTGCTAGGATGAGGTCCGCAGGCCTCATCGACCAGCACTACCTCCAGCAGACAGCAAATATAGCAAACAGCCTACGACAAGAAACGTGGAAGATTAATCCCGGTGAACAGGTTCTTTCACTGAGCTCTTTTTCTCGAACACTCACCAACAACGAGGGAGTTCTTATGTACGGAGCGTGGCGAGTTGGCCGAACTGCTTCTGCCGGGGTCTGCGGGTCGAGAGACCGCCCCAGACCCCGCTTACATTTTTCTTGCCGTGCGCGTTTCTATCTGTCGAGTCACCTTTCACGTCTCTCTGACAGGTTAGAAAATAATGTCAATTCGACACTTGACATTGACAGTCGCAACCCAAATCTTTGTTTTGCGACTGCGCAACGTATCGATATTTAGCCATTTTAGACTAAATGAACGAAATGAAATGAGGGGTTACAGTAGGATAGAAAAAAAACACTATTCCTAAATTAAAATATTTTGTTGCACCAAATCCAAGTATTCAGATAAAAAAATACCAACCTATAAATAAATTCATAAATTATAACTGAAAAAAAAAACTTTTTTAAATTCTATTTTGGACTGCTCAATTTTTTAAAACAAAAATGTTTATTTTTTCTACTTTGATATAAGTAGATTTAGTAAGAGACTCGAAATCAAGATAGCCTAGGTAAGTCTAGGCTATCTAAAATATGCCTAGACTTTGCCGACGGCATTAGGTACCCAAATTACAGTGTCTATAAATGACATTAGACAATTTATTTTTCTGACCAAAACGGTGAATTTGAGTTAATTACATTATCTATTTTAATAATTAAGCGATTCATCAACCCTTTGCCCTTCGTAACAATAAAAAAATGAGATTTAATTTCCAGATCTTCGGAGTATATATTTACTTACTTATTTAAAATATGTGAAAAATAAATTTGATTAGTGATAATATAAAAAACTTATTATATATATTAAATAGGGTTTTTAATTAAACTAAAATACAAGAAATAGTAAGTAATCTAATTACTTAACTCAAACAAAAAAACTAAAGCTGTTCACGAAAAGACACATTTCATTTTGATTCTAGTTTTTTTTTTATAACAAACTTATCAAGTAAGTATATTTTTCTTCAAAAAAAACAAGTACAGACTATAAAATTTGCGCATAAAAAAGAAATGTTATGTTTTTTTTTAAGTTTTAAATTCAAGTACATACCTACTAGATACATATATCTAAACATATTGTTATGAATAAAAAATATATAATTGATGGCACTGCAGTGGAAAAGAATTTGTATCCTAACCTCAAAATTTAATAACCAGCTGATTTTTAACCCTAAGCCCTTATTTTTATTTTTTTTAGAGATTTTTAAGTGACAATGTTTTTAATTTATAATCATAATTTAAATATATTTAAATAAATTAAATACAATAATAAAATAACTAAATAAAGTAGACATTTTGCACTTACCTTTCTCCAATTTTTTATAATTATTCTAACTAGCATACTTCTTACTTATTATATAATGTATCCTATAAACATATAAAATTTTATGACGTAGGTACTTACTTAGAAATTATTGAAGAGTCGATAATTCCTGAAACAAACAAAAAATTAAATTAAGAAACAAATATTTGAATATCGTACTACTTTATATAAACTACTATACTTCCTAACAATATATTTAAGTACCTAAATAACTAAATCAAAATATAAAAATTAAAAAGCATTACGGTACATATCCAGTTTAATTGTCTACATTTGTATACATATCTCCATTACTGAACAAACTTTTATGTACATATAAACGAAGCAAAATTAAAAAATAAAGTCTCATAAAGGACCTCTCTCATAAAATCTTTTTATTTTTATTTTTCCCAACAATTTCACTAATACATAACCAAAAAAAAACACGAAACGCATTTCAAAGATCAAAGTAAATGTGTAGTAGGTTCTATGAAGCTCATAAAATCAACCCCCAAAAATAAAAAGTCAAAATCACCCTCCCTCACTGATGACGTGTTACATATTCTATGGCTACTGTCTGCATTTCGTTAACTTCATGCAATACTGGACCTTATCTTAACAATAATAAAGATAAATTCCCAAAAATCGTGAACAAAATGCAATATCTGAACACGTTTTACTTATTCTGTGATCAAGTATCGTAACATCAAACGGAAAAAAGAAGACAAATTAAAAAGAGAGGGTGCTATACTGTTGAAAGGGATGGACATCCCCGTAATGTTTATTTTTTTATTTGTATTGTAACGCACCCCTCTGGCCTTTCAAGCTTTTCGGACAACAGTGTTAATTTAAATGCATTTTTGTATTCACAGGGCTAGTCTAGATGTATTATTCAAGTATATTTGAATTAAAAATTCCAAATGTCTATCAAAAATAATTTTTGTGTGTAATGCCTAATTTTTTTTTCTATTTTAGCACTGGAACGATTTGGCAGTCATGAAAGGAAGGAGGCTTATACCAAGCAATGGAACAAAACGAGCTGTGGATGATGATGATAATTTTCCAAATCGATGTAAATAATAATTTTCAAAATATTCCATCATTTATGAATCGTTTCCAATTTTTAGAGTTTCGATTTAACGTATAGACGATACTAACAATTTTATGGTATGTTATAACTCTTTACATATCTATATACCTTTATATTAGTGAAAGACTATCTTCCTATTTGTCTGTTTGTTTGTTCAAATAATTAGGTTGAAAAGTTACATTACCTAACCTGAATTGCGATGTCTACATTATTCCAGTAACCTTAAAATACCTTATAAACTACTAAACTCTATGAAATAAATTCACTGCTTACTATCAAACCAGTGACTTGCTCAAGATACCAGTAGCATATCTAAAAACATAATACGATGAAAACTTTCAACATAATTAGTATGTGCGGACATACATACTAACAAATATAGGTAGTAGCTAATATAGTATGACCTGTGTGACCGATTTGGCACAATACAGTGCATTGTGGTAGGTCATGTGTGTCAGTATGTCGCGTTATCTATACATATATTATGTAAGTAGATGATTTTTATATTTATTAATATATAATTTTGATTCACGTTCACGAAGATTTTTTTTTTTAGTTTTTTTATTTATTTAAATGGAGTTGCACTTGGCCACATTCCGAGAGATGGTAAAAGTTAAGGTTTTTTCCAATATATTTTTTTTCTCTTGATAGTCGCGTGTAAAATCACTAGGGTCACTACTATGTCGAGGACATCTGTACTAGCGAAGCGTCAAAAGTTAAGCTGTTACTGGTTATATATTTATCTAAAAAAAAAACTAACACTGTTTACAAGGCCACGATATTTCACCCGAAAACGCTTTGTGCTTGAAAAAATGCCTACAGTTGCTTTTTCGCATGCAATTCCATGCCGTATTAACATGAGAGCAAGGGCGAGCATCGCGCGCATAGCTCCGGCCGACGAGTCTTCTCCACACGCAAACAATTTTGCACAATTTGAGCAGTTTTGCAGACGTTATTGACGAAATAAATTCATATAAAATCAGCAATTCAGAATATTCTATTTATGGCTTTCTACTCCTCTAAATAATAACATTATCTTTTAGATAAAATTCAATTGGTTTAAATTTCTGTACTACTTTTGGAAAAAACAGTGAAAAATATTTCAAAACAACAATTTTTCAAAAAATTATATTTATAATATTTTCTTAGGACTTCGTAAGGAGAGAGTATAACTATACTGTACTGAACACGGGTCAGATATTTTTTTACATGAGTTAGGCTCACACTTGACTACAACTTGCCTGATGTTAAGCAACGTTATAATCTACGATATAGCGCGCTTGCCTTGAAGAAACCGGTTTTCTCTCGACTTGAAGACCGACAAATTATACTTAGTATATTTGTCTGCCAGATTTTCTGAGAAGTTTTGTCTGAAGAATTGTGTTCTAAACTCTTTTACACAGAAGTGACTACAGCCTGATGTTAAGCACCGCTGTAGTCTGAGATGTAGCATGCTTGCCTAGATTTGAAGACCCCAGGATTATGATAATTACAAAGCGAGCCAGTGGTTGAAAGTTCAACCTGCATGTCTTCGGATTTTGTATTCTGATAGGCATTGTTACAACTGGCACCGACAACAAATATAACGGATTTTAATAAGACTACTTATAGGATTGTAAGTTTCAATAATTTTATAGATTCTTTACTCTAAATTTCGAAGTCGCAAAAATGAAAATAGATTATTTATTAACTTTTTAGTGACATGACTTGAAGTTGGTTTTTGTTATCTTCTTTTTTATAAAAATAAAAATATTATATAAAAATGAATTGCTAAGCGCATAACTCAACAACACTTGGACCGATTTGGCCAATTCTATTTTTTTAATATTCGTTGAAGTTCAAGGATGGTTTTTACGGCGAGAAAAAATCGAAAAAATACCGGAAAATCCCTAAAAACCACCCTTTTCTTTTTCCCATACAAACGTTTTCTAACTAAAGAGTAAAAGAGTCAACAACCAGGACGAAGTCAGTCGGGTCCGCTAGTTTTTAAAATAAATTTTATTTTCCTTATAATTTCATTTGCCTGGAAGAGATCGCTTTACGCGATAAGGCCGCCCAATGTACCTAGGATAAGTAATATTACTGTAAATTGTTTTGTATTTTTGTTTTCTGGTGTACAATAAAGCTATATTGATTGATAATGTTTTCCTTTATTCCATACGATTAAAAACCCACCGTAACTTAAACAAGTTGGTATCAGTAACTCTTGTAAGCAAACCTTATTAATGAATAAAGGAGTCAAACCTGATAATGTAAAACTCGTTGGTAACGATAGACTTTTAAAAAGTAAAACCAATGACAGTTGCAAGATTGACAGTTTTAGATTATTATCGTTGCCATGGAAATAGCCGACTGAAAAAGAATTGTACTCTGATATCAATGATATGGAAAATAAGAAATATATCTGTAATATCATGTAAATCTTTGTTTAATTATTATGAGATAAGCTTAGAGCCAACACTCTGCACTGACTGTAAACAGATCCATGTCTCGGTAGTTGACAATGAGACTAGAATACCAAGATCGTGTTTTACGCACTAGTTCAAGTGGAAATTACTTCTTCCTGTGACACTGACACCGGTTCAATACCTGGGAAATTAACACTTTTCATAGGTCAAAGGAAAGTCGTTAACGGCATGCCGTATTTTTTTTTAATTTTGGCAGATTTTTCAATAACATATTAATTTACATACGTGTCAAATTTATCACTACCGCATGTAATAAGCAGTCAGGATCTAAAGTTTAATGGACACTCAGACCCACTGAAGCACCTAAATGAAAATGCTATTTTTTTGGTCATTCTAAGGCTGATCAATGGTCATATCGATAGTTGATTGGCTTTGGTAATCGAGTACGAATGCCCCAGTTAGCTTCAACCAAGGGCTGCGGGCATTTTAGTCTAGTGTTAAGCAACTGTAGTCGCGGTCAGTACTTGGATGGGTGACGAAAACATAGAATTTTATTCGGGCGGTTTCATGGATCGTGTCGATAGGTGCCAACTGGTTGCCAGTGTATAACAGTCAAGTAGTATTAGAGACTCTTAGGGCGGCTTGAAAACTCTTGACACTACTTAGATATGACCACTCTCGTATGAAGAAGAAGTATATTATAACCTAGTAGTAATATAAACCATGTAAGTTGTCTTGTCACCATAGCAGTAACTGACCTACCACATCAAATAGTTTGTCATCCTGTCGCATTTCAATGGGACGTTTCCTACGCATACATATAACATGTGTATATCTGTATGTTTATACTACCATGCTAGATATAGTATATGCTACGCACATAAACGAGATAACAAGTACGTTAGTATGTTATGCGACTTGGGTGCCATGTCAAATGCAAAATAAAATACATTATATTGATGTAATATTTTTATACCGTTGCATATAGTGAGCTGGTCGTGAGAATGTGTCTTATAATATTGTTTATTTTATTTTTGTAGTTCCTCCCGCGTATGAAAATAAATATGTATAATGAATAAACAAAGCAAACTGCGTAAGCAATATGTTTAGTCTAACAATGTCTCTGACATTCATTGTCGGAGGAAGTACAGAGGGAACAACAAAAAAAAAAAAAAAAATATGTTATTGTGCCTAATTGTGTGTTTTGGAAGTCTTGTTTGAGAGCCAATTCCGTTCCTTTTCATTATAGCTAGACCTTCAACAATGTTTATGCTGGTGTCCTTTCAAGATCAAAGCAAGAATGAATCGGTTCTTCCTGGGTAAGCACATTCCATCCTATACCGTAATGATTGCTTAGCATCACGCTAATTACAGTCAAGAGCAAACCCATTCCTTGAAAAAAAGTGATCTGACACTCAAATACTTCAAATTTCTGACTGTCAAATGTAAACATGGAAGCTAATGCAACGGTTAGATTTGAAATTTGGGATATGAAAATCATTCCGGTTTCACGCCAATTCACAGTTACAAAAACTCAACTTTCAGTATTAAATTTCACAAAATTATAGCGTGATAA
This sequence comes from Macaria liturata, assembly GCA_964023185.1. Lineage (NCBI taxonomy): Eukaryota > Metazoa > Arthropoda > Insecta > Lepidoptera > Geometridae > Macaria > Macaria liturata. The sequence continues at coordinate 4,314,321 of OZ026822.1, forward strand.
TAAAAAATAATTAATTCTAAACTGGCAATAATTAATTGTAATTTTATACGGCCACACCGGAAGGCAGTGATGTGATCGATCGATGTCTGACAGGACTAGTGATGTGCGTTCTTTGAGAATTTATATAAATATTCCATTTACAGCGGCAGTTGTTAAGCTATCACAGAGGTCTCTAGTACGGTTTGAAAACTTTGACATGAGAGTGACAACATGCCACTCTTATACGATCTTACTTTTTTGATTTGTAAAAACCCTAACGTAAGAAACTGATTTTCAGTATAATTTTGAAATTTGTGCTACTGTTGGGACGACATGACGACATGTGTTAAAAATATTTTAAATTCCTATACTCAAAAAGCATTGTAATTCATAATGAAAGTCTACATAGAGCTTTGTAAGCTTAGTCATTTAACAGCGTGAACTTGGATCACAATGTACTAGAAATAAGATTTTGGGCCTAAAGCTATAAATAGATAAAAATATTGTAATAATATATATTTCAGGATTTAACACGCACCTTCCATAAAAAAAAAAATTCGTACGGAATTACGCTTTTTGTAATGGCTTTATGTTTAGTGGATTATTTAGAGCGTAGCGTTTATATGTTTGGATATCAACCATTTGCGGTATAATATACATACAGCTAAACCATTCTTAATCTTGGGTTTAACGATAGCTACAAAAAATTATACAAACAATAAATACGCTTTACATTATAAATAATAAAATAATAATAATAATCGTGGAAGAACCTGGCCGCCCACCACGAACTCTCCTAATGAATTTAGTCTACGGAAGAGTCAAAAAGTGGCATTCCATTTGGGGCGCTTCCGTGGGTCGGATGACACGTTAAATTGTAGGTCCCGGCTGTTTGTCTAGTACGGCAGTCGTTAAGCCATGTCAGAGGCCCTTAGGGCGGCTTGATAAACTCTCGACACCAGAGTTGGCCACTCTCATTCGATAAGAAGAAGAAGGGGGAGTCGAGACCCCCAGTCATGAGGAAATACGACTCGAGAAGGAGAGAGAAAGAGAGAGAGAGAGATGTTCTAATAAAGCTTTTTAAATATGCTCATGATATTTTAGCTTAAAAAGCTTTCAAAAGACTTGATAACCTCCTTTTTTAGAAGTCTGTTAAAATTCATGCAGATAACATGACATCACTAGTTCTACGTTGTCACGGCGCCACAGTGGCGCCAGTGGGTTTTGTAATCAGTTTCATAATTATTGCAAATCTTTACACATCTGAATTTTAATTATTTTATAGTCATTAATGACCGCGGTCGTGTTACCAAGCCATCAAGGTTTTTAGGTAAAAAGAATGAGCCGATTTTTGTTCGGAATTTAAATTAAAATATGTGTGTAAAAATAAACAATACTTATCAGTTATACGTAAGTATTCGTTAGACTACATTTAATTTTATTCTATAGTTATTATTTTTTATGAAACAATGGACAAATTGAATAGCTTAGTAACTAATTATAATGAAACCATTTATTCGTTGAATTTTTTGTGAAATTAGTACCTATGGTTCTGACTGCAATAATAAAATGATTACCCAAAATGTTGGATTACTTTTACTTTAATAAGCTATAGAGATATTTAGATGGACACATAATTTAAATCGTTTTGAATTTTGAACAAGTATAAAAAGAAACAGTTCTGTAGAAAAAGCTTTGTAAAATCCTGAGAAAGATAAATTCGATAAAATGTCATAAGTCCAAGGCCCTATCACAGTATACGTCACAGTAACAAAGTCCGTCGTTTCCCAATAGAATCTCCTACCGTCAAGGCCGTTCCTTATTTGAATAGAGCGAGGCCCTTAGGGCGTCGACTCGCGCGCATCTCGTCGCCCTTGCGTCCCTGATTGGCTGCCGCGGTGCATCATAGACTACACTATTGGCCTATTCGAAAATCGAACCCGGTTTTTTACGGTTGACGGTTGGTGAGTTCATGTTTTTTTCTGTCGTTTTTTCGGCTTGTGATTGGGAGGTGGCGGGATCTATTTTATTTTTCTAGGAGTTTTTATCGTAGAGATAAAATGTATGACTACCTGCGTTTTTGGTACATATGGATGGGTAGGAGGTTGAATATATAATTATGACGGGGTTTTTATGTAGAACATTTCTAGGAAGGACTGATTTTTTGTTCTTAAGGATGTTTACATTTGATACATTTATCCTTCTGAGAGCTATGATTGGATGATTTTATGTTCATGAAATGATGTATAATATAATTTGAAGATATATCATAGAATCTGATTGGGTTGTATTTTTTTTTGTTTTTTTTTAGCTCTATATATACTTTAGAAGATAACCATATAAGTAGTTGTGTGTACAGATAAAATTCAGCGGATTACTAAAAGCATGATTAGTTAAGTTTCTAAGTCTGCTAATGTCCTTTTCAAAATTACAAACATGCTATAAAGACACATTTTAAACGAAATGTAGATTTGTGTTTTTCAATAAAATTTAATTCTATTTATATTCTATCAGATAGAAATCGATAAAATACGATAGTGTAGATCTTGGAATAACACGAGTGACACCGTAGGGCGCAGCTAGTGTTAGTGACGAATACTTGATACACTCTCTGGCCCTCCCTAGTCCTGGTCTGCTATCAGACAAACAGACACGCTAATTATGAGTATAGATGGGAAATATTATTAAACTTATTATTTGACAGACCGATAAAAGGGAATTGAAGATGTTGAATTGTTTTAATAATACGGAAGCAAAAGCTGAGTCATTTTTTAGCATTCTAATGATACCAATTTTTTTGGCTGTTCATCTTAGGCATAAGGCCTAAAAGACGGACATAAATGAGTTCCCATATCTCAAAAACTACTGAACTGATTTTGATGAAATCTAAATTAATTCAAGATTTATGAGAAATACGTGGATAACCTATGTACCTACATTATTACAAAGATACACAAACCAAAGATGCACATGCAGTGGAAATGAAGAAATAATTTTGACAACACCACACAGGCACATATTATGGGCTTAATTTTTATATCTGTGAACACAGAAATGAAGCTTTTAGGGTTAGAAAGGACGCATAACTTAAATTACGTTTTTATTAAAATACTTATGCAGTGAAAATTCGAATATATGAATATCTGGAGTACGTACTATCAAAGGACTCCTCTATTATTAGCTAGCATCCTGGTAGACATTCAATTATTACATGACATTTTAAATATTAACTTCAAAATACATGTATACCACAGAATACATAATACAAGCTATACTTTAGGACTGAGTATCTAGGTTAGATTGTTTTATCAATGACCAATATGATGACCGTTTTCTTGCTAAGGTTGCCTGGAAGAGATCACTCAAGGTGATAAGGCCGCCCACTTGTGCATTCATTTATAGATTAAGTTCATTTCATTTTGTAATTTATTTTTGGTGTGCAATAAAGTTATATTGTATTGTATAGTATTGTATGATGAAAACAATCGAATTTAAACACATGTAATTATTAGCATTTTGGTAGACAAATAATTATTACATGACATTTTAAATATCAACTTCAAAGTACATGTATACCACAGAATACATAATACAATCTATACTTTAGGTCTGAGTATTAAATTTTTTTATCTATCACCAATATGATGAAAACGATCAACTATAAATCGATTTTTAACACAATATGTAAACGTTGGTTTCAATGGTATCTAATGTACGTGTTTGTATTATCAGCTAATACTTGATGCGGTCTGCAATTTTCCTATATCTAACGAGAATATGTGATAGTGATATCACGGTCGACGACCCGAATTGTCTGAGTTAGAACATTTTGATAATTATTATTGTAATATTTTTAATAATCAGGTAGTTCTATTACTCGTGTATGACTACTCTGTAAGCTTAGTTGGTAGTGGCTTTGCCTTCTAATGAAAGAGTGCGGTTTCGATTCCCGCATAACACAAGTAATTACTGTATAATCTCATAGTACAATTTCAAATGTTCACTACTGCTATACCTGTCTCTTTTTAATAATGTCAAATAAACGTTTTATTTATATGTAATACATAATTAAATGGCCTTACAAGCTATAGCATTTTTACAATTTTGTATTTTTGTAAAGATGCTATAGCTTGTAAAGCCATTTAATTATTATACAATTATGAATATCAAAATTTTGTAATTACCTGTGTTGAGTCTGGTCCTTTTTTTTAATAAATAATAAAATAATAAATATTTTGGGACATTGCACACACATTCTTTGCATAATAAGTATGTATTTACAAAAGAAAAGTATATATGTATATGTATTATATCCGTTACCTAGTACCCATGATACAAGCGTAAGCTTAGTATGGGGCTAGTTTGCGCTGTGTGATATGTCCTGAAATATTTATTTATTTATGTATTGTACTGCTTTCTTGGTAATATGGAGTTATTTATTGCAGTTTATATACATTTATTAATTATGCAGTTAAAGGTCTACTTTGCCTTTAAGTTATGATTTCAGTTTGCTTTTACAACAATTACGAAGGCTCACTTACTCAATGATTTCTTATAGAATTCAGTGACCAAATTACCTAGTGTAAAAGTTGATAAGTATACCTATGTTGAATCGAGCCTAAATTTACTGTGTAACTAAGTAAGTTTAAACACTAAAAACTTACCAACTTAGAATGTGTATCTATTTTATTCCCATTTATTAGGCACAATTATTAAAAGGACTGGTCGATATGCTGTTCTACGAATTTATCATTTTCTTACGATGATCGATAAGATTTTGGATTTGTAAGTTGATGAAGAAACAGATTACAGACAGAGAGAAGCTAGATGTATTTCCTGTCATATTGATTTCCCACTAATTTAATTAAATAAAAGCTAATTTTTATCCTGAATTAAGGGGACGCTGGTCATATAATATATTTTATTTATTACCTATGTGTGGTATTAAATAAAAGATATTATGCTAAGCTACCCGCATCTAAAAGAAACAGCATGGGATCGCAAGAAGTTTTGCCAACTGAAGACTGAAACCTGAAGATGGCACCCGATGATGATGATGATGATGATGTGGTATTAACAGTATCTAATGCTTTAGGATTATGTAAAATGTAAAAAATAATATAAACGACCTTTTTATATGGTTCTTTTATTTTCAGGGGATTGAAATCGGCCATATCTTCTCGCAGGTATGGCGTAAATGTTAAACAATCAACAAATTAAATTAAAAAAAAATGTATATACTGTACCCTCAATAAAAAACTTGAGAGATACTTTTCTTGCTTTGGAGGATGATAATTATTTTCAGATTTACCAATAGCAAGAACAACCAACAACTTTGTTCTCTTTACATTTTTTTAAGTAGCTGCAAAATACATGAGGAGGCTCAAACATATCAAATTATTTTACTAAATAACAAGTAAGATGTTTCTAAGCCTTGAACAAAGGTTTCATCACCGATTTGACTTGCTGAAAGAACATTATAATCAGTATGGCGTATAGAATATTAAATATTTCTTATTTGGTGTCCTTAGTTTTTTGTCATTTTGAATTGTGAAGATATGAAAATGTTTAATGTATTTTGTATCTTGGTATGGGTCACAGTAACCTGGATCCCACCAAAAACAGTTTGTAAAAAAATTGCCAAGTCTCGATAGAGCTGCTTGTTTATCTCTAAAAAGTAATGAAATCTCTAGAATTAGTTAAGCGAAGTCTAAGATTCCTTACTGCGGTTTATTTATTATTATAGTTAATTTTACGTGACTCTGCCGTCCTTCAACCCTGATTCTCCTGGTAAATAGCTGACATATGAAGAGGGATCTTGATATGTCATTGAGTTCAGATTTTCTGACAATAGTTTGCAGATTCTATGTACCTACGATGCATGATTTAGTTAATAAATAATAACAAAGTGATGTACTTGTAAAACGAATGTTAGTCTTTTACATTTGTAAAAGCGACTGCCTTATACAAATGTAAAAGACTAACATTCGTTTTAAGCCATGTCATAGGCCCTTAAGGCGGTTTGAAACCTCTCAACAACAGAGTCGGCCACTCTCATTCGATAAGAAAAAGACCTTTGTTGAGAACTAGTCATACTAAGTTTTTTTTTATATAATATAGGTGCCTAAATGTATTTTATTCCAGGCTATTCTTCATTTGAAAAAGATAACTTTTTATAAGTAGGTAATTGTCTGGAAAAAGTTTCTATTACAACAATACGTGAGACTTATTATTATCTAGAAAAACGAATAACGTTAAGCTGATAATTATGCTTTTTTGGATAATAGTAGTCTATTAATAGCACGCAAAAGCACTCTGGGTGTTTATTATAGACTTCATAATAACTCGGCCATGCAATTTTACATTTTATTTTAAAATTTAGTGAAATTCTCATTAAAGTCTAACAAAATCTGTCATTAGTTTTGTAGAATGTTTTTAATATTTATGTTTTTACTTTACATCTCTTTGGCACGTTAAGTTACTTCTCGAACTTTCGTTGATTCATAAGAGATAAGATATAATAGGTAGTAGGTAGCTTTACATTTTAAAATTCGTTGTAACGCTTCAAATACGATCATGAAAATGCTACATTGCACAGTGACTGAAATAAATAAAAAAATATTATTACAATTTGTAATAAAAGAGCAAAATATAATTTAACGATTTTCACGTGTGTGTGGTACAGCGTCGCGGGGGACGCCCATTTTCAAAATGGCGACCTGTGACGTAACGATCGATTTTCAAATTTTGAATCCTTTCTTCACGTTGCACTAAAATCATTACAATCAGTGGACACTACGAATGCATGTATTTACGCAAAAATGTAGTGAGAGCGCTGACATGTGTGCTGTAAAGCTAAATATAGCATAATGTATCGAGACAATGGTGAATGCGGTTTGTAACAACGATGAAGATAGCTAATTAAATACGTCATAGCGTGTGATATCAATCCATTCGCGTTCGCACTTTATGACATACTCAACTGCACACTCATTATTCTATAAAATGATAATAAAATAATTGAAGAACAAAGACTCTGCTCTTTCTGGTAACTTCGCAAGATTCGCAAAATACTGGCTGAGAAAACATCTAATGAACGTGAATGTGGTTTGAATTGGAATGAAAAAGTAGAAAAAATTGAAGAAAATGTCAAATCACGATTTGAAATTCGAAAAAATTGGAAAGCGGGACTCACCTCGCGAGACGGTCCAACATGGCGGCCGGACAAAGAGCATCGGGGAACGAACTGAAATCCTAAACCTGGGACTTGCTAAACTGGCGCTCTCTTTTCAAATTGGTCACTTTTTAGGCTTTTTTGGTTAGAAAATTGTGTATTTCCACGTGTTTCGATGCGACATGCAGTCGGGGCGGTGCATCGGGGCAAACTGAGGGCCAGACGGAGGGCCTCACACATGCATAAATGCACGCACACAACTGCACAAATGCATCGAAATGCTCGCGTCTGGCGAAAGTAAGCGGCCGGTACACTGCTTTTCCATAGCAACACGATTATATTTTAGTTTATTCGAGCCCTGAACGGGTCTTGAATTTACCCTGACTGGGTAAGTGCGCACTCGGAAAAAAATATACGCGCAGAAAAAACTGCATCGCACATGCTATACCTTTATCAACAATCAAAACTTAATGGCATGAAAATTTGAGAAATTTCTATTAAGTTACAAATCTACTTAAAGATCTGAAAAAGTAAATAACATTTAGCATTTCAACATAGATGTCCATACTTTTTTAAGCACGTTTGTGTACTTTACATGCCAAATAATTTTGTAACAGAAACTTGTTACATATAATTTTATTCAATAGAAAAATTTTCTTTCGTTTCTACTAAAATATATGGAATCCAAAAAATTTTAATAACGTAGAAGGATTATTTTATTCAATTTTTGTAGGTACACGTTATTATTTATTTTACTATAATAAAATATAAAAACAAGGGAAGAAAAATTACTTATCATTTATTTATTTTACTTACCATCAATTCATTTCATGCCTACATTATTTAAGTTTTAATATTACACAAAACATTTGCTAGGATAGATTAGAAACGTCAATTAAACGTAAATCACTTATGAGTTGCCATTGACCACAAATATTAAATTGTTGTGTTTATACAGCAAAATTATTTAAGTACAATTGACTCAGAGACTTTAGCCACATAAAGATATTTATTACCTTTTATGTACATATGTATAACTCTATATATGTAGTTTCCTTAAATGACTGAGAGTACCATATAATCATACCATATGTAGGTAATGTTATGTCTAGACAGTATTATTTAATTAGTTCACAGTGATAATGAGCGAATAAATAGGTCAGGACGAACTGTGTATCTAAAGTATATAATTATTATGTATTCATTGATCTTATTTTATTTAATAACACCGGCTTGTATATTCTTCTCTTCAGACAAGAAACATAATCCTGGAGTAAATTACAGTTTGCTTATATCTGATCATACATTAATATTATGTAATTTATTTTATTTACCCAGATTATTGATAAGTTAGATGTACCTAAAGTAATTTTCCAAGTCAAAAGAAATACATATAATTTCTTTGTACTTTACATATGAAGAGTGAACTCGTTTTCTCTTAGTTTAACAATTTTTAATTTAAAAAAGGCAAAGAATTTAATTTGACAGCATTTTACCATTAATTCTACACGGAGGAAATGCATTGCATACTCCTCTAACTCAAAACCAAAACATGTACTATTATCATTAGAAAATTCTATATTGAAACGTTTTCAAAGACTCTACAATCATATATAATATCCTTTAAGAAGACTAAAGAAACAACTCAACCTCACCATTCAATTAACCTCCTTCATTTTGTCTCCAAGGATATTACCTAACCTCTCCTTTTTACTCGATACTTCACACACACACACATACACAATCACACCTATAGTGTATACACAGAACCTAGGTTACATCAGTGTGCGTGTCCCAGGCGAGCTAGTCTAGGTTCTAGGGATACTAGGAAGAACCTAGATCTGCACTGCGCAGGTTTCCACGCCAAGGTTTGCTGACTTTAGATTGGGATGGGAAATAAGTAGGTGTAGCTTTCATTTTATTTTTGTAGATGTCTATTGATTAATATTATGTATACCTAAGACTTGTGAATATTAAGTACCTAGATATGTTTATTTGACTGCTCTGTTAGCTTAGTTGGTATTAGCTCTGCCTTCTAGGGGTGCGGGTTCGATTCCCGCATAACACAAGTAATTATGAATATTTAAATTTGTAATTATTTGTGTTGAGTCTGGTCGTTTCTATGTATAATAAGTATGTATTTACAAAAGAAAAGTATATATGTATTATATCCGTTATCTAGTACCTACCCATGATACAAGCGTAAGCTTAGTATGAGGCTAGATGGCGCTGTATGATATGTCCTGAAATATTATTTATTTATTGATTATTTATATTTTATTACAGGTACATTCTATCCTAGAGTGGAATTTAGCGCACGAAATTGAAAACTAGAACCTGTGATTTGCTATATTAAATTATCTTTTATCTGACGACATGGTATCGTCCGTGGAGGGACCTGGGCGCCTACCACGATGTTTTGCCCAAGAGAACGCCCCTGACCAATTAATTCTGCAGGGGAGATACGACCTTCAGTCATGAGGATATATGAATCAGAGATAGACAAAGACAGAGCTTTTATTATGTTAATATATTTTTGATGTTGATAGTAGTGAAATTTAGATTCTAAATAATATACTCTCCTTCTCAATCGAATCGAATTCCTATGTTTCATTTTGCTGCAGTTTGTAATCAGAATCAGTTACAGAATAATTTATTTTCGTTTTAGAATTCGTAGCGACTTCGTAGCATTAGTCGTAGACCTACGCAAATTCTTAGAAATAGTTTTCCAAGTTTTCTACCTCCGACGACGCCAATGCTTAGTTATGTTATTATTTATCAATATAAACCTAGCATTTTATGTATACCTAGCATTTTTAGTATGAAAGACTGTTTGACTTAATAGCTGTTCTTAGCAATAATCTTATTTTTTTTTTGGTAGCAGGTATTATGTAAACCTCTGTTCTAAAAATATAATAAAACCCAGGCTGTAAACATATAGCTAAATAAATAAATAAATATAAATAAATATTCCGGGACATTGCACACAACGCCATCTAGCCCCACACTAAGCTAACGCTTGTGTCGTGGGTACTAGATAACGGATATAATACTTATATACTTTTTTTTTTGTAAATACATACTTATTATACATAGAAACGGCCAGACTCGACACAAGTAATTACAAATGTTAGTATTCATAATTACTTGTCTCATGCGGGAATCGAACCCGCAACCCCGCAGCTCGCAAAGCTCGAGAATATGTTATGATATATTTTTCTAAAACGTTTTCTGTGAAATAACGTTTCTCTTAGCTATGTTCCAAAAGTATGGGTTTGACTCCCGATCCACAGATTTTTTGAAACTATAAACTCATAATTAGTAAGAACACTCCCTGTTCCCCGTGGATTATAATCCAGCGATCTTCAAAACAAGAACCATTCTTATTGGATAAGCACACTCCATCTTAAGCCATAGCTATTGCTTACCATCAGGCAAACTATGATCAAGTGTCTCTATCTTTGAATTGTATTTCCTTCCCTTTTCGTATGACTGAGAGTTGTAATTCACCTGCATTATTAATTAGTTAGGGGAGTTCTCTTTGGCAGATACATCATGATGGGCGCACAGGTCCACGGAAGACACATGGCTTCGGATATTGTAGTCCTCAAACATGTCGGTTTTGTCACGATGGTTTAATTCGACGTTAAGCGAGTGCGAATCCACACAAAACATGAAAAACAAATCATTGGCATAGGGCCAAGTAAATACAATTAAAAAAAAAGCTCGAGGTTAACCCTCATACTCAAGTCAATGACAGCGTTATCGGGAGAGTGTTCTTTCCCCGCCATTATATTATATCTACAAGTGCTTATCATTGTCATTCCTTATCAGTTACAGAATATGTACCAGCGCTGATAACCTCGACCTAGTATCGGGCGTCCCTTTCTCTCGGCCGCTATCTCTTTCACACAAGGACTTTTCAATATACAGGGTTATTGAGCCACTACATATGTAAATTAAATCAAATTAAGTTAGGATTGTAATCCTACGATCTTTAAAACGAGAGTGAACCGGTTCTTATCGGGTAAGCACGATCCATCTTAGACCAACCTGTAATAGTTAAAAATATAATAAAAATAATTAAAACCTCATTTTTGTTGGAACTGAATTTTACTACTATAATATAATTACGATAAGAACTTTTCTATATCTGACTGAAGATTTCTTTTCATTTGACTGTTAGGCATTTGACAACCAGTCCCCTGTAGCGATTTCCACATAATTGTCACTGTGGCTCATGATGGAGCATATCTTTACCGGAATGTCATTGGCTCTCCAATAAGGCTGCTGGAACATACCGTTAGACGTTTGGCTAAAGGTTTTACATTTGATGGTAGTAGCTAGCCATGTAAACAATACGAACGCACAAACAATGAAATCCACTACCTAGAGCCTTTAGCCTGATGTTAAAGTACTAACTAACTAGCAAACTATGAAATGTGCCATAATCGTCAGTTAACCCACAACCCATCGTCTCTCAGCTAAGAGGTTAAATTCAATAATGGAGGACCTAGATCATCTTTAGGCTTTCCTAAAGATTTTCTAAATGATCTTGTTTTATTATTTTGTAGTGGTTAGAAGTAGTATGTTTAGTTTCGCCCCTTCTTTAGTACATTACATAAATGTATTGTAATTGTAAATTAATACATTTATATGTTTGTTCTTAATTTTGGTATTATAATGAAGACGCTTCTTGTATTAGAAGTCACTTAAGATTCAAGTTTTGAAGTTAAAAACACAATACGCTAATGATATGGGACAAGCGTTAAGCTTATTATCACACCCGTGACTTGCTCGATTTGTAATTAATAAGTACCATAATAAAAAAATAACAGCAATGATAGTACATGATCACGTTAGTAAATCTTCCAACGAGAACTTATCAGTTCTACCATATTCATTGTTTTTTTTATAAAATCAGGGCTTGCAATATTATCAAGCCCCCTAGTAATCAGTTTAGTCTACGCCTCATCATGTTTTGACTACAAACTAATTAAAGTTTAGTCTACAACAGCGCCCAGGTCATTAAACTAACATTGTCTCCGTCGAATCATAATAACAATCTACTCCCACTGTTTCCTAAGAAACATCGAGAAAAATAATATAGGTTTGTTTTGTAAATACATAATGAACTTGTATTATGACAGAGGATATTTTTCCGAAATATTGAGTATCGCAAGAATATCATTTTCTACACATGGTTTTGTAACTAAATAGCTGGAATGCGTGGGTAATTGTAGCAAATTATCATAGATTATCTATCCTTAGCAACTGATTAAATTATTTATTAGAAAGTACTCGGAATTCGTAGGTGATAATTTGAGACACTTATTTCTAGAACCAGTCCCAAATCACTCTCTGAATAGATATAAAATTTCACTGTGTATCAAACTGACAGACAATACTCTATTATAATAGTAAATCAGTGAAGCGCGCCACCCCAAGAGATCCTCAAGGTCGCATACAAAGAACGGCGGGCAGAGCGCGGGGCCCTGTGGCACTCCGCGAGAAAAAAACCAACAAACAAACACGTCTTGCGCTTATCAATTATATTCAACCCGGTTTCAAGACTTGCAAGTACTGCTACACCTGTCATGCCAAAATAAACTTTACCCAACTAAATATACGGGTGAAAGTTCAAAGTAACAGATTCAAAGGCCTTGTCGAAAACAAAGCGGGTGAATTCTGTTGCTAAGTGCGCGGTAGAAAGCGATTTTTTGCTTCGGTTCAGAGGTTGGAACACTTCTTTAATGTAAACTACTCTCTACTTGTATAACTTTTATACTTAATTTGAGACATTTTCTGTTTTTTGGTGACTTCAACAAAACAATATGTGACTGATTGAAAATATACCGAACCAATTACAAAGGATCTTTTATGTTGTGCGATTTCGGGTTTGAAACGATCTAGCTAATTTACTACAAGAGGGCAGCGTGCCTAGCGTGGCCACATTATGACATAGCTGGCAATTCTAATACCTTTCAGTCACGTGGCAAGTCACATAGTCTTATTTATTTATTTTACGTATTCTTGTTGACGCCTATTTGAGATTCTAAATCCTGTCCATCCAAAGGTTGCCTGGAAGAAATCGCCTAAGGCGATAAGGCCGCCCAATGTGCATTAAATTAGTTTTTAAATTTCTTTCATTATGTTATTTCTTTGGTGTGCATTAAAGACATATCTTATCTTATCTTATATGATTTTTTCAGAATAGGCATTATATTGAGATAATCATATACATATAAGCGTTCATGGCTCAATGGATTCGTTCGCGATCACCAAAGCTAAGCTACTGTGGTGCTATTAAAAGTGAATGTAAAAAGTAAGTAAAGTATATTCAGTCTTTTGATTGTGAGGGAGACAGTGAAAAAATAAGCTCCATTTACATCCAAGCGTTGCCTGGTTGATTGAAAATCTCTGGACACCAGAGTATATTTTGTCACTTTATTTTTTACGTGGGATAAGTTTACGTTTAACTACAGCCTGCCTGATGTTAAGCATTGCTGCAGCCTAGGGTGTAACATGTTATGCTAGTGGTGTATAAATTATGAGAAATTACTGACATGCTTATAAAGTTACTAAATTTGTATGTATTTAGCGAACTTTGCTGTCGAGGGTTTACAAACCACCCAAAGACCTCTGAAAAGACAGTACTATGACGGACAATGTTCACACTATCAAATACAGTAGTGCATAAATAACAAGAAATAGATACAAGTGTAGTTCTGTTTTCTATGTAGTTGTAGTTTACAGATAGTTGCAGACGGCGGTATTGATCGACGTTACTTCGCCACCTGACTGGCAGGAAGTAGGTTCATCTACGGAATATACAGGGTAACTAGGAACAATGAACGAGGAAAGAGTTCGATGGTATTATATTGATAGATAGATGGATAAACGCTTTATTAGACATTGAACAAAAAACACAAACCAAGGAATACATTTTAAATCTAAGTCAAAAATCTAGTGCCACGATAAGATTTTCGGAAAAATCTGCGTCATTTTCATGCTAAACATATATAAAGTGTAGTCAATTAAAAAAAAAATGTACAAACCCCTTTCATCCTTAAAAAACCTTCTGTCCATTCATGAAACCATACGCAATTACATGTATATGATTACGTGTCTATCACCGACGTCATCGGCCTTTATCCTCGAATGAGTTGGACTCTAGGTATCGTACCACCTACCTTCTACATAGGGCCCATAGCAGAAGCTAAGACAGACGCTTACAGAAACATCACTTGAAAGTGCAAGTGGTTCCACTTCAAATACCACAACTCCTGCAGCGACGGGAGAAGGAGTGGAACTAGTATGCCAGCAACCCAAAGCTGTGCTCCGATATTTTAAGGATCTTGGCTGGCTGGGTCAGTCATAAATGGGGGAAATGCACAAAACGCCCCAAGCGGGATGTCTGTGCAGGACTCATTGCCCCCACCTTAGAATTAGATTTAGTGCCCATATTTTGACAGATTGATGTGTTTTTACGACTGTAGTCAAACGCAAACCTATCCCATGTAAAAATAACGTAAGTCAAGAATCAATAAATTCAGTCCTGAAGCTTTACCCAGTTCTTGGTGGGTAAAGTACAAGTTTTCGTTTGGGTGCTCTCATGGATTAGATCCACACATAGATAGGGCATATAATGTATGGTCTCGATTCTGTGGTTTTGGGCTGTTCCTCATAATACGGGATTTGATAAGCCATATCAGAAATATTTATGTGGTATGAAATCTCAAGACACCAGAGCTCGTCACTCTCACACGAACTGATATACTAGGTGAGTAACATCAGATTCCACACGACGGTAGCGTCAAGCTAGCCGTCAGTCTGTCAGTGGGTGCAGTAAGTATCAGCCTCGGACTGGCAAGTATTCTGTGTCTACGGACAGTGCGTTGTGTACGCGGCCGACGACCTGCGGGTTGGGTCGCGGGTGTAGCGGGAGCGGGAGCAGAAGCGAGAGCGGATTAAGTGAGAAGAGTGATAAAAAAACATGATTATGAATAAAGAAAGAAAACACTTCGTTTATGTCATATGGATGGAATGCAATATACAAAGATACATAGACATAATTAAGTTAGATAAAAAGAGGATATTGCTGTATGCCATGCTTCAAACAAAGAAATGCTAATCTGTCTACGAAAAAAAAAACTCATCGAAACGAGACAGATAGATGAATCATAAAGAATCTGAAATCCGATTTAGATTAGAAGATTGTATGAAAAAATAATGTTTCCCTGCAGGAATCAGCTGCTACAAAGAGAGACATATCTATTGTATTCAAAAATGCCCTATTGAAATTTTCATTAATAATTAGTGTTATCAAAAAAATTTGTGTGTCTAATAAACTTTATTATTATTACCTTTCAACTTTGTACGTCATGTCATATATCTAGATTCAAGTAAGTAAATAAATAAAACATGTACATATTTAGAGTGTAGCATTCTTGCGAAACAGACGTGCAAAAGCCTTTAATATCAACAAGAGAGTGGACTGTAATTCATAAGAATTTCAGAATGGTTGACATGTAATACTTAGATATTATAGGAATAGATTATGACGTGTAATTTGTGGTGTTATCGAAAAAAAAGAAAAATGACGGAACATTATTTGAATGACAGGTAATGCGCCGACTACCCTCTTGGTGTTGGAGTGAGAGTGGGTAAAGGGAAATAAATATCTGAAAAATTAATTATGTACGCATTCTTTAAGACGTTTGTGGTGCTAGGCATCACACTAATTTGCTAGCACAAATTATTACCTTGCCTTAAAAAATAAGTACATTCGGATTGTCGCTGCTGCTAAAATGGGCGACGAACGAATCACTTAGATATTATATACGTACTTTCTTGAGTATTTCGTAGTTAGTAAAGATATAATCTAACATGAAACCTGAAATACAATTTTAAAATTACATATTATTCAAGTTGCCAGCTACCACTGTGGCCACACCTCAAACCCTACCAGACAGCTTACAAGGCCCAGACGGGAGGCATCCGTCCTTGTCTCTCTTGCCTCTTACAACATGTTCCTTCCTTGTCACACCCACCACTCGAGTCCGTATGGATTTTGGCACTGTAAGTACCAAACTATACACTTTATACTTATGTTTTATTCAAACTTTTGTTAGTGAGTTTGTCTGCCAAGTGGTGGAATTAACGGGTTAATGTTGAAGAATTCTTGGCTGAGGGTAGAGGGTCGAATTTCGGGATTTATTACAGAGGGTATTAAAGAACAAAGACTAAATGTCAACCTAAGTAATATACCTGTATATATAAATACAGGTGTATGTATAGTACACTGTCTGAAGAGTCAGGCTGTTACTTTTATCATAAGTATCGTAAAATGGGTGGATGCTTATTGCTTCCCCCAAAACAAGATTGACATTTATTTTATCTTGTGCATCTTATTATTTTAGATTATTAAGTTAGACATAACATTTGTCGTAGGTCAAACCTGGAAGAGGCTGGCTAAAGATCGAAGCCAATAGCATATTATGAGAGAGGCCTATACCCAGCAGTAGGACGAAACCGGTTGTGGATGATGATGATGATTAAATTGTGTTTCATGAAAGAAAATGTGATCGTGTTCCAGTTTGGTTAATCAAAAGCTTAGATTGCAAAATAGTTTTATTGCAATTAAAATTTATTATTTTATTTTTCTGTTGTAACACACCCTTTATTTATTCCTCTTCATCCAATAGTTGCCTGGTAGAGATACCTTATAGCGATAAGGTTCCAACTTGTGGCACTAGAATAAGTCTTATATTTAATTTTATACTCCGTTATATTTTTATTAATGTTGTTACAATAAAGAATTATCCATCTAAGTACTTACCAATTTAAAAAAAAAAACCGCTTACAAGTTTCCCTGACTTTTTCAGTGAAATAAATATAAAATCCCTCATAGTAAACGTTACATTCACCCCTAGAATGAATATTACAGTGCTGATGATAATGATAAAGGCGCGTGTCTGTGACGTCACGAGCCAGGGCGTCAGCCACATTTCTAGGTCATTTAGAAGCCACTGCAATAAAACGGTTAAGAATGCCTCAATACTCTACATTGGTGCTCCGAGGTATGCGTTAGATATAAAACACACACATTTTTGTTCCATTGCCAAGAATTCGGCAAAGCGCGGACATTTCTTAGAGTAATCGTTTTTATTTTTGACAGCTCTTTTTTAATGAAGAACGATCAGTAAGCACACAAGCAAAATTGATCAAAGATGAAAATAATTTACTATAAGTTATGCGGTTGCCGTCTAACTGTGTACAAAAATAATATAAATTAGGGTCTGATATCTGCTTAATCTATGAACCGCGCTAAGCCGTCACAAAGCATTCCACGTTCCCTTTAAAACTATCTGTCAAATATAAATCAAAGTCATCGACTAGAAACGCGGGAAGCGTTCCTATTGGTCGTTCCTTTTTCAACTAGTGGGGCTCTAGAATAAATATGTACAAAACTTATCTGTATCCGGTTCTATATTTAAATAGATTCGGTTCGTAAAGGGCCGTAGTTTTTTTTCTATGAGAATAGATAACCCAATGGGAGAGCTCGATGCATTCGTCTAGTTTTTTTTTCTATTGGCTTATGTGATGTTGATCTGTTTATTTTTGTATCATTATCTTTCAGGTAGAAAATTTAAACGTGTCGGAGCTTACTGGGTTACTAGTGATAATAATTAATAGATGACCGTGTTGGCTATATATTTTTTTAGATAGGTCTTTGCTGTTTTAAAAAGCATATGTAATAAAATGTGAATAGACTACAGACAGTATACTCGTACAGTACAACCTATGTGTTAATTAAATCAAACATAACCAACAATATGTAGGTTTTTTCATGTGGCCTTTATAAAGGGCGAGTATTTTTAGATTTTTGAGCAAAAACAATAAATAGAAAATATCTTATCACATATTTTAGTACAGTTACATAAGTAAAGTAGAAAGTATATTTCCCCTCGGGGCCTCCTGGTCCATCGTTGATAGCGACTGATATCCAATCTTTGACCTCAATACTATCTGCCATTTAGCTGAGCTATCTGTCGGATCTATACTGATAGCGGAATTTGCATATTGATGATACAAGGTTCCTGCGATAACTGTAATTTTTTTTTTGTTAAGCTATTTTTTCCACTCCTGTGACAACAAGTACCTAAACGATTTATTTTCTTTTTATTATATTATACTAGCTGTGCCCTTGCGACTTCGTCCGCGTGGAATAGTTAAGTAGATGGCGCTGTATGTGAAAAATGATTTTTACTGTTTTCCCGCTTTTCTATTGATAGAATTTTCTTTGCTATAAACCTCACGGAGCCTAAGACCTTTCTAACGAATGCAAAACCGTGGAAATCGGTTCGTGCGTTCTGGAGTTATAGCGTCAGGAAGGGAAACCCGACTTAATTTTATATAGTAGATTAATTTAAATTATTCGTAAGAAAAATGTGTCAGAATTTCCGATTTTCTGTTTTTGTGTTTTTGAGTATAAGTACCTAACCTATGTTGTCAAAAACCATGTGCAATGCATGACGACTATAGTAAGAATTTCACAACAAAATCAACCAGCTTTGTTGGAAACATTTGGAAATTTGCGAAAAAAAAATTAACTGCCATTCAAAAAGTACATCGTTCCACTACATCATTATATTACATTAGTAACAGGTTACCCTGTAAAAGGTAAAGCTATTGTTCTTTAGTTTTCACATAGTTAAAAAATACGGTTTCTCATTAGTTCAAACTAACCCTGTATATGTTATGTGGTTAGAACCTTACATATTGTCAAAAAAGTTATGTAGCAGTAATCTGGTGTGAATCGGGTACAATTTGATATTACTTTGTGACTGCAAACTGTATGTTATGAAACAAATTATATTAATAACACAGTATTGTTTCAATATTGCATAGAAATCAACTTAATGGGACTTGGGGTCTTCTCTTATATGTATGTAGATAGTATAGGTTAAAAAAAAAACTTTCAGAAGACTTGATAACCTCCTTTTTTTGGAAGTCGGTTAAAAAGTATGTTATCGGAAGACACATTTTGGATATTTTTGTAGTATGGCATGCTACGTTTTATCAAATGTTTTCCTTCATCGATAAGCGAGTACAATTGTACTTAAACGATCGATTGGTTAAAACTGGGACTGAACCCTGAGACGCCAGGTCAAAAGTGTCCTTCCGAACAATAAAAAAAACGGTAAGGAACTAAAAACTGTATAAATTTTATAAAAATCTATCGACAGATATTACCACGTACTTACATGTCGTCACCCACCAATGAGGTGGGCTGACGATATTAGAAAAACTGCAGGGAGCACCTGGATTCAATCTGCGCACATGCTCAGCAGTGGGTGATAACGGGCTGATAATGATGATATGCTAGCTTCTTCACCAATACCAAGTGTAAATTTAACTCAAAATTCAAGCATACAATTATTTCCGCAGCAAAGATCTGAAAAGACACTACCTACCTCAAAAAATACTTTTGTGGCCTACGTTCTAATACAGCTAGTATATCTTGAGCTCCGATGGCGCTGGCGTCGCTGTATTTATTAGTAAATTGTATGGAAATGGTATTAGTTCGGATTTTCGTCGCGGTTTTTGTTGTTGGCTGGTCATGAAACGATGCCAGCGCAGGATGTTGACCCGGTGACGTCAGTTGGAAACTCTTGGCGACCGAGATATCTGCCGGTGAATCAGGGGACATAGCACGGTTTGTGTGATTCACTTTTTGATGCTCAACCATGTGATTCGGAATTGGACTTGTGAATTTTTACTGACACTTCTTATATCAATATGTATGTACCTAACTATTACGGTTTTTACTCCCGTCTAATTTCGCGAATGTTGTTTATAAGTTTCGGGTGTAATGAATGACACTCATATATAGCAAGATGGCACTGGATGTTTGTCTTTGGTTCAAAGTGAAACAGAACAATATTGAGGTTAATTAATTACAAAAAGTAAGTTATTTGTCAAGACCAAGTCTAATCAAAACAAAAATATAATAAATTGTATATGAAAGTGTATATGAAAATAAACAAACACCAAAATTATTCTCCATATCGACTCAGTTATGAAAAATGAACAAACACGCTGATGCTCTCACCTGTCTATTATATTTTTTTGGTACAAGTAGTAAATTAACAATGATTATTTATGATGGACACAACTTATTAATTTTTAAAATTATATTTGAAAAATTTGAAGTTAAATTGTGTCCATGCTATGAAAACAAGAATTTTACGCAGTTGTCTGTTCGTGTCAAGCTATTACTTGGTTATTTTTTATTTTTCAGAAAAAAAATGCAACTTATAATAATCCAAGGGTCTCCAAAAAATCCAAATCCAATTCAGAAAAAAATAGTATTTTCTAGCAAAGAACAGCACTTTTTTATAATTGTAACTTTGGAAAATCTAATAATAATACTGCCAGCATCCTGGGATCCCTGCCGCACAGCGACAACATGGACGGTGTGCTGAATTTTTTGTAAATATCTGTTTGTTTTTTGTTAATTTTTCTGTAGATATGTTTAAGTCTTTTTTGTATATACTTGTGAAATATATGTAAATATAAATGAAATAAACGATAAGAAAATATACGAGAATTATACTTACATATTTTGTAGTCGAGTTTCAGCTTATGGATTCCTGAAACAAATCAAAATAAGATTAGCATATAGGTATAATCAGGGTTTTCTTTTTTGAAGTCGGTGAAAAGTATCTGCTCAGCCTGTTAGGCCGGTGATAAAAATGGCGGCCGAATAATGTGAAATACCTACTCTACTCGTGTAACGATTATCAAGGTTGCTGATTATCATAATAAATAGCTGTTATACTCCTCACCTCGCCCGTCAATTTCATGTGACATGTTCTTAAAATGGTCAAATTTCGAGAGATAGTAAGTAACGTATTTGAACATTTGTATATCGTTCGTACCGCAAGGTTGTGGAACTCCCTGCGTACCCCTCGCACTATAATCCAGCGATCTTCAAACCGAGAGTGAATCGGTTCTTATCGGGTAAGCACGCTCCATATTAGGCCATAGCCTTTGCTTGCTATCAGGTAAACTATGGCCAAGTTCAAGCCCGTTCAAGTTAAAAAAAATATAATCAAGGGTTATGGGTTTGTTCTAGGCAAGCGCGCTAGATCTTGACTTGTTGCTAAACATCAGGCGGGTTATGGTCAAGTGTAAACCTACCTATATATATATATATATATATATATGTATAAAACTCAAAGGTGACTGACTGATTGACTGACTGACTGACTGATATAGTGATCTATAAACGCACAGCCCAAACCAATGGAGGGATCAGGCTGAAATTTGGCATGCAGGTAGATGTTATGACGTAGGCATCCGCTAAGAAAAGATTTTTGGAAATGTCACTTTTAAAGGGGTGAAATAGGGGATGCAAGTTTTACTTTTTTTTTTTTTTCTCCCTCCTCCACATTTATTAATCCCCCTACGTTGTAGGGGACCTTTTTTAGGTTTCTTACATGTACCTAATAATTAATTTCCAGGCAACCCAGTTTGGAAAACAACGATAGGAAAACAGTAAAGCTGGCGTACCTTTTTTTTTTTTTTTTTTTTTTTTTTTTTTTTTTTCGTGGAGGAAATGCATTTACGCATCCCCGCACTCTCCCCGGGGGGGGCAGCGGGGTATGTCGGGCTCGGAGCTAATGGGACTCCACTACCGACTAAAACCTACCACGATGTCCCTTCACCTCGGCAAGGACGGGTTTCGCGGGCAAGCGAGCAATACTCCTCCGCAATTCCCGTCCCAACCGCAGTCCACTGTCCAGGTGGACCCGCCTCAGGAGGACACCCTCCCTCTTGCTGCGCGAGTGATGCCCAGGGACATCCGGGCATCAACTCCTCGGGAGGCCCTTGTCCCTGCTAGGGGGTATGGGATGCCCCCGCATCCCACGCCCCAGGGCCTCCTAGCGGAGACGGAGTCCGAGCACGAGCGGCTCGCCTCCGTGTCCGTCTTCTGCGGATCGGATGAGCGGCAGGATTCACCTCCCGCTCCCGCTCCTCGGCCTCCCTTTGCGACATCACCGTCTCGCAAAAAGAGGCCACCGCATCCCATGACCTCTCGTCGTCAGCCATCTTTCGCAAGATGGTCGATAAGGAGAGGTCTGTCCCTACTACCGCGATCAGGGATAATCGCGGTCCGAGCTCCGCCGGACATGTCTCGAGAACGTGCTGCGCGGTATCTTCCGCGCAGTCGCACCGATGACACACCGGGGTTGGCTCCCTACCGATTCTGTGCAGGTACCTCCCGAAGCATCCGTGCCCCGTGAGTACCTGCGTCAACCGGAAGGTGAGCGCGCCGTGCTTCCGTTCCACCCAATTCCTTAGGACAGGCCGTATGGCCTCAAGGAAACGGGTGGCTCCCTGGCCTCGTCGTGTGGACCTAGCGAGGATACTATCCTGCCAAGTCCCCACGGCTGCGCGTTTTGCGCCCCTCCTCCAGCGCTCCACCTCCTCGTGGAGGGGGCACAGGCTATGCTGACGCGCTTGTGCGCGGCGCCAGTACACCTGCGCCAAGACGCCAGCCTCTAGGTCCCACGGGAGGGACCCTGCAAGTATGCAGGCCACCTCATGTGAGAGGGTGCGATACCCTCTGCACATTCGGATGGCCATACTTCTCTGGGGCCCGCGTAGCAGGGCGCGCTCTTTTGTGGAGAGGGACCCGGCCCATATTGGAGCTCCATATAGCGCCATGGAGCGCACAATCGCCATGTAAAGGCTGCGGCAAGTAACCCCACCGCCTCCTATGTTAGGCAGCAAGCGGGTCAGGGCCGCAGTCACACCAATCAACTTCGGGGACATCCTCCTGAAGTGCTCTTCGAACCTCCATCGCCCATCAAGTACGATGCCGAGGTACTTCAGCGTAGTACCGACGGGGATGGAGGTTCCTCCCACAACTATCCGTGAGCCTGTTGGTGGCGCCCGACGTCCGTGAAAGCAAATTGCTTCAGACTTGTGGAGCGCCACCCGCAGCCCCAGCCTTCTTATCCTGTTCACTACTGTGGCTACTGCGGCCGTTGCCGACAGCAGCGCCTCGTCAACGCTCGTCCCGCGGGCGGTGACCAGCGTGTCGTCAGCGTAGCAAACTACACCGACGCCAGGACGGTCCGGTACCCGGAGGACCCAGTCGTACCCTATATTCCACAGGAGTGGACCCAATGCAGACCCCTGTGGAACTCCGCACGACATGTGGCTCCTTTCCTCTCCTTGCATCGTCGGGTAGACTACCTCCCTATCAGAGAGATAGTCTCCGACGAGGCGCTGGAGGTATGAGGGTACCTTGTGGTACCTCAAGCCCTCCATAATCGTACTCCATGGCAGCGAGTTGAACGCGTTAGCGATGTCAAGGGACACAGCAATCAGCACGCCGCCAGTGGAGCACGCCTCCCTCGAGAGGTCGCGGACATGCGCAATCGCATCGACCGTCGAGCGACCTCTCCGGAACCCAAACTGCGTGGGGGCCAGGTCTGGACCAACACTTTCCAGGTGCTTGACGAGGCGGGCTGCGACAACTCGCTCCAGCAACTTGGCTGCCTCGTCAAGCAGCACTATCGGGCGATACCCTGTCGGCTCATCCTCCGGCCGTCCTTCCTTCCGGATGAGGACGAGTCTCCCGCTCTTCCATCTCCTCGGGAAGCGCCCCTCTCGTAGGCAACGGGTAAAAAGGGATCTCATTTGCGGCTCCAGCTCCTCCAGAGCGAGGGCCCACGCACGGCCAGGTATGCCATCCGGTCCCGGCGCCGTGTTTTTGGCCCTCATTCTCAGGACTGCCGCTCCGAGTTCTCCCTGAGAGATCTCGTCAGCTGTGTCGTACGCGTCACTGGCGGCGTCTTCGTTCGTCATGATGGGTGGGACAAATCCATTCCCTGGGGCGCAGGGAAACAGTCCCTCAACCACCCGACGGAGAACCGCCAGGTCCAGACAGCTGGTAATAGGGGGAGTCCAAGGGCGCAGCTTCTGCCTTGCTAGCAGATATGGCCGCCCCCAAGGATCCCGCTCCAGCGTATCCAGCAACTCACGCCACGACTTCACCTTCGAGTCCCAAATGGCTCGACGGAGAGATTTTGAGGCCTCCCTGTACGCCGCATACAGGTCGTCTACCTCCTCTTGCTCTGCGCGTCTCCTCCTGAGGCTTCTCTGATATGCCCTACGTTTAGCCACACACTGGCGACGGAGCCCAGCGATCTCCTCCGTCCACCAGTACATCTGGCGTCTGGATGGTTTCGCCCCTGCGCGGGGCATCGCAGCGTCACAGACGCGCGTCATTACCTCGCACAGGTTGTCTGCTTCACCATCAACGTCGGGCTGCTCCAACGGAGCTGCAGACCATGTTTGCACGATGGCTGCCTCCAGGAGAACCTCAGGGTCCAGCCGTCGCAACACCCAACGCCGTCCAGGTCCAGGGTCAGGACTTCTCCTCACCGTTGGGAACGGAGACAAGACGCTGAACCGAATATATCGGTGGTCAGACGCCGTGTGCTCGTCCACCAACACTCTCCAGTCCTGGACCCGAGATGCGACGTCGGGTGTGGCAAAGGTCAGATCAACTATTGATCCTCCCCCCCGCCTAACGCAGGTCAATTCGGATCCCTGATTTAGGACGCGCATACCAGACTCCGTGAGCCACTCTATCACTGCCTCGCCCCGCGGGTTAGTCGTCGGAGATCCCCACGCTGGTGATTTGGCGTTGAAATCTCCGAGGACCACTACGGATCGGGGCCGACACCGATCAACGGCAGCCGCCACTTCACCTAAGAGGGCTTCCAGACTGGCCCTAGGTCTGTTGGGGGAATGATACACCCCGACAACAAACAGTTGGCCAATCTGGACGACCACGAAACCTCTGCCCCTAGCAATTGCTCTAAGGGGCGGGGAGTGGATTGGCGACTGCGTTGTGATCGCAACAACTCCGTCGACATCCCCAATCCAATCGGTCCTCGCCGGAACCCTCACTGGTTCTGAGACCACTGCCACTTGGATGGACTGCTCTGCAAGAGTTTGCAAGAGCAAGTCCTGAGCCGCATAGCAGTGGTTTACATTCGCCTGGAGGAAAGTCAGTGCCATACTATTGACTTTCCTCCATGCTTCCCACTTGCCCCGAGGGGTCGGCCGGCTGTGACTGGACTGCTGCCTCAGTCACTGCTCGTGGCCTCCTTGGTCTTTGTTTGACTGGGGGTTTTGCGCATGCCTTGCCCCCAGAAATGTGATTCGCCGGCTGTCCCGCGGCTGTGCAGAGAGTGCAGCGTGGGTCGGCAGTGCATCCCTTGGCTTTATGGCCATTTTGACCGCAGCGGTAACATTCCTCGCTGCGGTCAACCTCTGCTTTGCATTGAGCCCTCACGTGGCCCGTTGCAAGGCATCTATAGCAGCGACGAGGTCTGGATTCAAGGAACCGGACCTGCGCCGCCACCCATCCGACTAAAAGCCGGCCTCTTCCTGCTATCTTCCTGGCAATCGTCACAGGACAGCGGACGAATGCAGAGCCCATACCGCCTGGCCCTTTCTTTATATCGCCAACCTTGAGGGCGTCCGATGGGCAGTCACCAGCTTTGGAAAGCACCGCCACTAGCTCCGGCAGAGATACCGAGTCGTCCAGACCACTCACCCGCAAATCTGCAGTAGTGACTGGTCTGGAGACTCTAACGATTTCTCCTTCTCCAGTGCTACCAAAGAACTCCTGTAGCTTTGAGGCTAAGGCGTCTGCCTTATCAACTTTATTTGCACCAGGAATCTCAATGATTCTGGCGCCTGTCGCCGCGGTCCTCATGCGAGTTGGAGGCAAATTAATTGCCTCTAGATCGCCTGACTCAATGAGTCTTTCTCTGGCTCGCTTGAGAACCTCGCCATATGTGAGGCCCTTCTCAACTGCTCCTGGCTGCAGCGTGATGACCACCGCTGCAGTGCGAGGAGGGCGAGGATTGGCCGCCTTTAGATGACTCGACGACTTTGGACCTTGGACTCTATGCAGGGCTGCCCGCTTCTCTATTTGAGTCCTAGTGGCCTTCTTAGCACCCCGCCGGACCACCTGCGTCCACTGCTCTTCGGCAGGGGCAGGGCAGGGAACCGAAAGAACCGGAGTCGTCTGAGACGACGCTGCTGGCACGGTATCACCTCGAAGCTGGCTTTGAGCCAGCTTCGCCTTAGGGTCAGCCTTCTGTTGACCTTTTCCTTTGCCTTTGCCCTTACCCTTGACAGGTTTTTGGGACTGGACTGCGGGCTCTCGTCTCTGCAAGCCGGAGGGCCCCGGTGTTGGCTCTGCACTTACAGCTTTTCGATCCGCCGCTAGCGGAGGTCGGATCCTCTGTGCTGGAAGGAGGCGGTCCTCCAAGTTATCGAGTCGAGCATTCACCAAGTTGCCGACTTCCCGCATAATGGACTGCCTCTCAGACTCAGCTTGGTGCTGGCTATGAGTAGACTGTCCAGAACTCCTCTTCGAGTTTTTCCACTCCTCACGGAGTGAACCTAACTCGCTACGGATTTCGTCAACCTCTTTTCGCAGGCGGGCGTTGTCCCGCTGCAACCGCCTGGTTTCGTCGTTGGTCGTCCTTTTAGCAAGACTACCAACAACCGTTCGCAGGGTTGCCGCGGAAAGGTCGAGGGTACGTTGGCCCGTGCCCTTTAGGTTTCCAGACTTCCTGCTGATCTCTTCAACTCTGGCAATGCTAGCCAGAGCTTCCTCTACGAGCTCGTAAGAGGGTTCCGCTTCTGCATCAAAGGATGACTCTTCCTTCTTAGACCTAGAGGTCCGTGGGGTGGCCTGAGCTCGGTCCGCCTTCTTGTCCTTTGACACTGGTCTCTCTGGCTCGCAGCCAGACCCACCTTTTTTCCTTTTGCGTGATTCATCACGCCGGGATGCCCCAGGCTTGACAAACACCAAGGAAGAGTCCGTGTCAGAGTCTGAACCCTGCCACAGACGACCCTTTGATGTAGGTTTCGCATCTGCGGTCACCTCCATCCCAGACCCAGATCGACTCATGTCAACACGGGGCTGTTCCTCGTCTAAGAGCGAACTCTCAGACCGTCTGCGCTGACGCAAACTTCTTCTTAACTCAGGGCTATGCCCTCTCCCAACTTCGTCTTTTTTAGTTTTTAAATTATTACACTTCATAACACGTACCTACTCATACTAAAATAACTTAATAATATTTAACAAATAGAACAACTAAAACTTGTCAGTTTTCTCATGATATTTTCCTTCACAGCGAACCAATACTACAAGTACACGAATAACTGGAACAAGTCATTGGTGCATGGCTGAGACCGAACCTCTTTCTTGAGTCGTATTTCCTCATGACTGGTTCGTGACTCCCCCACAGAATTAATTTCCTCATGACTGATGTTCGTGATTCCCCGCAGAATTAATTCGTAAGGGGAGTTCTCTTGGGCAGAAACACCGTGGTGGGCGCCCAGGTCCTTCCACGGAAGAGAGCGAACCTAGGTGCGTCAAATAGTAAGGCAGACATTTTCCCACCGAACCACACTCGCTAATTTAGTTTTGTATGGTACTTCCCCGACAAAAATGAATATAGATAAAAAAATGCGTTTGACACACTCAGACATTCTGGCGCCCTCGATTTGTTATCAATTGAAGTTTCTAATCAGTAGAAGGCAAACGCAATCTGATAACATACAAGTAAGGATTTTTATATATTTTTTTGCTGAAATATTTTTTTGTACTGGAGTGCCTGTTTCCTTTAAACACCTAGGGGTGGTTAGTAAGAAAGTAGGTAGGTGACGAATCTATTCTATACATATAGGTATAATAAAGCTGCAGAGGGTCTAAAGTCAGAACATCGCAGATACATAAAAAAAAAAAATTGGAGATACTTCAAATTGATAGCAGATTATGTTTTCTAGAAATTTTGTCTGTTTCTATGTTTATCTGTGTCTCTGTTTATTTAAACGCTCATCACGCAACGGCTGAACGTGTCATCATGATTTTTGGTATGTAGATAGTACGAGGTCTTAAGAGTGTCATAGGCTACTTTTTATCCTGAAATAGATAGATAGATAGATAATTCTTTATTGTCACACACATATAAAACAAAATTAATAAAAAATACTTACATAAATTACTCTAGTGCCACAAGTGGCGGCCTTATTGCTAAAAGCAATCTCTTCCAGGCAACCATTGGATGGAGAGGAATAAATAAAGGATTATAAAGGACGTGGTGTACAACCGAAATAGATGCGATAGGATAAATAATATACACAAATATAATTATAATGCACATAAACATAAAGACATACATCCTAATACATATTATACATAATTAATACAAACATAAACTAATATACAAAGAAATATGCGACCGCAGCTGCGGGGCGTCCACTAGTATTAAAATAAATATCAAAAGTTGCTCTTTTGAAACTGTCTCTTCTAAGACAAACTAAATAAATTGGTGTAAATATATACATATATCAGTCACCAGGGAAAAGCTTATTTTTGTTTATATGTGATAAGTAAGCCTTAGCATAAAATTACGCAATAATAGTATTTATTATAAAGATTGGATACCATCACTTAATCAATTTTATATTATATACTTTTTATTTACAAAAGAAAACTATATACGTATTATTATTAATATTCATTATAAGTAAAGTAATTCGGGTCCGAACAGAAAAAGAGATACCATTTGGTATCAGTTTGTTTTTAATTATTTTGTATAGGGTTTGATGGCGCTGTGTATGTATTATATTATTTATTTTTAACCGACTCCAAAAAAGGAGATTATCAAATCTTCTATAAGTTTTTTTTCTAAACATTTTCTACGTTGTATTG
This sequence comes from Macaria liturata, assembly GCA_964023185.1. Classification (NCBI taxonomy): domain Eukaryota; kingdom Metazoa; phylum Arthropoda; class Insecta; order Lepidoptera; family Geometridae; genus Macaria; species Macaria liturata. The sequence continues at coordinate 4,343,303 of OZ026822.1, forward strand.
TACTATGTATTGTCAGCGAGATGGGTCGACGACATTGTACGAGTCGCGGGTTCTTTATGGATGAGGTCTGCACAAGATCGACGCAGCTGGCACATTCAAAGAGAGGCCTATGCCCAGCAGTGGGATAGAGAAGGCTGTGGATGATGATGATGATGATGAAAATACAAATTACTTTATGTACATATCTCTCCCAATAGATAGATGACTAAAATAACCAACAGGTTACCAAACTTAATAAGGTTAAAGTTAATAATAACAGTCGAGGTAGAGTCTACACAAGATTACTACATTTGTCACTGGTGGCAGCACTTGCTATTATACTGAATTAGTGATCATCTATCTATTCTATATCTATATCTTCTATATACATGTAATAAACGAGTACTTAGTTAAAAGATGTAATCATAAGAAGCTAGTAATTGATAATAATAGTATGTAATAGATATAGCATGTAAGTTCACTCCGACCAAACCTAATTTCATATACATATATTTAACTGGCATTCAATGATAGGTAACTATGTACCTTTTAGAATGTCGTAAAATTGAGTAGGTACTATTTTGAATTGTAGTGCATTGCAGGCTCATTGCTTTCGCGAGAAGTCCCCGTGGCTAGAAATACAAGCAGTTTGCTTAGTTCTGCCGCGGTGGCTGATTGGGGAAGTGGTGCGACTGTGGGTACTATAATGACCTAACTACCTATTTTAAAATAACTTATGTTTTTACATAAAAAAATAGGTAGGTACATTATTAAGATTATTATTTATATTAGTCTTTAAGTTTTGTTTATATGCCTACATTTAAACACGTTATTTCTGTAAATAAATATTTTTCTTTTCTTTCTTTCTTTCTTTCTAAAGCTGAAGAAAGCCGAAACCCTGAACATTTCAAGATATTATTAAAAAAAATTGGGGATAACTACTTACTTACAATTGATCACAGAACACTTTCCAAAAATTTCTAGAAATTTTGTCTGTTTATCTGTGTCTCTGTTTATTTAAACGCTCATTGCTTATCACGCAAAAACGGCTGAACGGATCATTATGATTTTTGATATTTTGGTAGTATGAGGTCTTAGGAGTCACATAGGCTACACTTTGTTCTGAAATAAAGAGAGCAAAGCCGCGGGCGTCCACTAGTACATATGTATAATGTTTTGTGCCTTGGAAGGATTAAGACACACTACGATGTCTCTGCCCAAGAGAACTCTCCCAATGAATTCTGTGGGGGAGTCATGACCCTCAGCCTGTATCGTAATACAGGAAAATAGCTTGAGGTTAAAGTTACTTAATGGGCCTACTAGTTTTAGTGTATTTCATTTGAAAATGGTTAAGTATTGTTTTTTTTCTGCGGAGCCATTTGTTTTTAAATTGAGCGCAGAACTACAGAATATATATTAGAGCCTCTTAAAAAGTAAGATTTAAAAAAATAAACTGCAACTGTGTTTTAGAAGTGTTTCATATGTCGTTTTAACAAAAGTTAATTAAATTAGGATTTTATATAAAAACAAACTTCGTCTTGCCAGGGCCGTGCGCCTAGATAAATAAAGACTGCAACTTAATTTTTTAGTTCCAATCTCATCCACACTTCGCTTTATTCTAGTTTATGGCCTATCCAAATTTGTCGACATGTGCCAGGTAACCTTGGGCTTGCAGACGACTCGGCGACTTGACGATCTTATTAAATATTCTACACAGGGTGCGCCGCGGTATACAACTAGTTCTATTTACATATAAAAGGATTTGCAATATTTTAGAAGTTCAAGTTTTCTTGTACCAAAAGTGGGAATGAGAGTGGCCAACTCTGGTTTTCAAACCGTCCTAAGGGCCTTTGATATTGCTTGACGATTTTTTGTATCTGATCTGTGGATAGATACGAGTATAATGAAGTCATTATAACTGTTATAATTATAATAGAGTTGGCCTCTCACAGACACACAGACTATATTTTTTTGTAAGTATAGTCAACGGTACTTGGGCAAATAAGAAATATTAGAGCCAATTACGTTTTCACAAATTTCCAGTAAGTCAGTTACAATCAGGTGATTATTTCATTATAATTTAGGTACTAGTGGACGCCCGCGACTTTTGCATTATTTCAGGATAAATGGAGCCTATGACACTCCTAAGGTCCCATACTACCTATGTACATACCAAAAATCATGTTGATCCATTCAGCCTTTAATAAATAGATAAACAGATAAAAACTATAAAAAACTGCTAAACGTGTTTTATTATCGATTTAAGTATGCCTAAACATTTTATTCTCTTATAATCTTTTATTACAGATTTTGACCCTGTTCAGCTTGACCAGGTACTTACAAATATATTATTGTATTTTTTCAATGAAAGTTGTGAAAATATTGGTCAAGACAAAATGTGTAAGTATAGATAATACATAACTTATAGAGCAACAATATTTATTTATTTATTTATTCCAACTAGATGATTGTACCTATTTTCTGATTGTAATATAATAATAATTTAAGAAAACTAACTTACCCCCTTGGGTGGCAAGACTCCAGGGTGATTCCGGTCTGAACCGAAAAAGAGATACCATTTTTTTAGGCAAAAATCGGTTCCACGTTTTATCAGATAAGAATTGCGTAATCGGAAATCCAAAATGGCTGACTCATACGTCGACAACGATTCATGTATGAAAAGGCTTGACATTTTTTACGAGCTCATCGAGACGTTAAAAAAAACGTCTGCATCTGATAATATGTACACGTGTAAAGTTATTATTAGAGTTTACTACTTTTATACGTGATACCTACTCACTTGACAAATTGACGTAAGTATGGGGTGTAGGGGCACAACTTTTAACCGATTTTGAAAAAAGTAGGTTAGTTCGTATGAGAGTGGCCCACTCTGGTGGCAGAGTTTTCAAACCACCCTAAAGGTCTCTGACATGCCTTAACGGCTGACGTACTATGAAGAACAACCGGGACCTTCAGTGTTACTTTAAAAACAGTTTCGATTTGCTAATTTTTAATTCGACTTTATAATTCAAACTTTTTTTTAAATGTCAGCATCTATTTAGTATTTTTAGTAGTTTTTTATTTTATTTCATGTTTTACAATAAAGAATATTCTATCTGAGTATCTATCTATCTATCTATCTATTTATTTTGATATTATTACAATTATATTTTGAAGCTTGTCTGTCCTTTCGGTACCCCATTATTAACTATTATGTCTATTTTTTTACGAATTTTTTTTGGTTGCTTGTTTTGATGTATTCTTGGGATGATTACTTATGTACTTTCATGAAAACGTCCTCTCTGTTGATGCATGTAGAGTGGGCTGTTGGATATCAATTTACACAAACAGGGTATAAGATGTCATTCGATGATGATGATAAGTTTGACCTATCAATATGGTATATATACTTATAGTGGTCAATGACCTCTCAATAAATTGCATTATTTAAAATGCAACAATAACATTCCGTTGCATCAGATACCTTTATTTATAATCGATAAATAATTTATTATTTATTTTACTGCGTATTTGTCTTTAATTATTGTAATCATTTAAATATTATGATGTTCATGAAGTTTTGCCCTTATTATAATAAGATATCTTTCATTGCATTTTTATTATTACCTAAAATAATATGTTTCCTTGAGATGTGCATTTACTGATATGGATAGTTTTAGTCTATAAAGCAAAACCTACAATCTAAAGTGGTAAGCGAGTGTGGCTCGGCGGTTCCAGTGTCTGTTTTTCATCCACACGCACCCTGGTTCGAATCCGGCCCAACACCAATGACTTGTACTTTCAAGTTATGTGTGTGGAAAACATCGTGAGAAAACCGACATGTTTGAGCACCACAATATCCTAGGCCATGTGTCTTCTATTGAAGGACCTGGGTGCCCACCATGTATCTGCCTAAGAGAACTCCCGTAACGAATTCCTTCTGCGGCGGTTTCATGACCCTCAGTCATGAGCAAATACTACTCACAGATAGAGAGAGAGAGAGAGAGAGAGAGTAAGAAGGCCAAATAACTTTAGAAAACGGGAAGCAAAATTAAATTTATTATCTCAAAATATTTGGTTACAGTTACTCAAAAAAGTTGATGTTAAGCATTGCTGCAGCCTAGAAACTATAGCCTATGTTACCTGATAATAATAACAGTTCTTTTAATATGGCATAGGAGAATCACCAATAGATCATCATCATCATCTTCAGCCCTTGTTGACCTACTGTTAGGTATAGGCCTCCTCCAGTAAATGCTATAAGTGTCGGTCTTGTACCTTTCTTGTCAAGAAACACCAATATGTAAAAAGGGTCAATTTATCATGTCACATTAGACATCATTTTAGGACATAAGGTTAAACCTAAAATTCAACGTGTCATCCGACCCACGGAAGAGCAGGTAATGAAATAATTTAATTAAACTGACATTGAATGTGTCGTGAAACCAGCCCTAACGGAAGACCAGCGCTGGTTGCTTCCACACAATCAGCATTATGCTGAGTTGGGGCTGTGTTGTGGCAGAATTTACATGTCACAACAATGTCAACAATAAATGTCTTCGTTCTCTCTAATGAGCCTGCCGATTCACATAGTTAGGTGTAGTAGCCAAATCAGACGGGTCTTGTGGTATTTTTAGCCGACTTCAAAAAAAGGAGGTTGATAACCTAGTCCTCTGAATTTTTTTAACCTCTTGCCAATCAATATGTAAAAAACAAAACAAATAAGTGCACAATGTTCATACAGTTCGGTATGTCACCATTATATACGTAATTAAACTAATTAAAAACTGCCCAATAATGTACTCTTTATTTCTTTCTTTCGTATGGAAAAGAAAATCAGCAAATAGTTCGAAAAATCAGTAGCTACACTGCATCCGGTACAAATCTAATAAAAGTATCTATACAGGGCTAGTTACTATGACATAAGTTATTTATTAGTTATAATTTTTTAGTTTTTTTTTATATTATTTCAACCGACTTTAAAAAAGGAGAATCACGATTCAACCTTTAATATTTATACAGGCTTATACAGGACTATAGAGAAAGTAAATTTATAAGTGCATATGAAACGAGTCTTATAAGAATTTTCTTTTTACATGCAGTTTTACTGCTACTCGTACCTACATATTCGGATACTTATTGAAATCTTATTTATATACCAATTCATACATAATATACTTACATTAATTTTATAACCGTTTTTTGTATTTTTTTTTTCACATCAAATTTTAGAAAAAAATGAAGTTAAAGAAGCGACGCGTGACCAATATGCTGGCCTTTTTCTGGCTCAACGTATCAGCATTTCCATCCAGCGTGGTAATGCGGCCAGTATGCTGGGCACGCTGCCCTCTGGCAGTGGGCTAGAGCACTTAGACTATCTTTGGGCTTTCCTAAATATTTTCTAAGTGTCCCCTTTCTTTTGTTGTACACAATATTAAATTTAAAAAAAATGAATCTGGTCGTTTTTATGTATAAAATGTATGTAATTACGAAAGAAAAGTATATATGTATGATATCCGTTATCTAGTACCCATGATACTCGTATGGGGCCAGATGGCGCTGTGTGATAATATGTCTTGAAATATTATATACATAAATATATTTATTTATTTATCTATACATATAATAAAGCTGTAACCAGTCGGTGTCTGTACATTAAAGATAATTGAAAAAAATAATAATTGAGGGGTCTTCATTGATGAAATAGAACAAAAAATCATGTTTAAAAAAACTGTTTGTCTGTTTGTCTGTCGGTATGTTTGTTCGTTACAGACTCGAAAACGGCTGAACCGATTTGTCTACGGTTTTCACTAACATGTTGGTGCATTTTTAACTTAACATTTAGTGTTTATTTCATTTCAATCAGTTCGTAAATAAAAATGTTATGTTCATTTAAAACCAAGTGGTCGTCGAATTATCCGCTGCCTACAGCCATTTTAAAGATTCGTGATTGTCGACGTATAAACTAGATGGCGCTGTATTTACTTTTTATCTCAAAATAATGCGAGCGAAGCCGCGGTTGTCCACTAATTAATAACAAATTTGGCTTGTTACGTTTACCTAAGTTCAGAGTAACCCAGTACAAATCTGACGTCACTCGCTCGTCCGCCGAGTTTTTGCAAACACTAATAATAATACAAGTCTAGCCTTACTCGTGTACGAAACATCCGTCTTATAGTCACCCATTTATATCCACGGCTGGGACCAGCTTTTGATTTAGGGACTATGATTTTTTTAAATTGGATGACCGGATAGTTAGGCTTACTTCTTCTTATCGAATGAGAGTGCCTAACTCTGGTGTCGAGAGTTTATCAAGCCTCTGACATAGCTTAACGACTGCCGCACTAGGCAAACAGCCGGGATCTACAATTTAACGTGTCATCCGATCCACGGAAGCGCCCAAAATGGAATGCCACTTTTCGGTCACCCATCCAAGGACTGACCGCGTCGACCTTTGCTAAACATTGGTAATCGCATGCGATTGCCTCCGCTAGCTGAGCTACAGGCGCTTCTAGTATCGCAAAAAACCAACGTCGTTAAAAAAAAACACCGTCATTTACCACCTTAGCTAGCAGTGGCAATCGAATACGTTTACCAAAGTTATGCCGAGGTCGATAGGATAGACCCTGAATTTATGTACATACAAGTTTTTTTTATTCCGGATTAAAGTGAGTAAAGCAGCAGGGCACACTAGTTTCAAATTAAATACATACCTATATTCAAGAACTTGCTCAATTGTAATTTACACTAAGACATTTTTCGAAGAGGAACATAGAAGACATTAGAAATTAGTAAATTGACTTTTTATTCTATTGCTATACAGGATGATTTTTCCAATGAAACTTTTTGTGGTGATAGTATTGGTGGATATTGAGATTTAAAAATGCATAAATATAATTAGCAAACGCGTAGACAACTAAAAAAATACCTATAATTAAATTTGACCATTTTCCCGTTAGCCGATTAATAAAATGTTTTTATGTAGAAAATTTTGTTCTGAAGAAAATTGAATAATCTTTTTTTAACTGAAACGGGTTTGCACTAGGCCATAGTTTGCCTGATGGTAAGCAAAGGCTATGGCCTAAGATGGAGCGTGCTTACGCGATAAGAACCGATTCAAAAATCATAAAATAACTGTAGAAATTTGTAGACGAAACAAAACCCGACAAGTTTGAGAATAGTTTGTCTTGATATGGATATTTCAAAGCACGAAAAAAAACGTTTTCTTAAAAAAAACTTATAACGCTTATACAGCTGCTTCTTTGAATTACATAATACTTAACATCAGTTGATATGGTGTCGTAATAATTTAAAAGACAGGTTATTTCTTAGCCTTGGATTTACCCCTTAGCCCCTAAAATATAGCAAGGTCGTTCCCACTTTATAAAGTATACTTAATTTATTTTAAAAAAACCTGTTCTAATGGTCAGGTTAAATTCTAATTCTTATTATAATTCACTGGAAAGGGTGAATATATTTTAATAAGTTTATTGCTATTGGATTATTTTGACGTGTTAGTGATAGTGATATAATTTGAATAAATAGATATTCTTCTAGGATAGGTCGGGAAAGAAACACCCTTTATCTATTTTGGTCAATGATGATAAAATATGAATATAGAGTATAATATAACTTATCTATTAAAACATAAGGGAACACAAGTGTTATAATAGATAGGGACTAACTTGTTTCTGTCATATACCTATTACACCCTACATATAATTTAAGAAAGTTTATATGAAAATATGATTATTTTTGTAACTGAATTTTCCTCTATTTTTTATATTACGTGTATGTTTTTTTTATCTCTCTTTCATGACTTAAAGAAGGAACAAAATTTCATGACTTTTCATAAAATGTTGTTTGGAAATAGCTTTGACTTAGGATTATTTTTTAATCATTTTCCTTCAAATTAGAATTTGTTCCAGTTATTGTAGGGAAGGGGTAATGCAATTGAAATAAATTTTAGTAAAACTTAATTTTATCAATTCTGTAAGTTTCGTGAATGTGTGATTGATAAAAGAACAAAAAAACTTATAATAGAACTAGCTGGTTCGCGCGACTTCGTCCGCGTGGAATAGTTATTACCATAAAAACGGTTCTAGTGAGTTTTACCTTAAAAGATAGACATATATTGTTGCGAATATTTTGTTAAACCATTTCAAGAGGAATTATTCTTTCATACACATTTTTTTGATATCTTGAACCGTTTTCGCCGCGCACGCAACGGAAGCCCTCAAAGATGAATAATTTCCCCCGTTTTTTCCACATTTTCTATTGTTTCTCCGCTCCTGTTAGTTGCAGCGTGATGTTATATAGCCTAAAGCCTTCCTCGATAAATGGTCTATTCAACACAAAAAGATTTTTTTCAATTCGAACCAGTAGTTCCTGAGATTAGCGCGTTCAAACAAACAAACAAACTCTTCAGCTTTATAATATTAGTATAGATAAGAAGATAAATTGTCCTTTAGTAAACTAAATATGTACTATGAATCTATTATACAATTCAACCCTCTTTAAAGATATGAATGTATATCTTGTATTCATAGACCTATTATTGCCCAATAGTAAAAGATTACCTACTATTGGGCAATAGATCTATGAATAATATATTGTTAATAACTACCTAATGTAGGTGTCATATATTTATAGAGCAAGGGGAGTGTACTGTAATGTATAATAATCATCGACTAGAAACTTTTAATAATAAATGTAATGCAATATGATTATATTGACTGTAAATGAATAAAAAAAAATGTTTTTTCTATACCCATCATATTAAAAAATACCATCCTGTATTAAATTGTAACCATTATCAATGATGATATTTTTAAATAGACCGTGGACCTAATTATAAATTATTATGACATCCTATATTTCGATATTGCAATATTATAAAATGCCTTTGATTGTGTGAAAAAAATAAATATATAAGGATTTTAAAATACTTTCAGGGACTCAGTTTGAGAATATCATAATTTTTGGATTTTATCGAGAGTTTTCGTACTTTCTATATAACAGAATCAATTCGACATCAACGTATTGTGATATTGAGGGAAATAAATCAAAAATGTCGGAATAAAAAATAAACAAACTTACTTAGGCTTTCACTTTTCTATGTACTTACATGTGCTAAACTTCGTAAAAGTAGATTTATATTTACTTTGTTTATTTTTTTTTCTTCTTTATGTTTATATGTACCTACCTAGTTAGTTAATTTGACCTGAATTTATATCGTGATGATTCTTCTTATTATAGGTATTATATAGGGAATCCAATTTCTTGGAAATTGGTACGGGTTAGATTATGGCCTACGTCATACAAGAAAATCTTTAAAGTTTTCACAAATCTATTCAAAATTGACACAAATAGGTATATATAATATGTTTTAGCACATATTAGGATTACGTTTGACTACAGCCTGCCTGATGTTAAGCACCACTGTAGTCTATGTAGCACGCTTGCCTATAAGAAATCTATGCGTATGGGTACTGTTAATTTTTTTAAACATACAAATTTTATTTAAAAGTGTTTACTATATTGTATCGTTTAATAAAATTAGTTATAAGTAACGTTTAGATAATTAAATATCAAACAAAACGTTATTTCCTCTTCAAAAAAGCCAAAAATACATTATTTTAATTTAGGCCTAGTTGTACAACTTTATAAAAATAGTTTAGTACAAATAAAAATTAAACAATATAATCCATGTAGGCAATTGATATGTTTCGTATTTAATTAATCATGTTTAGAAATATAATTGAATGTCATAAGTTTATGAAATTTCTACATGCAATTTTTTTTTTAATATATCAGCTAAGTACTTAATTACCTTCTTCTTCTTCTTCTTATCAAAAGAGAGTGGCCAACTCTGGTGTCGAGAGTTAATCAAGGTAGAGTTAAGTAAATATAAACGTTAAAAATCAACCCTTACTTTATCCTTAAGTTACTCTCAAACGGCTGAACTGATTTAATTGAAATTTTGTATGGACATAGATTAAATCTAGTATTTTATAAATTTTTTGTCCTGCCTAAAAAAAGTAACGCCATATAATTATAAAAGCACAAGATTCGTTGGCAAAATAAAAGGAACCTTTAGAGAACTGGAAAGTATGGAGGAGTCTGTTACTCTTTCTGGCCACGTATTATGTATGACCTTACTATCTGATTTTTTATATAATTAGAAGAAAAACTGATTTATAAATTATTTTTGATACCGTTAAATATAAATTTTGAACCAATAAAGTAGACTAGGGATTTAGAATAGGCCATATAAAAATATCTTAGACGAAGAGTGTTCCCTATTAAAACCTTTTTAAATAGCTTAAAACATGATATTCTAGTTAATAATACACTTGTTTTACAAATATAAAAGAATATTCTTTTCAAAATAAACAATAATCGACGAAAATCTTTTGATTTTCATAATTTATACGGTCTTAGAAGATGTTGGTATAGCGATGACTCTACTAAAATTTTCAAAGTGAGTTTTTGGTTTTCTTTTTACAATTATGGTACATTTTTGCTTAATTAATATAATTTACTAGTAAATTTACTCTATGCTCATGCATTTTAGTAGTTTTATACAGATATTTGGGTGTAAAGGCTACTTTTGTGACACGTGACAAGTATAGCGTCGTCGCCTAAAGGGGTTAAATAACTTAAAAAATAAGGTTTTTTCGTGAAAACTGTTCTTGATATGGGCTTAATAATAAAAATACTTACCGGTTCATGCAGAATTTCAGGTAAAAATCCACGTGGTGTTCCGTAATGAGCACTTCACCATCACAGGGGACGCCCGCGCACACTCATTCCACAATATGGTTTAAAATCCAAATTAAAAAATCGAAATCGGTCCCAAATCCCTTTCAAACCAACTTTGGACAGTCCACAGCACTATATTCAACAGTCTCCTAAATAGGCCTATAAGAATCTTATTGGGGAATTGAGGTCGAAAAGTTTGCAAAAATTTCGCGATTTGGCGCGCGCGCCGCGAGTTTAGGCCTAGAGTTACCGCGCGCGCGACTCCCGCGACTAACTCGCGATAAACTATACGTCTGATAATACAGGATAAAATACCGATAAGGAATTAGGCTCATCGGCTTCGACATTTGCTGAATTTGACACGATACGATTTTTTTAAAGATTTTTTTGCGATATTTTTTTAAAGGTACTGAGAGTTTGGTATGAACGTTAAGGGGGTTGTTGGTATGGAGGGTTGTTTGTAAAGGGAGTGGGTTCCCTTTTAGTCGGTGGAGAGCGATAAAGACCGGCGCGCGCGCGAGACACGGTTCGAAAATGGCCGAAGCCGGGCCGGTGCGAGACAAGCGCGCGCCGCGGCTCCGCCTGCACGCCACACCGCCGACAACTAGCCATGGAATCTATCTCATAGACGGATAGGACATACCTAAAGCTACTTGCTCTGAGAATAAATGTAATTATGCAAGAACTTGTATGAATGTCCCTATTTGTAAAGATAGATATTTTGAAGAAAAGAAATGGTTTTTAGAACGTATTCCATTTACTTAAATGGATTTATATCTAAACTTTTATAAAATCAAATTGGACTGATATAGTTTTAGGCCTTATTATCTACTCAATAATATATAATATAGTAGTTTGCCAATACCTAAATAGGTATTTATTTTAGCCAACCCTTAATTATGAAAAGTAAGTATATAAATGAGATATGCCTCAGGTCATTTCTTTACTATTTGGATGGGACTTTTTTTAATGTAAGACTTAGTAAATACAAATACCAGTCCATAACAAATATTGCATATTAGGTATATTAAAAAATAGGTACTTAAAAATTAAAAAAAAAAGTAGCCAAAACGAAACACTGTCTCCAACAAATACACTGTCTCCAACAAATACACCGAAAGGTAAGCTTGTGGCGAATGTGTCTGTATTTTTTATGTATAATATGTATTTACCATCTGCATAGCTACCCATGAGTGCAATAAATGATTTTGAATTTGAATTTGAATAATTAAGAAAACTGTAACGAAGAAAAAGGGGTTTTTATGAAGCTGACATTATAATTTTAGATTCATTATTAGACTGACGTAATACCTATTACCGCAGTGAGCACCTGGATTCAATCTGCGCAGGACCGGGACGAGTGGCGTACAAGAAGAGAGGCCTATGCTCAGCAGTAAGCGATAACAGGCTGATGATGCCTACTTAATTTTTGATTAATTAATTAATTTAATTTTCCAGGTCTCATGGAAACGCCAATAAAAATCGTACATATCAGTTATGGAAGTTCACAATCAGATATTTCTGTTCATATTAGAACATTTATTGAATGAATAGAGATCTGTGAAAAATATCTGCTAATTTCAATAAAAACTTTAAGATATATTTTTTTTTAATTGTGTTGGACAATAAACGTCTTTACCTACGTCAAAGAAAGCGTTTTTCACTATAGGCCATAATTAAACCGACTTTAAAAAAGGAGCTTATCAATTTGATATATATCCAGACATTTTTTTTACGGTTGTAATATTGCCAGAAATTGGGATCATTTTGAATATGATAAAAACATGGATACCAATTTCAATATGATTATAATACTTTGATATGTTATGATACTTTGTAATTAATAAGGTATGTTTCAACTTAAAGAACAATGCGAGTTTCATCAAAATCGGTTCAGTAGTTATTGATATCTGTTTAAATAAATATCTACAGGTGCCAAAAAAAGGAATTTAATTTTTAAAAATTTTCACTTGTAAGTAATCTTTGTTGCCAATATATTGAAATATGATAGTCCATATCTAGAGAGTTTCGTGCAAAAAGAAAGTATAAATACAAGTCTAACTTATTGCCGAGTTTGCAGTCCTATCTATATATATAAAACTCAAAGGTGACTGACTGATTGACTGACTGACTGACATAGTGATCTATCAACGCACAGCCCAAACCACTGGTCGGATCAGGCTGAAATTTGGCACGCGGGTAGATGTTATGACGTAGCCATCCGCTAAGAAAGGATTTTTGGAAATGTCACTTTTAAAGGGGTGAAATAGGGGATGCAAGTTTTACTTCTTAATGCGAGCGAAGCCGCGAGCACCCACTAGTCTCAGTATAAAAATACCTAAACTATTACTCAGCAGTCGTTCCTAATATTCACCAAAATTCCCGTTAAGGTTACTAGGAATTCATTTTAATCTTACGTACCACGGTTAATCCAGGATAAAAACTAGTGTTTGTGTAGTAAATTATGTTTATCCATGATCTTAACCATCTCCATACCAAATTTCATCAAAATTGGATTAGTCATTTGAGTGTAAAGAAGTTTAGTAACAAACATACAGACTTAAAAACACATAGATAGGTACACTGAAACACAAGCATTGTATAATTTATCAAAATTAGTGTAAGTTCGTATGGGAGTGGACGACTCTAGTGTCGAAACATTTCCAAACACCCTAGGGGCCTCTGACATGACTCTCTTTTACTATTAGGCCAACTCACATAACTCACACAATAATTCTTAAACGCAATTAGCGTCAAACTTACCTATGTACTTAAAAAATGGCTAAACATTATTACAGTCGACCTACTTTATATGTAAGACCTTTAGGCCTTTTACAAATAAATGTGACGTTTTTAATGCAATTTAACCTTAAAAATGATAGTACTGGTTTATACAAGTCTCAGAATGTTTTTTTTTACGTGGGATAGGTTTACGTTTGACTACAGCCTGCCTGATGTTAAGCATTGCTGCAGCCTAGGATGTAACACGCTTACCTAGAAGATACCTATTAACTCTAGATTTGAAGACCCCTAGATTGTAGTTAAAATATATAAATATATGGATATATCTCAAATTGATAAGTTATGTTTAAAGCCTATTCGGAAATCTATAAGTACTTTTATTTATGTATTTACAAAGATGATGTGTTGATATTACTTCCAGTGTCTTAGTGAAGTTTCAGCTCAGCAAACTTGACTCTATCTTGGGCCAAGAAAAGTGGCAGGTTATCTATTTATTTGTCATCATAATACCCAATATGTACATGGTTTCAAGCAAATATTCGATTCTGTCCATCTTATACATGCAGTTGGTTAACTTTGGTAACCACGTACGAAGCCAAGGTGCTGATGATGATGACTCAGTATATCATACGTACAGAGTAGGTCGCAAATTAACGTTATTTTATCAATTAAACGACGAGGCACAAATAAAACTGTAATTGGAGCTTGTTCATGTGTAGATACTGTACAGGGTTACTTATGATATGCCTGGCAAAGCGTTCTTTTTATACTAATGGAAGCGACATAACTAAACAGCTAATATACTTAGGTAATCAATATAGAGCCTACATTTCTCGACACAAGTTTCGACTTAGTGCTTAATGTCTATGTAGTATTATTATCTTGTCAAATATTGTATCCTACTTTAAACATTTACAAGTACATAGCATTAAGATTTGTAACTAGTTATTAAGTGTAAATAAATGATGAGTTCAGTGGTGACCATAGAAAAGTATTTTAGGATAAAAAATCACAACACAAGTACCTACTGCCCAAGGTAGATCCATACGTACCTACACTGGAATGAAACTAGCTCTCTAATCAACCTGCCGGCACATACAACTGTCACTACTTACATATGTACATATGTAAATGGTTTAAAGAAAAGTCGCTTCCCGTGTATGTCCCTATGTCTGTATGCATGATTGGATCTTTAAAACCATACAACAGAATTTGATGCATTTTTTTAATAGACATTAAGTTATTCAAGAGCATGGTTTAATGTTTAATAACGTTTATAAAAAACTGGCCAATTTTACTTAAAAAGAACATCATTTGTTTAGTGCTGTATTTTAGGTACACAATAAAGTTTTGATTCGCTAAGTCATTATAAGTTAACTAGGTACATACATAAGTAAGTAACATAAGTTAACTGCCTACCATAAGTAACATAAGTTAACTGCCTACATTATGTACGTTGCCACTCATTCAGTAGGTATTTTACCTTACCTAGCTAAATATTCACTACCAACTATAGTTTGGCCGTCTAGGTACTACAAGTTTGACGTGCGACAAAAAATGCTTGAATGTACATTAAAAAAAACTTATTAGGCTGACGTTTAATCACATAAGATACAAAACCAGATAGGGTGTATACCTTAAATATGTAGGTTCGACCCCTGCCAGTCGTGATTATTTTTGCTTATTTCCAAGTCATTTTATGAGTAAAGTAATTAAGTTCTTCATATATATTTATTCACATAAGTATGAATGAATAAAAAACATGTGTTCACTGGTGACCAGTTACCCTGTATAATGTCTGTTCTGGCGACCAATTGTCTGTTAGTTCGTGGGACACGCAGTTTTTGTTAATTTTGGACAATGGATGTTAATTTATCTTCCTAGAGGACCTTTTTAATCGAGTTACAAAAAGATCCTTCCAAAGCATCGAATATTACGTAAGTACCTAGTAGTAATAACTGTATGTTCCAAAGAGACTTTATTTTTACCATCGACAGTCCGGGATTTGAGAAGCACGTTGCCTAAGGCAACTCTAGAAGCAAAACTATGTCTAAGGTAGTTTATTAAAGGGTTCGAAGTACTCCTTACTGGAATGGAATTGGCTCTCGAATAAGACTGCTGGAACAGACTGTTAAGTGCTAGAGATAATCAATTTGACTTGAAGGTAACACTTTTTTTATAACCTCCTCTTTAAATTATAATTTTCGATTCAATAAGACTATATGACCGGTAGGTACTTGTAAACAGTTATGTCTCATTATATGAATCCGTTAAAATAACAGACGAATGTCCTGACTTATAACACTGACTTGACGTAGGTACGATAAGGGTATGGAAAAATCAATTGTTTGTATAGTAGGTGCTTACCTGATGAACCTAGTACAAAAAAATATAGGCGAATAAAGCTATTCATCCCAGGGGTCGTCGAATCCAGAGTGAATAGGCTCCTTCTAGGCAAGCGTACTATATCTTACTTAGACTACATCGGTGCTTAACAACGGGTAGGCTGTTTTCAAATATTGAATTATTCCGTGTACATATATCATACTCTATTAAATTTAAGACATTTATTTTGTATTTGTTGTGATATAATGCTATACTTATTTGAATCTTTTCTTCCCCTATTCGTTTTAAATTAGCGAAGATACAGGGACAATAGACATCCATTCAAAAACTTCTTAAACATAAAAAAAACCATTTCTTGTCTCTGACAAATTAATGCGTTAAAAATCATACCCCTAAAAAAATTATCTTACCATCCCACCTTTTACCTAGCTTAGACCACAGACCACGTTTACATCGTTCAATCGTTTCATAACAAATTTTTACTGCTGCTTTATGAAGCACTAGCGACATCTAGTTCTACTTTTGTGATACGGTACAATTGAGATGCTACTTCCCCCTAGATGGCGTTGTCTATCATTTTAATTGTCATTGAATAAATTTTAATTAATTTTCTTGTGTATATGCATTAACGCTCTGAAAATAATTCATTGAATGTATCAAATAAATTTATTGTTTACTATGTAAATTCGATATTTATAAAAAAATTACAACGACAATCAGCTGTTTTCACAAAATGTCAAAACATTTGACACATTGTTATTTCATAATGGCAGCACTGAGTTAAAAAGGCATAAAGTTTTATGGCTTATAAGTATTCCACATATTGAACTTTATGTCCTTAAGATAAAAGCGAAAGTTGTAAACTAACGTATGTAAATAAGACATTTTATCGCCTGAGTAGGAAGTGGCACAAAAATAGGATTGCCAACATTTGAGTGACGTCAGACAAATGGAGTCATGGAGCCTTCTAAAATTACATAGGAGCATGAAAAAGAAAAATATTTTTCTCTGCGATACTGCTCCATTATAATACAAATAAAGCTTAAAAGTGACGAGATTAGTGTTCGACGCGTGTGATACAATAATCATATAAACTTCGAGGCAAGTCAAAGTGTAAAAAAATATTGTTTTAGTGATTGGATTGTTACTTGGATACCAGTTTTTTTCCAATATTTTGTGAGTATCTAGCACAATTTCTAGTTACAAGCCTATAATTAAGACGAACATGCCGAGCTCACGATTCCGAGTATGTCACGTATCATGGCAAAATGCGTTTGGTCTGTGTTTAATAATGTAAAACATAGAAGCTGTGTCACGCAAAATTCTCCGGCTAAAAATATATCCCCAATGTATTTTGGGATATATATTTGGTGATTTAGCGAGTGCGAGGCTGGGTGAGTCGTGTGAAAGTGATAATTGCGCCTTTTGCGTGATAATAATGCGGTTTTTCGCGCGGCCTTGAAATTGGTAATCAATTATTTTTTCCCTGGCTGGTGTCGAATTTCAACATTCCTGCGACCATGCCTGTTTGTTTTTTTCGAGTAATAATTTTCTTAATAATTGGCTTTAGCACGGTGCTCGGCAAACTCAAAGGAGGTTTTAATTGAATCAATGTGGTGACCTTGACTTCACTCACTACACATATAGCTGTATAACACAGGCTCAAGGTTATTGAAAGTAAAACCCAGCTTTATAGCAATATTTATCTATGTCATAAATAAGAATTTAACTCACACATACAGACAGATGTTTATTTTGTCATTTATGGAGTCTCAAGGTCTCACATAATAATGCAAAATTGACAGTAAAGTTGCCAGTGTTCATAATCCAATAAAGTCTTGTGTGGTTAGGTTGTATAGCTGCCTAGCTGGCCATCAAATATTAAGATAAACTGCTTTTTTGTCTACATAGGGTATTACATTGTTCAACTTTTTTACTAGAAGTAAATAAGTTAATAAGTAAAGTTAATAAGTTAAGTAATAGTAAGTAGTATGGTTGCCTGGAAGAGATCACTTTTAGCAATAAGGCCGCCACTTGTGGCACTAGTATAAGTTTATGTTTGATCTATTTCTTTGTATTTTATTTTGTGTGTTACAATAAAGAATATTCTATCTATCTATCTCTCTACTAGGTAGATAGATAATATATGTTAATAGATCCACATGCAATAACAATCAACACAAGTACTATCCTGGGTTCCTAATTATTTTTAAGAACTTTGATAAATCTACTTTAAAAGATAGTTATAAGTACTTAAATTAACCTAAGATACTAAGCAATAGGTCATGAAATAATAAATATGCTTTTGTGAAACTCAGTCAACTCGCTCTTCTATGTAAGTTAAGTAGCTATATGTATTAAAGAATCTTTAGAGAAAACATCTAGGTACTTAAGTACTTTATTTACTTAGAAACTGTTCACTATGTCATACAATATACCATAATATATTATTATTATTATATCATATTTTGTGAACTTCTCTATAAATGAACTCATGTACCACATAATTAGATGCAGGGATTAAAACTACCTCTGTTTTACCACATTAATAATACTTTATTGATGCAAAAGTGACACAAGGAAAAGGCTACTAACTATATACATTGCAGATCAGATTACCTAAGTACTAACATACCTTATAATTTATTATAAGTGTAAATTCCTGATAAAGTAATTTTTTGCTTATATTCAGGCTAATTTTTAAACAAAATAAAACTAATTTATAACTACATAATTGTTATTGAATAAAATAGAAAACAAGTACATATGTATCCCCATGTAAATATGTAAACACAGAGCAAAACAATGTTCATTACTTTTCAGTTCAATGAACTGTATGAAATAGATTATTCTTTGAAGTCAATGGATTGTTGAAGAGATGATCTCATGTGGAATAGTGATTGATAGGCCCTGTGGATGTGGAGTGCTTGTTTCTATGTGAACCAGTTCATTTAACTGTACTAAAATGGTGGACTTAAATTTCAATTGATTTAATAAAATTTTGCAAAGTGAGCGCTTTGCTTCTACCTTCATAATAAGGACAGCGAGACTTGACTCTCTCTCTTGGTGCCTTGTTTCAAGAAAATTATAACCCAGTGGTCTTCAAATCTGGAGTAAATATGTTTCTTCTAGGCAAGCATCCTTAGTCTACAGTGGTGCTTAACATCAGGCAGGCTATAGTCAAAAATAAGCCTATTTCGGGCTTAAAAATATTAAGATAGGGGTTTGTGGAGTATGTGTACCAGAACAAGTTTTTTAGTAATCTATGAGCTTGATAGTTATTATAGTATAATTGTGTAGTCTTTTCACTAAACCTCCCCACCTCTTTATATTTATGGGCTATTTATCTAAGAACAGTAAGAAAATAACAAGCGACATCTGGTCTGGTACCTTACAAAACTGTAGATTTTTCCTGACACAGAAGTGTTTAATTCAAAATTAAAAAAATAATAATAATAATAACAATTCCTGGTGCCAGAGTTAGCGACTCTTTACAAACTTGTTGGTTAACTCTTCATTTTAATCTAGTATATCACTGACATGGCTCTATATTAACACCATGCCAAAAATCATGAGGATTCAATGCTCTGTTTTGGCATACAAAAGAATAGTTAAATACACTTCACAAACACACTTTACTTTTATTGTACTTTTAAAAATAAGATAATGTATAGGACCTACAAATAAGTGTCTCATGTGTCATCCAACTCAGAGCAGTGCTTAGATGATAATCTATACATATAATAAAGCTAAAGAGGGTAAAAAATCTGATCATTGAAGATACCTACCTTTTAAAAAAAGTTTGGAGGTACTTTAAATTGATAGCAGAACACATTCCAAGTTTTTAAAGATTTTTTTCTGTTTCCCTGTTTATAAACGCATTATGATTTTTAGTCTGTAGGTAGTATGAGGTCCCGGAAGTGTCATAGGCTACTTTTTATCCCGAAATAATGTGAGCGAAGCGGGCGTCCACTAGTACTCAATATGTTTTGATTTTACCTCCAAAGTTGGTTGCTTTTAGGATAAAGATTTATTAATATGATATACTTTAAGATACTATTATATATTCTAATGCAAATGTGTTTGTTCCAGCATGAGAGCCATGCCCTACCTTCGCCCGAGCCGCCACAAGCAGTGAACCATGCCGGTCGCATCCCCCACGCGCTTCTCGACCACCACCAGCTCGTACCGCTCGAGCTTGGCTTCCTCCACCAGCTTGGACAAGCCATATTACAGGTAATTATAATATACTTGAACGAGGCTTATTATAGGTCTGTGCATACATCTATACTTATATACTTATAATATTATAAAGCTGAAGAGTTTGTTTGTTTGAACGCGCTAATCTCAGGAACTACTGTTCCGAATTGAAAAATTCTTTTTGAGTTGAATAGACCATTTATCGAGGAAGGCTTTAGGCTATATAACATCACGCTGCAACTAATAGGAGCGAAGAAACAATGGAAAATGTGGAAATAACGGGGAAAATTATTCATCTTTGAAGGCTTCCGTTGCGTGCGCTGCGAAAACGGTTCAAAATTCAAAGAATGAATGCCCAAAATAACTATTCCACGCGGACTAAGTCGCAGGCGCAGCTAGTATAAAATAAATAATAATACTTTATTCATACACTTTACTAAAGCATTATAGTATTATACAAGAATAATTTCTAGGAGCATTTGTACAAGCCATATTACATTGCAATTACTATATAATATATAATACTTATAATATACATACAAAACATCATAATTATGACTTGCAATTCGTCAGTTTAGTAAATACTTATACAGCTGACCTATGGGCTCAATATTAGACAGGAAAAACCATATTTGGTACATATATGATTGATGGCAGAAAACCCATGTTTATAAGTCATAACTCATAGCAAATTCTGTATATTAATCAGCGAGTAAGTTAATGAGTAACAAATAGGTATTACACAGTTGAGTGGCCCATCCAGTAAAACCTTATTAGGGAGGAAAAGCATTTACTTTTACTAATTACACATGGGATCTACCAATATAGGCATTGCGATTCATAAATTTTAGTCATGCTATACCTGTACATGTGTGCTCTCTATCTTTGACTACAGTGTCATTCATTCATACTGGTATCAGTTGAGGCTAACTGGTGGTCAAAAGCACGACAGTCAAATTATTATCCAAATAAAAACTAAAAAAATAAATATTATGATTTATTTTTCTGCGTGTTACACTCTTTGATTATTAAATCCAACCCTAAGTTTATTAGTGACTAGCTGTTCCCGCGACTTCGTCCACATGGAATAGTTATTTTGGGCATCATATTTATTAGTGCAAACAACCTCTTCAGCTTTATAAATTATAGCTGATACCCACGACTTGAACCGTTTTCGCAGCGCACGCAACGGAAGCCCTCAAAGATGAATAATTTTCCCCGTTTTTTCCACATTTTCCATTGTTACTTTGCTCCTATTAATTGCAGCGTGATGTTATATGGCCTAAAGCCTTCCTCGATAAATGGTCTATTCAACACAAAAATATTTTTTCAATTCGCACCAGTAGTTCCTGAGATTAGCGCGTTCAAACAAACAAACAAACTCTTCAGCTTTATAATATTATAGTATAGATTAGTATAGATTCCAAACCTAAAATTAAATTTGCGGCTGAATCCTGAAAGACGCAGGTTCGAATCCTGCCAATTATTATTATGTTAGCACACTTCCAAATGTCTTTGTTTCTAAAATTGTTACAACGCTGCTAAAAATCTATTTTCACTCTCCTCAATCAGGTCTACAAGCGGAACTTATGTGTCTAGCACATTAAGGAACTCATATGGAGATCGGACCACTGAATACAGGTAATAAAGTTCAATCTAATTGTTCACTAAATCATTGACGCAATATGCACAGTAGTCCCTAGGTCCTGGTACTCGGTGAACATAATTCTTTGATAAGTTTTTGTATGATAACTTTTCTCCACCACAGGCTTCAACAAGCCAGTAAGTCCTAAATTTTACGATGCATAAGCCGTCTCTAACTATTCAAATTTACACCGTCCTCCCTAAGTCTCAGCACTCTATGGACACGAATCTTTCATCGTCAAAACAAGCAGCTGTTTTGACGATGAAAGATTCGTGTCCATAGAGTGCTGAGACTTAGATCGTCCTGCTCGAGATTGAATTCTAGAAAGACAACCATTTGACTCTCCCATATCAATTTGTACACGCTGTCATTGGTGTAATTCAAATTTACAGCCAATGACAACGCGAAGAAATGATTTCATGGTAGAACTAGTGGGTGCTCGCGGCTTCGCTCGCATTAAGTAGTAAAACTAGCATCCCCTATTTCACCGTTTTAAAAGAAATCCTTAGCGGATGCCTACGTCATAATATCTACCTTCAGTCCAAATTTCAGCCCGATCCGTCCAGTGGTTTGGGCTGTGCGTTGATAGATCACTATATCAGTCAGTCAGTCACCTTTGAGTTTTTTATATTTAGATTTCACTTATTACCGATGTAAGAACCGGGCGGTAGGATTGCATCTACTAACATTTACACCGTTCTCCCTAGGTCCCGGTACTCAGTGGACGATGGCAAGCGCGAGCGCAAGACCTCCCTCGTGGAGTACTCGCGCAGCTCGCGCGCGCCCAGCGTCACTGACTCCGACAGCGGAATATCTACCAGGTACCATACTAGAACTACCCTCAAAAGTCTATTCTGATTCTAGCATAATTAGCACTGCACACAGTTCTTTCAATAATAAGGGACATAGGGTCTTTTCACATGGTGTGTCACACGACCTTCCGTGTGGCATGGTATGGGCCTAACGCCATAGAAAGACATGGATGAGCTGTGTGAATAAGGATGTACCTATATGTGAGAGCAGTGACGACAGTGATTGCGGAGATGACAAGTACGTTCGTGATGTCACCTGCCGCCTCCAACAGAAGACCAGCGCTGGATGCTTGCATTGCTTGCTGAGTTCAGGCCGGATTGAGACACGAAATGTGTATTTCTATATTTCAATTTTATTGTGTTCTGTTTCTCGTGTTGTTTCGTGTCTCAATTAATGTATTTTATTCATTATTCTTATTCTTAAGTACTAAAAAAAAATGGAAGCGAGAAACATGTTGTGCCGACTCCACATAGTGGAATATGGTAGAGAAAGAAGAAAGGTATTATAAGGACTAACAATAGTCTATTCTTCTAGATATCGCTCCGAGCGCTCGGAGTCCCGTTCGCGCGACATCTCGACGACTCGCAGCGAGAGCAGCAAGGCGGAACCTCGCCCCAAGCGCGCCTTCCCGAGCTCGTCAGCGCTCGCTATGTCCACTGCCGAGCTGTACGACAAGTATTCGCCCAATAACTACGTGCCGCTCACGCAGAGGCTGCAGCAACATGCTAACAACTATGGAGAAATATCCAGGTATACTCTTCTTCTTATCGAATGAGAGTGGCCAACTCTGGTGTCGAGAGTTTATCAAGCCGCCCCGTTTATCAAGGGCCTCTGACATAGCTTAACGACTGCCGTACTAGGCAAACAGCCGGGACCTACAATTTAGGTAATATCCAAGGTATAAAAACCTAACTTTATTATGAAATTAAATGAAGGTCGTGATTCCCGCATAGAATCTTTGGAGAGTACCCTATGGGGCTGATAAATTATGGTGGACAGCCAACTTCTTTTGCAAAATGAAATGTTGTTTTAAAATGTGAATTTGTAGCTTATTCATAGAACGTGTGTCCATGAATATTTAGTTTTGATACTTGTGGAGGTATAAGTTTTAAAGTAGTATTATATTACGTTGTACATTACTAAGTCTGATTTATGTCTACATAATATATATTTATACACATATCGATTTCAATTATTACTGATGTCATGACGACTTATTTATCATACTGGATAAGTAAGTCGACGTCCTGGTGGATGAAATGGTGCTTTTCCCTTTTTATCTGTCACTAGCTGTGCTCGCGACTTCGTCCGCGTGGAATAGTTATTTTGGGCATCATATTTATTTTTACAAACAACCTCTCAGCAATATAAATTATAGCTGTTACCCACGACTTGAACCGTTTTCGCAGCGCACGCAACGGAAGCCCTCAAAGATGATGATATTTCCCCGTTTTTTCCACATTTTCCATTGTTTCTTCGCTCTTATTAGTTGCAGTGTGATGTTATTTAGCCTAAAGCCTTCCTCGATAAGGTCTCTTCAACACAAAAATATTTTTTCAAATCGGACCAGTAGTTTCTGAGATTAGCGCGTTCAAACAAACAAACAAACTATTCAGCTTTATAATATTAGTATAGATATAAATTTCAAAACATTTAGATATATAATGTATTATATTATTTTATTGAGTTATACATCCACTGCTTAATAGAGAAAAACTACAGCCCCCTTAGACAAGAGGCGTATTTTAGTGAGCGTACTGTCGCTCGCTTATAGAATAGAAAGAGCAATGTATTGACAATTTGACATCGCGATTGACATGCTACGTCACTCCCATACATTGGTATTTCTATTCTATAAGCGAGCGACAGTACGCTTACTAAAATACGCCTCTTGTCTAAGGGGGCAGGACACACTACTATGACAGCCCATACTAATAAAGAAAAAAATAGAAAAGCCATGCATGACAGTCCAAATATTTTAAAAAATCAAAACGTTTTACAGGTCCAAGTCAATATCAAACGACATAGGGCGGCCGCCTGTGTCGGAGAAACTGAGGAAAGCTAGAAACTCGGCTGCTACTATAATAGAGGTAAATATTATATACCCATCACATAATATACTAGTCAACTATCACAGAATATATGGCGATTTTGCATTGCGTTTACATTTTTTTTGTGGTAAAAACTTATCGCTGTGAAATGTGTCCGCCAATCGAGGACGCCCAAAATGACGTCGTTTAATCAATGGCAACAGTTTGGGCTTCTGTGATTGGCGGGTTCTTTTCTCAACGAAAATTTTTCAAGTTAAGAAAGTTTTTCTGCTATAATATATAATATTTTTAGACAATATTTTCATTGCCTTCTTACATGTATTCAATATTCAAATTAGTTGCCTTTTATTTTTCTGATGTGTTTGCCTTACCTTTAAAACAACGCAATGCAGAATCGTAACTGTCAATATATATTTCTTAGTTTATTTGGTGTGTTTGCGAAATTTATGATTGGGTTATTGATAGAAGTTAAAATTAATTAGTTCTTGCGATAGTTTAATTTATATATATATATCATTTTAGTATGTTATTATATCTATACATACCTTACACTTGTAGAAAATTCAATGTAATTTTAGTGACAAACATATTTAATGGCTCTGATAAAATAGGTATAGGTAATAGATATAATTTATTTAAAAAAAAAACACAAAATGTACACAAAAAGATACACACACACTCATTCAGGTCATACACAGTTAGGTACACTACACACAAGCATTACTAAGGGTTTGAATCTACATTAATGTATTAACGTCAATCATTTATTCAAGTTTAAAAATCCATTAACTCATCTATGTATGACAAAGATTCACTCTTTATAAACACGTCGATGCTCAATCAACAATATTGGCCATTCGTTTTCTTTGGTGCTTTTTTTGAGGTGAAAAAGCACTTGAAATATTGAATCAAATCAATTTCTTTGGTTTTTCTTGGATTTTGTTTTAGGAAAAAATTAGAAGTAAAACCATTTATGTCTAGTAAGTGTCCTAGTGTCAGCAAAAAGCAAAGCTGTTGATACCAAGTTTGTTATTTTACCATGTTATGTACACAGTCGTTAACAATAAAGAATTGTATTTTGATTTTCTAAAACTAGACGATTTACGATCTCGCCAAAAGACAAGAAGGTTTTCTAAACTTGTTAAGTTTTTAATTGTAAATTGTGTAGTCGTGACTATGTTTGAAATGTAAGTTTTGCTTGCCGTGAGGCAGAATATGTATGTACATACCATTTAGCCTTCCATCTGCTGTTATCTTACAATTTGTGCATATTCGCAAAATAAATGATTTGACTTGAACTCTGATTCCATTAAAAATAAAATGAAAATGCGTCAACAGATATAAGTATAAATGTATAAGTATTGAATTTGGGTTGTTGCCAAAAAGTTTCACACAATGACAATTGCAATTTTCAATATAGTCTAGACACTTTTAGACTAATTACAGTATGTTTTAAAGGAGAATAAGTCAATGGCCTTTAGAAATATTCTTCTTACTTTTGTTTTCAGTAATCAGTGAAATTGGTGATTCATATTTCTTTTGACTATTTGAGTCATTGATATTAAGTATACAAATTCGGCTGTTTGTCTAGTACGGCAGTCGTTAAGCCATGTCAGAGGCCCTTAGGGCGGTTTGAAAACTCTCGACACCAGAGTTGGCCACTCTCATTCGATAAGAAGAAGAAGAAGCATACATAAAATAATAAAAAAATATCTAATATGACACGATGAACAGACTACACTGTTTTGAAAATAGAAAAATGGTTCTGTGACTTTACACAATACATACAAACTAATTTTGATGCATCACATTTCATTAAT
Source organism: Macaria liturata (assembly GCA_964023185.1). NCBI lineage: Eukaryota > Metazoa > Arthropoda > Insecta > Lepidoptera > Geometridae > Macaria > Macaria liturata. The sequence goes on from OZ026822.1 coordinate 4,369,663, forward strand.
TCATCGCTCACTAGATTGAACGCAAGATAGAAATAGATTTCATAAATTCATCCAGTTAAACACATTATATTTTAGAAATTTTCTCTCAGTTATTTTTTTGTGACAGTCATCAGTTTGAAGCATGTTAGTTTACTTCTGTCTTCTTTATTTCTCTTCTTCTTGTCTATGTCTTTGTCCGATTATGAAATACATGTTATAAAAGTTATTAAAGATAGGTAAGTGAAGTGTGTGTGTTACTTTATGTGATAAGACCTAAGCCATTTTGAAATTATTAAATAGTTCCTATATCTCTAGTAAGTATATCAGACTGTCTCGCTCCCACGATTCTCGATACAATACGTGCGAGCGAGATAGCGTTACCTCTTGTGATTGACAAGTTTCTATCATCTAAGTGCATAAGACCAGATGAACTGGCGTGACGTCATCATAAATTTCGCAGACACACGTACTGCTATATATACGTATATATACACGTGTGCGTGTGTGTGTTGGTGTGTTTTACATTATCATTGAATAACATTCTGCGCACTAAAAGAGCCATTCTACATAGGGGCAGTGAAATATCTATTTGTCTCTTTCTGTCGAGGTGAAAATAGGTATCTTCTCTCTCCCTCTAGCGCGTTTCAGCTTCAGTTTTTAGTTGTCACGTCATCTATGGAGGTGTTTTGGATGTTTCGAAAAAATGTCCTCCTAGATGTATGCATTGTAGTTCTAGATGCAAGCTGTGGTACCTACATACACCTGCTGTTTACGTCATATTTAAGATCTTCTTTCTTAAATCCTTATTTGTATATTGCACAGTATTTCCCTAACAAATTATTTGAAACATTTAATGCAAAAATATAAATCCTATTCAATATCATACAAAGTTGAATATGGCGCGAACGAACGGGAACCACAGCGCAGCATGATGTAAAACTAACACACACTCACACGCGCCATCTAGTTCCATAGAAACGAAATCTTTTCATAAAACTTTGTAGAAACCCGAGGGACGACGATACAAAGAAATCTCACCTAGCTACGGGAAAAGAAGCTCAATGTCCAATGGCAATAAGGACTCGAATGGAAACGAAGTGCCATCCGTGTCGGAAATCAGAAAGAGATTCGACCCAAAAATGACTGTAACCAAACTACCAGCGAACGATACAAACAAATACACCAAATCTAGTGTAGAACAATATCTTAACCAACTCAAAGACAGTGAAAACGGCACTGTTGGATACACTAAACTATTGAAAGACGACAAACCTGTACCTGTTCATCTACCTTACGTAGATAAAAATGGTATCACCAAATGGGACGTGTCTAGTTCTCGATCAAATTCTAACTCAGATCTTTCTATTAGCAAAACCTTATCAGAACCCGTGTCTCTAGCTAAACCATTAGTAGAGAAATCTAATTCTATGACTACGTCACTCACTGCAAAACTTCCATCCGAAAGATTAGCCAGTATTAAAAGTCAATTAGATCCAAACAACCCAATCGGAAAGATTCTAGAAAAATCTACAGTAATACAAGTCGAAAACGGCGATGTAGATTACAAAAAACTTCGGAACAGCCCCGAAGTTAAACTAAGAAATAGTCCTGAAGTTAAAATCAGACACAGTCCCGAAACAAAATCTAAAGACGCGTTGAAAAACGAGATTGAAAAGCAAGTTAAAACACCTAAACATACGTCTAATTTCGCGTCTTACATTCAGATTTCGCAGCCAATAGCCACCGGTACTTCCACGCCGAAAAACAAAGAAATAAACAATATCAATGAAGAAGTCTTAACCAACGGCAAGTCCGAACCTAGAAAATCAAAAGTCAGCTTAAAATACATAGATTCAGAAGACGACAAAGCCGTTTTGAACGATAATGACATAGAATCGCCAAGCGGCACAGGGTTCGAGAACAAAACATTTGAGCACGAGAATTTCCTCAAAAAGAGAACGGAAAAGTGTGAAGACAGGATTGAAGATGGAGTGAAGTCTATGGAGACCAGTACAGAAAGTACGATCAGTGAACCGACGGATGACTCGAGTCCGGACACTTTGACGAGTAGGAGGAGAGTGTTGGACCTTAAGGACTACGATGATTCCAAGGGGGTAAGTACATTAGATGCTTTTCGATAAATCACTGTTGCTAGATTATTGGTGACGAATAAATTATATTGATATGGAATTTGAGTCCAATTCACGTCTTCACTTCGTATTTCGCTCATATATTACGTATGTATGTGATGTGTTGTCATGTATTTATTACAGTAGAACCCAAGTTTTCTAGAATCAGGAAATCTAGGAAATTTTTGAGAAGAAATAAATATCAACAAAAAATAGATTCGTACCAGAAAAATAATCTATCAGTAAGTTTTTTTGTGCGTGACATACAGGATATACGAAAGCAAATTCTATATCGTTTGTAATTTTATTAAAATGGTGATCTAGAAGAAAATTATATGTTTTATTTGAACGCTCCTCGGCTTGGATTCGCGCCAAAATGCTAAATTTTCTTTTCAATACAAACGTCATTTGGCGTACCTACTTTGAATTAGGATAAGTGGGTCAACATAATACTATTTCCAGTTTTTGTCACGGCTATTTTTCTGGTACCTTTTTGCTCTTGAAAGTAAAATTTGATTAATTTTGGGCAATGCATTTATGTATTGATAAAGTATTATATATAATACATAGTAGACTGTTAAAAGGTTTTTAATTATCAACAACAATATAAATAAAGATGCCGCTTAGATAGCGAAGAAAGCATTCTGCAGATTCGATTTCTTAAGAAAATAAATAAATTAACAAAATACATAGTCAGTTGGAAAGTTTTTTTTTATTATTGCTGTTTTTTCACAGTTTTTGGACCTATGTATATTATTTGTTTAAATAAAACTCTGACTCAAATTCCATATTTTTAATACTAGATATTATTATACTATTAATTTACGTTAAATAAATAATCTAGCAACATCTTTAAGAGCACTTGCCTCGTATAAGTTAGTAAGTGGCTCTTTTTTGTGCACTTTTTCATTTCATTTATGTATGTTTTGTGCGTTTTGGTCATAATAAGCAGATAGGTTTCTCAAATTATTTTATTTTTTAGGAATGTATGAATATATGGATGTACCGTTTTTTTGTATATTTACTTGGTATCGCGTGGATGACTATATTGTATTACTTTGAGTTTTTAAGTAAATCGAACCTATATAATATATTGATTTATGTACCTATATCGTGTGGATGACTTTTAATTAGTAGGTTTTTACAAGCAAAAAGGCGAGCATATCTTTTACGGTACTAAGTACAAATTATTGTATTTAAACGACTTATTTTTAGTTATATGTCATTGCTGGGCAAAGGCCTCCTTTTGTATGTGCCATCTGCATTGTTCCTGCGCCGACCTCGTTCAGGTTGGACCCCCGATTTTAACAATGTCGGCGACCCATCTCGCAGCTAAACGACCCACTCCTCGCTAGTTCTTCTTAAAAATATATTTCCAAAGTGATTTACCTAATATCAATGCATGACCCATTCGCAAGAAATCATGACTTGTTATTTATCCCATACAAACGTCGAGCCCACTTCTGGTCGGCGAAAAGTTCAAACAGTAGGTATGATGTGTATAAAAAGATCTAGAGTTCGTTGCCATTTCGCGAACTAGAGTGGACCAGATATATACTGTAGATGTGTATATAGAGTGAGTTCATACAGGGTTATATGTATATTTATAGTACATTAAAGCCAACTGCTTTCGTTTTAAGAGTTGTATTAATTCACTAATCTGACCTATACCGTCTAATTACAAAACGCGGTTTAAATATAAGTCTAGGACTTTGAAAATAAAAAGCCGGTTCTTGTTGTTTAAACATCTCACACAAACAATCAAAATTTCAACTTCAAATTAGAATGTTGATTAACTCTTTTAGCTACCCGAATATGTTGATTACCACCGTTCGTGATTCAATAACAGTATTACTACTGAAATCACTAAATCGAATTAAATAATTTGGTAACTACCTACCTACCAGGCGGACAGAATAACCGAAGTCATAGATAATGTGACTGTAATGAGGTCGGGACACGCACACAGCCACAGATCGATACTTGCGCCCAAATATAATAAAGTTTATAAATTGATGGAGAATCTAATAGATGCAGTGATAGCATTGTCGACGCGGTCAATCCTTGGACGGGTGACCGAAAAGCATTCCTTATTGGGCGCTTCCGTTGGTCGGATGACACGTTAAATTGTAGGACCCGGCTGTTTGTCTAGTACGGCAGTCGTTAAGCCATGTCAGAGGCCCTTAGGGCGGTTCGAAAACTTTCGTCACCAGAGTTGGCCACTCTCATTCGATAAGAAGAAGTGAAAGCGTAAACTGGAAGAAAACACACGTCACATGTTAAATTGTTGGTCCCGGATGTTTGTCAGTGTGCAGCAGTTACACGTTTCTCGACCGTTTTCATTAGAATATGACCTTTTTACACCGTACATACGCTTGGCAAAAAAAATGGTCATCAGCCCACTTTAACAACGAAAACATTTAGACGAATTGAGAACCTCCTCCTTTTATTGAAATCGGTTAACAAACATTCATACTAATTGTGAAAATCTCCTCCTTTTTTTGAAGTCGTTTAAAAATAAAGCAGACGTATCCTTCAAAGGGCAACTAAAGCACCAGCTACTCAATATAAAATTATAATATGAGTAGTAGCGTGTAGGACGTATACCAAGGTTGTGGATAGTGTATTACACATTTTTCATCTTACCCTTTTCGAAAAGCTGGCTCTAACGATACCCTGTATACATATAGGTATATACAGGGTTACTGGTAAATAACGCATAACCTTTTAAGGGTGGCTTTAGTACATCTATACCAACAACTTTTGGAAAATCGTGAAAAAAAAATCAGCTGTTCCATACATTTTGTCAAATATCTTTTTTTCAACAATTTCCAAAAGTTGTTGGTATAGATGTACTAAAGCCACCCTTAAGAGGTTGTGCGTTAGTTACCAGTTACCCTGTATAATGGCTTCTATAAATGGTGATGATAAAATATCATCGTTAGTATGTATTGGAGAAGTAGACTGAATTCGCAACGCATTTTATGGTAGTCAGATTCGCCGCTCTGCCGTGATTAGATAAACAAACAGATAAATATAAAACAGAGTAGCAGCATAAAGTTTTTGATAACTACATATTTATATTAGACCTAAAAATTAAAGGATTATGTCTAAATAATAGAGTTAGTTAGACGCACCTTTCCTCAAGTTTCGCTGATATATTTCGGTTGACAATCGGACCGTACAGAATCCGCCGCCGAAAACCACGTGCTCGCAAAAAAAAAAACAATATTTCCCACCATTTTGAGGAAAAGAAAACGGAAAAGCGTGCGCTTTTTGACAGATGTGAGTCGGATAGTTTGATTGGCATTTGACCTCTTTCTTTAATGACATATAAAAAGTTGTTGTCGTTCCAATTCAGATCGATTCGGCTGTGGGTTTCGAAACGGTTTAATTTTTATTATGTCGTTTTTCTGTAGTGTATGTACCTATTGTTTAGACTATCCGTCACCAAACACTCCTTATAGGCTATTCTAAGAGTATTCTAGTAAGATCGTATCCACGCAACTGAACTAGCAGAAATTAAAAATAGTTTCATACTAAACTTTTTGCTTATGATATCAACCTCCATACTGCTAAAAGTTTGAAAACTTCGTCGCGCGTTCAAAATAGGAAACTGTCATCCCCGACAGCTGTCAATAGATTTTCGATATTTTTTCGGACCCGTGCCTAAAGTTTTTACGTGTTTTTCTTTGCTTATTTCGTAATAAATATTACGTGTTTAGTGCTTATTTTCGGCGTTTTGGTAAGAAATTGGTTGTGTAATATTGAAGGGTGTTATTTGATTTTAGTCGATACTCCAGAGCGGCACTTGCGAATAAAGCGGTTCTTGGTGATTTGGGGATATTTATGCCTTTCTTTTAGCATATTGCTCTGGCTGAGCTCCTAAATAAGTTGGCAACAGAAAAATAAAAATGTAGAGTAGGTACAAAATTGCTGGTTATTGTTTCCCGTTTTTAACAATCTTGTCATAATCTTGGTTCCTTTTTACGGTCTTCAGGCTACGATAAGTTATGGATATCCATGTTTCGTTTAGTTACAATCGTTCAACTATTCACAAAAGAGTAGTTGTCTGGGCTTTGTCACAAAGTCACAAGTCACAATCAAGTCCACTCGCATACAATTAAGTATACATGCTAATTACAGCTGAATCAGTTTGGATACAATTTGGATTAGGAATACTTAAATTATACAAATATGTTAGAAAAGCGGTCCAGTTTGCCAAATACTAGGTTCCTTAACTTCAAACAAGTTGAGCTTAAACTCTATCCCAGTATAGATGCACAATTTTTTTTATCTCGGAAAAAGTACTTTTTTACGTAGGATAGGTTTACGTTTGACTACAGCCTGCCTGATGTTAAGAATTGCTGCAGCCTAGGATGTTACACGCTTAGAAGATACCTATTAACTCTAGATTTTTTCAGGAAGTAAACTGGGCACTTCTTATTTATTAGCACAGATTCTCACGACGACGATAAGATGCTATAGCAACATATCAAAATTCAAAGTTGTGAATTACGTATGTATCACTTATTCTGTGACACCGAAATTTATTATCAGTAAACGGTCGGTAGCGAATTATTACATAAGGATAGATAAGCCAGATATTACATAAGGAAACAGGTATATTTAAACGTTTAGATAGAAGAATCAGGTTTATCTTCATATACGAAACACATTCTGGTAGATAAGAAAGAATGAAGAAAATTTGAACGTTTGACAAATCTGTATGAAGACTTTAATTTTGTATAGAAATGTAATTTGTGAAAGATTCAAGTGACTGTGATGTGTAACTGAAAACTTTATGAATTTTGAAAGTTAAAAACTTGAAATGCTCAGAAATGTGATTTTCAAAGTGCCACAAAAACTATTTTGGTCGAAAGTGAGTTAATTCTTTTAGTATTTTAGGCAAAATGTGATTGTTACTTTAAAATCGTTTCTTTTATAAAACTACTGAACTGAATATGATGAAACTGTGCCGGCATGATTATCGCGTATAGCATACTTTATCTCAGTGTCATGCTGAGGTTTAAAGTAATGGCGATATTTTTACTGCAAATAGTTTTGGTAAGTTTTCAAAAATCTTATCACTAGAATTTTCTAACTTAATATTTTACATAATTTGATATCTAAAAAACTAAAAAGAGGTAGTGCCCTAGCGCGTAAATGTGCTTTCCCGAGAAAGATGAGGATGACATTCCTTGGCTTTCCCTTAGATAATTATCTTAATCATCGACTAGGCAAGGTAGGTCTAGCAAATTTATTATTTCATAAAAAAATATAAGTAACGGTGCTTGGATTTTTTGAAGATTCAGATTCGACAAAGTAAATGTGTTAGTGAGTGTTATGTGCCTTGTGTTTTATGGTTCCATGGAAGGCTAGATATGTATCAAGGCAACCAATATGAATCTAAAACTTTAAACAACTGTGCACTCTTATACGTAGGTTACTAGGGATAAGTTTATGTTTGTCCAATATCTTGTCGACTGTCGCATATTCTGTGCCAATATGTTGATATATGACAAAACCCAAACGCCGATAGGTTGAACCGTCTAGGAGTTGCGAAATTTGGCACCGGCAACTGGCATCATTCAGCCAAAATCCCACTAGTCTTCGCCGAGCGACCGCTCTAACCTGCTCGAATAGAAAAAAAATGCTCTTCCGGCCATTCCCCGTGGGAATGACTAGCCAGATTGCGCGTTTTCCCGCGTTTTTACCTGTCAAACATAATTTGACAGACGTCAGATTACACAACCAAGTTTCCCACCAAAGAGTGTTAAATCGAAAGTGACCTTGCGCGTAGGTTCTGCCCTTGTGATTGTGAACTCTATTTTAAAAGCGTCTCGTACTATTTTTAAATGACGCATCAGTGATCTTTGACTTTGGATACGAACTTTACAAGTGTGAAATGTGAACTATTAAAAAAATATCTTGTGCTGTCCTCGGTTTGTGTCAGTGAAAATACTACCTAAAGAGCACAGATTAAAAAGCTAAGTCGTGTTGGCTGGAATCTCACTCGTATAACCTGAAAACCGATTTGATGGCGACTACCCTTTTCCCTCTCCTGGATATTGGTATTGGCCTCTCACGTCCCAGCTGTTAACTTCTATAGAATCAACATTCCATATCCAAGTAATTGTCATGAGCTTAAATGGACCTACCCAGACAAGCCCTACTCTTCTGAAAGTATACTAACGTAGATCCACTGTAAGGCCGGGCCCCAACTGCTCTCAGGTCCTATCCCAGATACGCAACTCTATATGCTAGATTTACAAAGAAGATAACATACTCGGATAATAGAAATTACTACAGCTGAACTTAATTTAAACCAGCTCTAAGTCTGCCAAGGGCGACGTTTGAAGCAAGGATCGTCACTGGTTTCAAACTTATATTGCTACTCTTTCAAAGTAGGCATTGTTCCCTTATTAACCATTTTGGGAGTCATTATAATTGTAAGAATCTTGGTGCAGTCCCAACACACACTTCCTCTTGCTTCATGCAAGTAAGTGCACTTGTACAATAAATTGGGTGTACGGTACTAGACGACAAAAAGACGCCGTTTATCGAGTTAAACCTTGAGATCCAAGGTACGATAACTGGGAACCTAAAGGCTTGCGACTTGACTGCCTGATATTGGAGTTCCTGATTGACAAGCGCGCTCTTGAAGTGATATATGTAAACGCGCTAACGTATTTACGGACCAAGCTGTAAGCAAAACTTGGTCCTAGATTTTTATTGAAATCTAGACCCTAAATTCAGCGTCTTGTAAAAAAAACATTGACGAATCGAAAACTCAAGACTGTAAGAAAGCCGTTTTTGCCAATTTTCTAGCGGTGCCCCTGTAACTGTTCTCGACATTCTTTAAAAAGCAGTTCTTCTTCAAAGAAATTCAGTGCATCGACAAACAGGCTTTGTCGAGTCAGTGTGTTAAAGACAGTTTTCGTTCAAACTTATATTTAGACAGTTTAAACGTCCTCATTCGAAGGATAGTTTTTACCACAAAACTCAGTGTATATCAGGGTTGAGTTAGCATTTGATAAGGCTAAATTCAACTCAAACCAACGTGCTATACTATCAAGTGTTACAGGGCACGAAACCAGTGTATTGCAGTGCTGGCTGAACATTGTGTTTCAAAGACTTAGACGGTCGTAGACGGAACTGTCCACGCCAACTAGTACATTGTCTCAATCAACTCTTTCTTTGAAAAGGTCAAGTGTAAAGTACATCGAGAGTTTTGAGACGCATAGTTGACGCCATCTCGACATTTGAAGAGGCATAGAATCAGCCAGATCAGCGTTCGAAATAAACACATTGTGTGACCAGGCTTATTTCAGTCAAGTCATCGTTCGACAAGGCATAGAGACAATCATCTGAGCATTTTAAGAAGCTCAGTTCGAGTGTACTAAGCGTTCGAAGAGACTTAAGCACAAAGACGTCTAATTGATTGTACAAGCCAGTTCCACCTTGTTAAGAGCTCGGAAAGACAAGTCTCTACCAGATCAGCAGCGGTCCAAGAGACGTAGTAGCGTTCGAAGGACAGAAGCGTTCGGAGAGAAAAAGTCTCAGTTAAGCAACCGTTGACCGAGGCCCAGTCAGTCCCAGCTGAGCTCCCCTAGCACGGTGGCGAGCATCAGCCTGTACCTGGAGCCGTGCATGGTGTACCTGCTGCTGGTGCTGGCGGCATGCGGCGCGCGGCTGCTGCGGCATGAGGTGCGGCTGCCGGCGGCGCGAGCCGCGCCCGCACTATACGCACGCGCTGCACCAGGTATACGACACCACTTGCTAAAATCATTTTTATGGTTATATTATACTATCCATTTTATAGTCCTAGTTAAAAGTTAATTATTTATTTATAGTAGTGTTTAGTTTTGCGGTATAGGCAAGTGGTAAGACATTTAAGAGTATACAAGTGTAGGTATTTGTAAAGATCTGAGATCTTTGACTTGATGGTACAAGTAGTTTTTAGAAAATACACAATAGTATGGTCTCAAAAGTTTTCTCAAGTAAAATGCTTGTAAAGTTTTATTTACACCGTGTAATGAAACATACTTCATTGCTCTATCAATATCAATGTTACGTAAAATTGCTTACGCTAGCAAGATGAAATAATAAAATTATCGTCGTTTGTGATTTTTTTCTACCCTGCTAATATAATATGGTCTACACAGACCGCACACAAGCTCGGCGACTTTCCGTCGCCGAGCGTAGCGGCCGTGTCACCGTCAACGGCCGCGTGCACAGTCGCTATGCGCTCGCGCTCGCCGCGGTGACGCTAGCTCGAATGGTAACAAGTCATGTGCGGTTGCCCGTCTGTTATGCCCTTTTGACCTCTACTAACAAGTTACATAGTTTACTTAGTTCTGCGAAGTAATTGAACTATGCTAAATAGACTAGAGAATTTATTACAATTATAGTCATCCACACGAATTTAAAAATAATGCCGCGACTAATGAAAAAAAAAAGTTTTACTACTTTGTTGTTTAAGCTATAAAAAGCACAGTGTTGTGCATATGCTATTAACTTTTATTACAATTTATCACAATGTTGTGTTACATTTTTATTTATTTTATCAATATCATATTTATTTTGTGCATGGTGTTTTTTCATCACTATTTAATTCCCATTAAATTAATATGATTTCTTGAGCTGCAATTGTAAATATGCCTTGATGATTCTGCAAATTTCTTTTTATTTGCTGGATCATTTTCGTTTTGTTTCTACTACCAAGTGTGTTTTTTATTTTATTTCTAACTGTTCTTTGGCGTTCCATTAGTTTTTAAATGTTTGAAAAGATGCGGAACAAATGTTCGCCAACTAATAGTGTCCGAGCAATGTTCGCTAGCTAACACCATTTGCGGCCGATGTTGCAGGAGTTGGCTGGCGGTAAGAGCGGACCGAGCGGGCTGCGACGCAGCGCCGACCGCGACTCCATCCCGGAGACGCGAGAGAAAACTTCTAGTCAAACCAGCGGTAAGTTCGATCCCACAGAAAATATATAGTAAAATAATGTGTTCAAACAAGTCCCTCATAGCTTGTTCTGTCAAAATAATATCAGATCACAAAATATACCGTCAATTTCTCGATATGCTTTAACTCGCTGGAATTTTAGTTTTGATAGATAGATAGATAGATTAACGCTTTATTGGACACACAAATAAAATAGAACACAATACAAACAAGAGAAAATTTAAATCTTATGCCACAAATGGCGGCCTTATCGCTAAAAGCGATCTCTTGCGTTTTGATGAGCGAGTAACATCTTATGTATCGAATCTCCAGTCAAGTTTTGTAATTTGTTATTGTCACTATAATACAGGAAATAAATTATTTTTTTGTTTTTGATAATCATTATAAATACATATGTATGTGTCCGTCTCCAGGACTGAACGGTCTCCGCAACATCGGCAACACATGCTTCATGAACAGTGTGATCCAGTGCCTGTCCAACACGCGGCCGCTGCTGGAGTACCTCACGGCGGACAAACATGTCTCCGAGATCAACACGACGCTGTCTTGCATGCGCGGCGCGCTCATTGGAGGTAACCACCTATTTATTTGAGTCTTAAATGAAACTCTGGAGAATTATGTAGTGTTATGTTATTATTATTATGGTCCGAAAGTCACGAAGACTTTCGGACCGACGTTCGAGCAGTCAACACGTCCTGAGGATGCCTCGTGGAGAGGCGAAACACGTGTCGACGAGAATATCTTGCCGAAGGAGAACTACAAAACTTGCAGACACAAGGTGCGGTGTTGGTGAAATCTTGAGAGCCACGGAGGCCACGTTGGTTAGGAGGTGAGGTGTGGCGGTGGTATATGGAGGAACACACCTAAAAACCATCAAGTTTGTTGTTTGAAGTCGGTAAAAGAGCAGTCGCAGCGGAAAAACACTACATATTTCTCCAGAGTTTCATTTACAATGGATTTCCGCAAAGTAACGCCTGATTCAATATCTTATCTTTGAGTCGTATTTCCTCATGATTATATATTATGTTTGACAGAATTTTAATAACAATCTTAATCAATTCTTCCGCTGCGTCTGCTTAATCTGTTTCAAAGAGTTTTATTTACAATGGATTTAAAGCAAAGTAACGCCTGATTCAATATCTAATCTTGATCTCCTTCATTCTACAATATTCATCGAGTAAAAGTTGCCGAGCAACGAATTTATTCAATTATCTCTCTGTTTCCAGCGTTCGCGAGTGTAATCAAGGAACTGTGGCGTACAGGCGAGCGTGACTCAGTGGTGAACACGACCGCCCTCAAGTCGCAGGTGCAGCGGTTCGCGCCCAGATTCATGGGGTACAGCCAGCAGGACGCGCAGGTAACTATAACAGTTTAACAATTACTTAGCCATAGGTGCTTTAAATGCCGTAGTCTTAACATATAACGATTACTTGTAGAACGTCGTATTTATTTAGGCTTTGGAGAGAAGTCTACGAATCCAAAAACTTGTCTCAGTAAGCAGGAAAACTTGCGGGACGATCTGAATAATCTATTTTTTGTGGCCAAAAGTATTACACATAAACTAAGTTCTACTTGTAAGTTATATCTTATTTTTCGCAGGAATTCCTCCGCTACCTGCTGGAAGGCCTGCACGAGGACGTGAACCGAATCACCGTCAAACCCAAGCCCATACTCACTGAGATCGATGACAACCTCAGGTAAGACTTTTTACTATCTAGTGATACTTTTTTGTAAAGATAGACATGACATATTAAAGTCCTGGTATCCCTCTCTTGAGTCGTATTCCTCGTGACTCCCCGGCAGAATTAATTCGTTATGAGAGTTTTCTTGGGGCAGATACATCATGGTGGGCGCCGACGTCCTTCCAAAGAGTCTTGGTATACGTTATAGTAAAAAAATATATCACAAAGCGTCATCTAAGCAAATGTTTGTGTCGTGGGTACTAGATAATGTACTGAACTGATAGTGGCATAGTACTACTCTTAAACCATCTCAGAAATGGAATTGATTAGTTGAATACTTAAAATGAGTCGTATTCCAAAGTTATTTCGTCCTTACAACTAATGTGCAGCAAAAATCAAAGCAAAATTCTGCATTCAATTGTATCATCGTCACTTCGACTATAAAACTGTGTATATTGAATTGCTCGGTCGGCTATAAATAGGATTTGTGAGTCAGTTCACAGTTTCCGAAGTGCATTCGTTAAATGACCGGCTGACTTTTCACTCTGTCTAGTGATTTAATGGGTATAGAAACCTTTCTATACCCATTAATTCACTAGACAGAGTGAACAAAATAAGAAGGTTCGGACCTCTTTTCGTCAAGTATCGGATGACTCGGACGGAAGACTTGGATGTACTTGATGTCCTAATCATGTTTCTGGTTATGATGTCTAACTTCACGGTATGTAATTGTGCAGTGACAGCGCGAAGGCGGCGGAGGCGTGGCAGCGCTACCTGCGCATGGAGGAGTCCCGCGTGGGCGACATCTTCGTGGGGCAGCTCAAGTCCACCCTGCGCTGCACGCACTGCAACCACGACAGCGTCACCTTCGACCCCTTCTGGGACCTCAGGTGTGTAGTGACTAGCAGCCAGCCGAGGCACGGCAGCGCTACACATTACATACAATAAAAATGACATTCTGTCTCTCTCTCTCTCTCTCTCTCTCTCTCTCTCTCTCTCTCTCTCTCTCATACACAAACTCTCTATCTCTCTCTATTCAATTTATTTTAACTCAATCCAGGGTGCTTCAAATCTAAAGTTAATAAGTACCTTCTTACTTGAATAAGGCGTTACTTTGCGGAAATCCATTGTAAATGAAACTCTGGTATAGTGTTCTTCCGCTGCGGGTGCTCCTTAACCAGCTTCAAACAAGTAACTAAAAACTACTAAGTTTGTTGTTTGAAGCCGATTAAGGAGCACTCGCAGCGGAAGAACACTAAGTACCTTCTAAGTGCGTTACACCCTAGGCTGCAGCAATGCTTAACATCAGGCAGGCTGTAGTCAAACGCAAACCTGTCCCACGTTCAAAAACAAGCAAGTCTAATCATGTTATTTGGTTGCAGTTTGCCGATCCCGTCCCGCACGGGCAACCTGAAGATCCAGCAGTGCTTGCAACACTTCACCAAGGAGGAGGAAATGGATGGAGACGAGAAACCGGTACTAAACTATACTCTATATTACATACAACACTAACTTGAGGCCCTCGGTTGTTTTAGCAAAACGATGTGCAAATGCAAAACTAGATGATTAGATTGCATTTGTCTTTTAAATTTGCTAAATACATGTCTTATCATTGTAAATATGACTTCTCTGTTAGCTTAGTTGGTAGTGGCTCTGCCTTCTAATCTAGGGGTGCGGGTTCGATTACTACGGCATACTAAAAAAAATGTTATTACTTGTGTTGAGTCTGGTCGTTTCTATGTATAATACGTATGTATTTACAAAAGAAAATTATATATGTATGTATATATTATATCCGTTATCTAGTACCCATGATACAAGCGTAAGCTTAGTATGGGGCTAGATGGCGCTGTGTGATATGTCCTGAAATAATTATTTATAATTTATAAATACAAGAACCGATTCACTCGTTTTGGAGATCTTTACATATTGTAGTTCAAAGTCGCTCTTGGCAGGGACAGAATATATAGGTATAATGCTATTTTTTGTTTATTCTTCTTTTACGTTACAACGGAGCGACGCCTCATCGTAATTTTGGGTAGTGGATGATTTCGAAAGTTATACAGCCTAAAAAGAAGGCTGTATTTATTATTTTATTTGTTGTATTCCAGACGTGCAGCAAGTGCGGCGTGCGTCGTAAGTGCCTGAAGTGGTTCACGGTGCAGAAGTTCCCGCAAGTACTCGTCTTGCATCTCAAGAGGTAACGTATTGTACCTATTATTATACATATACGTGTTATACGTTATCATTGTTCGATGTAAAATTAATAAATCAAATGTTTATATTTGGCTCGTAGCAAGATAAATAACTGTGCATAAGGACTTAGGGCTGCTTAACATGGGTCGATTACCATTAAAGTGCAAACAAAACAGCGAAAAGTAGCTTATTATTCAAATTTATGATTGTATCTTACTTCCAGATTCTCCCCCACGGAGCGTTTCCGCGGCAAGTTGAACGTGGTGGTGGAGTTCCCGCTGAGCGGGCTAGACATGGCGCCCTACGCAGCCACGCGCGGACACCAGGCCACCTACAACCTGTACGCTGTCTCCAACCACTCGGGTATGTAACCACTAGACACCAGGGCCTGCCACTCTACTTGTTGAACGTGGTGGTGGAGTTCCCGCTGACCTGGTTTATTTACATTCAGGGTTACTGGTAATCTACGGCTTTTAAAGGTGACCTTAGTATGTCAAAAACATCAACTTTTATGGAGTTTTGCGCCTGACACTCAATCCACCGTGACTGAGTGGTAGAGGCGTCCTGACGCGTTATCGGAATGACGTAGGTTCGAATCCTGCCGGTCGTGATTAGTTTTGCTCATTGCCAATTAAGTTTGTGAACATTTCATCGGTGTTAAGGTTTTTCATCTTCGTTTCGTTAACTTTATATTGTTAACCGACTTCCAAAAAAAGGAGGTTATCAAGTCTTCTGAAAGTTTTTTTTTGTTTGGGGATGTTACTCAATTACTCCGTTGTTTATCAACCGATTTCAAAAATTCTTTTTTTATTCGATGAGGATAATTTCCGAGATGGTCCCATAAAAATTGTTTTTCATTCGGTTCAGTACTTTTTGAGAAAAAACCAATAAACCAACAAATTGATAAAGTTTATGCAAACCAATTTTACCCATATTTCCAAAACTACTAGTCAGATTTTGATACAGTTTTCTGTAATGTGTTGAGGTTTAATGGGTGCATCTTTTTAGCTATGTATTACGATGACAACTCACCAGGAGGCGCTGCTGTATACACTATATCTTCTGAATTATCAGCCCGATTTTGATGCGGTTTTCTCTGATAGGCTTAGATTTGTTTAGCAAATGAATTTATGTTGAAGTTTTTTTTGATAGGCTTAGATTTGTTCAGTAACGTGACAGTAGAGTTGAAGTCGGTTTTTGCTTTTGTTTAAAATAATTATTTTGTATGATGTTGCAGGTACCACATACTCGGGCCACTACACGGCGTACTGCAAGCATCCCTACACCGGCGACTGGCACGAATACAATGACTCACGGTCAGTCACCACTCTTTATTCAGCTTAAGAATTTAAATTTTTACTATGAAATTAAAATGTAACATGCATTTTTCCATAATATATGTGCTTGTCTTGTACGTAATTAACAAGTTTCAAGGGATAACTTACTTGTACATATTTAGAACCCGTATCATTATAGATTAGTATCATATATGACGGCCAAAATCATTCTATCCTCTTCACTCAAATGGTGGCACTATATTGTGCGAAAAGGATAATAAATAAATAAAAAATAGAATCACTTTGGCTGCCATTTATAAAATCTATCTTAACTATCTTACACCTTATTTCGACGCGTTATGAAAATTGCCTAAAAAAGGAACTGTTACAATCATATTGTTTTGTTTTTCATTCATTTTTCATTCAATTAATATTGTTTTGCATCCAATAAAGCTAACAATAGCTATAATACATTTTATTTTAATTTGCAGGGTGTCTCCCATCAAGCCCCGCGACGTGGTGTCGGCGGAGGCCTACGTGCTGTTCTACGAGCTGGCGAGCTCCTCGCGCAACAACCACTCGTAGCGACCTGCACTCGCGAGGTTCGACGTTGTATGTGTATAGAGCTATATTTAATGTTGTATAGGAAGTTTGTGTATGATTTGTCCGTTACAGCGAGATTTTGACAGCTGTAGGTATCTCCATACATGGTAAGCTATAGCCCGTTTTACTAAACAGTTCCCTCGCTTAGGATGCTATTACGGCGTGACAGTAACATCTATCAACTGTAAAATGTCGGTACCAAACTTATTTCATGAAACGGTCTTGGTAATTTTCGGAAAATGTTTGGAGATATCAGCTATCAAAATTATCATGATAAATTGGGAAAAAAGCATCAGTGCAATTTGGCATGGAAAGATAGATTAAATAAGACCTCGCATTAACACATACCCCCGGTTCTTAGAACGACGATTTCTTTAACTCTATCGTAATATATCCGCGCTGTGATTGGCTGATATGTTTAAATTTACCAATGACAGCGCATATCAGTTGTTTTGACGGGAAAATTTAACTGATCGTCATTCTAGAAATCTGTAGCTCTGTTTATTATCCGGAATGGATGCGGGTGAATCCGCGGGGCGAAGGTAGTCTATAAATAACTTACATGTTATTATGGTAACTGGCGAGCAACATGCAATTAGTTATTTATTGATAACTTTGTGTAATATTAAAAGTTGGTTTTTAGAGACAAAGGTGTATTTGGCTTTAAAAGTTGATTTAAAGATGAAACTTATTTTTAACAAAAGTCATATGATAGAACATGAGAGGAATTATCATATCATATGATAGGTACTTCTTCAGAGAGTTTTCGTTTGTTCATAATATTATGTCTTTTACCTATAAATTAGAGAGCTCCATAGAAAAATTGAGAGTTAAAATAAGAGTTCCTATCTCTATTTTACCACCGCCAAAAAACCTTCGTCTCTAACATTGCACGAATACTTAATAAATTAACACATTAACTAGTCTTTAAAACTAACTAGGAACGCTTGCAGTGATATTAAAATAATAAAAACACATGTACTTTGGTATATTCATAATTTAATATACATATATTGCAATTAACAGATGCCACTATTGTAATAAACGAGAGTTGGTGTATACCTTTTTAACCGACTTCCAAAAAAAGGAGGTTATCAAGTCTTCTGAAAGTTTTTTTTTTGCTTATCAAATTAATTCAGATACTTTAAACACGCAGAAAATACAATATAAAACCTACTATTGCTCGGACCTTAGACTAGATATAATGAAAGAATTCGTCCTAACACTGTTTGTGCAGTGTCAAGCTTAATTATTATAAATATAAATAAATTTACAACAAAATTATAATTAGTAAATAAATTTAAATCGCATATACTAGTTATACATTAAAATTTCGTTGGTCAGTTAAAAATATACCTACAGATATTTCATATTTATTTATTTACAGAAGATAATGCTTATTTGTTCTATTGATAATATGAAAATAGTGAAGAAAATGTACAGTATTTTTACATCGTCATGTAGTTTTTTTATTTATGAATATTTATGTAAATTAATTTGATTTTGACTACACATATTGTGAGAAAAATCAGTCTGTAACAAATAAGGTGTGAAAACCTATGTTGGAAACGGTTTATGTCATTACAAATAAAATAAAAATGTGTGTTTTAAAATTGAGTATAATATGTAAAAGAATATACATATATTAGTTGAATTGTACCTACGGTATGTCTATATACAACATTAATTATGTAACTAATCTTGTGATTAGATATAATTTGTTCTTAAAGCAATATTCAAAAATGGGATTTATATTATTGTTTACAGCAACTATAGACTTTATTTACAATTACTTTGTTTACAGAATTAATGAAATGGATTGTTTGTATGAAAGTTTTTTTTTTTTTTTTTTTCAAAAAATAATTTCTTGTGGCAACTTTTTGAAAAAAAAATTGGTTTTTTAAATGTACCGGAGACTTAACATTAGCGACTTCACAGGATAAAGTGGCTTAACATGATATACAACTACGTTTGTTTTAAAACTAGGGAAGTCGTGAGCAAATCAGCAAATTGATCGCGAGGTCACGAAACTTGGATACATATTTACGGCAAAGCGATGTACAGTGTGTTGTCATATTTTAAACGGATCAAATTCCTCATGACTAACAATAACATTATTTATTAAATCTTCATTACTCTTTGTTTTAAACATTGTAATTTGTTTTGTTGCAGAACTTAAGTGCAAGATAGTGTATATCACCCGGACTTGCCCATAATAAAAAAAAATATGACGACACGGTAATGTTAAGTTTTTATTTTATTCTATTAAGGATGCCATTTTGAATCATTTGTCATTTATTTATTTAATAATTTATTGTTACTATTACTAAAAGTTGCATCTCGTAATACGGAGCTTTTTAATTGTTTTAGATAGAAATATTAATAATAATATATTCGTGTTACATTGATGATGATAATTATTGTTGGTTATTCATTATTTTTTGTCGTTTGTAAATTATGCATTTTACTACTTGCCGGTTGTGGGTAGAAGAAATCTTTTGTAGGTCCCAAATTACTTTAGTAACGATTTTATTGCATTTTTAAAAATATAACAATTAATTGAAAAATACAGATTTGGAAAATAGCGTAGATTGAAATGTGTTTTTTCTAAATTAAATTGCTTTTATACCATTGACCATCCAGTCTTGTTTTTAAACTGGTATAACTTGAATTCAATTTGATATTTTATGTAAAATTACGTCTCGAATATGAACACATTTTAATTACGAAATTAATCGGTAAAGTACGTTACTTGGTAAGTAATGTAATTATTTACCCTTACTTGTAAAACATGGTACAAAAGTTAATAAAAAAAATAATATATAACTAATGATGTAATGAACATTTGGTGTAAGAAGATATTTGATATTAGCAGAGAAGTTTTTGTGGGTATGTTTCAATAATTAAAGCCTTGCTTATAGTTTATACTAAACTTGTAGAAAGCAATTTTCAGCTGTCATTTTTTTTTTTCGCAAAAGAAAATTTTACCAAAGCCTCGCTTTGTTGATACTATTTGTAAAACAAGTGAACATACCCATGAATGTAAAATTTGTTAGACGTGCCTAGTGTTCAAAATGTTATTCTCTAAAATTTACTTAAGAGCTGTACTATTTTTCATTTATCTTTTTTCATTTTCAGTATTTCGCGTGGTAGACATTAAAAATGCCTTGTAATTTTTCGAATATGTACCTATGTATTTTGTCAATGTTTAATTACAAGTCAATTAACAAAATACGTATGTATTTATAACTTGATACATAGTGTGAGTAAAACAATTCGTAAGGAAGAGTTACAGTTGCTTTCCTTTTACATATATACTTATTTGCCATTGTCGTGTAAGACTTTATGCGATCACAATGTTTTAGTAATTTAATAATATATTATGGTGACTATATTCTCGCCGATTTAACAATGTCAATAGTCAGTTCTTCTCTTTTTAACACTATGAGAGAGAAAGAGACGAATCTATTGTGTCGGCGAGATACGGTCACTATGAAAAGTCATCACGCTGTATAATATAAACAGTGCGCAAAAATTACGGGAAACTAAATCACAAGTATCATAATATACAGGGTTATCTGTACAACACAAGAAATCAAGCAGGACTGGGTAGCTAACATTATACACATTTGAGCTATCACTTTTAAAAAATCACTAAATAATCATCTGCTCAATTCAATTCAAAAATTGCATTACTTTTTGACATAATGTTTGAAGAAAGTTTTTTTTGTGAATAGTTTATTCGAAAGTTTGGAAAAACAATAGACAAATTTAGTGTATGATGTCAGTTAACTACCTAGTCCTTGCGAAATAGCTGGTGTTTTTCAGATAATTCTGTGTAATGTAATATATTACTAAATGTGTTGCTGTCGATTGTTACATTTATGTACCATGAGTTTTGGAATTAACATTTTGGCCATGAATTTGCCTCATAAACTCCTGTAATTTACGCGCGCTGTGCGATATTAAAATATAAATTATTTTTATAATTAAGTGCGCTTTACGGGCATAGCACACTGAATTATCGGTAGCTCAGTATCTAGTGTCTCAGTATTATAAATGGTATTATTCTGCGAGTTGTCCATCATTTACTCGCGTAAACAATAAACTAGCAGCTCATTTTCTGACTTAATAAATAAGTCTGAAGGAAGTATATAGTGTGTTATGCCCTTTATTGATATGAGTGAGCAAGTTTTTTTAATAATAATTTTATTCAATTGTTGAGATTTTTTAGTATTTATTCCCTTCTTTTATATCACAAATGAATCTTAATTTTAACCAAAGAAACTTAAATTATGAAATGATAGTGAAATATTCTCTATAAGGCATTTTAATAATACGTTGTAGATGGGTCTTGTTATTAAGATGTCTTGTATTATAAATAAATTAATAATAGTACATTTATTGTAACAGTTGGGGCCCTGGCCGAGATTATTATTTATGTAAAATACGTAACAGATTTCTATCTATAGAAATATATATTTAAATGATTTAATTTTGACGAGTTTTATTTTGTTTCGTGTGTATAGGACTTCAAAGGTAGTAGTTGGTAACTTTTCTCAGATCAAAAACCTTGAAGAAAATACCTATAGGTATCTCGCAGATTACTTTCTATTACCGAGGCGATCATTTTTTAATTTTCGTTCTTCTACGCTCAACTAATTTGGATATTTTGTACGGATAGTGTTTGAGTCTATCTCAAACACTAGACTACAGGGCGCTTTTCATGATTATTTATGTGTATGTCATATAAAAACACCCATCGGTAAAAAAAACCACTGCTAACCCAGGTGGTGTCATATTTTTGGTATCGACTATGGATATGGTATAGGGTCTTGAGATTCGTTTAACCTACTTCTGGTTCCAACACAATGGGAGCAAATCTAGTATGTAATGTTGAGTTTATCTTTATAATTTTATGAGGGCAGTGTCTTTACAAATATGAAACACTTAGAACATCTTTCTTTATTTATTTATCGTATGGCATATTTTGTAATCTCTGCTTCATAGCTCGAGTGTTTTTAAATATATACGCAATCGCATCTGTGATTATGGTTTTAAAATCCTTAGAAAACCCTAAAGATAGTCTTGCTTTAGCCCATTATTTGTAGGCCCTACGTATAAATACGAAAGGTGGAAATTAAATGTGTTTTTAAGACACCATGCAGTCATCATTAGCATACAGTAAGTACCTATCAACTTTCTTATCTAAACCTAAACTTGGCATGATGTGACATCTAGCCGTAGAAGATCACTCGAAGCTGAAGTTGCAGTTCAAATTTGAACCCTTCAAAATAAAGATACTGAGGTTCAAATTTTGGTTGAATCTTGAATAAAATTCACCACGTTCAAGTGGTTTATCAACCCGTCGGTAGATGGCGCTGTTTAAAAATTTGCCCAGATCAATACAAACCTCTTTGAGAATGAAGATGTGCCCGTCAATGGGCCGATTCATATCTCTAAATTTGATAATGCGTACTTTATCAAGATATGATTTTTCAATACCCGTGTAATGTATGATACTTGATCTTTTTAAATAAATCGTTTTAAAATAAACGTGTACCTGAATAGAATTCAGTAACAGATAAGAATATTGTATTATAATACATAAGTACTTAATAATTGATCAAGTCGATAGTTTTTTTTTTGCTTTTATATACATGAAAGCCATGTACAATTAAGTAGCTTCATAATTATTATAATTCTTTATTTTGCCGATATTGTAAAATTAAGTATAATTTTGAATCTGGTTATTATGGTAAATATTGCAATTCATATGAGGAAATTTAATTCGTACAATTTTTAGGTTTATTCTGCCCTAAACATGGTTTAACAAGTTTAAGTTGCTATTGCGTACCTATATAACGAAAGAGATTTAAAAACTCATGCGTTCCCTTTGTTTAGTTCATAGAGCTGCGAAAATCGATATTTTCGGCTGACGTACGCCCCACACCGTCTAGCAATTTGAAATTGCCGCGTATGACGTCAGCCGTGACGCCTGACGTCACCAGCCACTCGCTTGACCAACATAGATCTACCCATCCCTATCTCTCTTGTGAAAAATGAATCGACGCGAATGAGACAGCACAACTCGCGTAAAGGTTGTGAATCGAGTTCTTTTTTTTATGATCGAGTGATGTTCAATAGAATCCATACGCATTGATAAGAGAAATGCTGATAAGCGATCCTGTCAAAGTTATTATGACGTATGCACCGTTATCATAGCGCTAAGTGAAGCCAGTAAAAGTAGTGTATTTGCCAAAATAGTGCAGATTTTTAAGTTGTTTGTCCATTAAATTTAGTTTGTTAATGAAATATTTGAGGCCGCGATTGAACGTCCCAAGGCGAATGACGTGAGCGACGGTGGCGCTGCTGCGGCAGGCGCGTAGAACTAAACAGTAGTCGAAAATCTCGCGATGGATTCTTAGCTCCAGGCCAATTTTCACGCGTTTTTCACGAAAATGGCCAGCAATGTGAAGCCGATGCACAAAAGCAAACACTTCCCAATAGACCAGCTAGTGTGCGTCGGCAACTATGAACTCGAAAAGACAATCGGGACGGGTAACTTCGCCGTTGTCAAACTGGCTACACATGTTATAACTAAGAGTAAGGTGCGTACCCATCGTCGTTTCGTCGCGTATTCCAGTGGTTTTAGTGTTTTATTAGTGTATATCACCTGGCGGAGTACATGGTGCGACGTATGCGTCGACTGTGTGCCCTGTTCCCTTGTTTATCTGGCTGCAAGTCTATGGATTTTTCCGCTCGACCGAAGGATTTCGGCAGCGCTACGCTCAGGTTTGCCAAAGTTTACACCAGAGAACCAGTTTCGTTTACAATCTGATGAATGTGGACGGAGAAAGAACGTGTTTTACAAAAAAATAACATTATGCGGTCTGTTCGCGAGCACTTGTTTATCACATTAGGTCCGTCTTACTGGCAGCTTTCTAATTTATCCGGATAACACTGGTCTTTTTGAATAAAAAAATAATAAACATATTCACATTCCAAATTCGAATTTCGCTTTTTTCCAAGGAAAATGTGTATGTTAACGCTTACCATTATTTTAAATGCTTAGTTACAAAATAGTATGACCTTCCTGCCAGCTTGGAGCATATTTCTTGTGATCATTATCAATTGAGTGCTGGTAGGTTGTTCGTCCTGAAGTCAATTAGGTATATGTAGCTACTCTTGTCATTGAAGGAGTTTATTTGTCTAATTATTTATTTCCTCAGATGGCCTGTGTAGTGTAGTCATTTAATTCTTGTTAGATTCTTATTGGCAACTTAAAAAGTGTTATTTCTGGTTTGAACCAGTTATTATATCAATTTACTTGCAGCACATATCACTGGATGGTATTGTCTATATTACATTAAATCTGTAGTAAAAATCCTTTTATGATTACCTATTGTGTGTAAGAAGACTTATGTAAATACATATTAAATAAACATAGTTACTTATTATATAGGTAGATAGTAGAATACTTAAAATGGCACTTAAACGTTATCATAGTCTTTCAAACTAGATACCAAAATGTTTATTGTATCTAAGTAGTAGGTATAAAACAAATTACCATTGTTTCTATTAGGTATATGTACATACCTACAAATTATTCACCATGTTTGAGGTCCACAAAATCTTAGGAAATGTGTCTCGGTGGAAGGGTTTAGGTGCCCACCACGATGTATCTGCCCAAGAGGACTCCCGTGACAAAATAAATATTTCATAATTGAGGTCATAGCATTCCAGAAAAATATATTTTGTGGGAGTGAAAGTAATTACAACATTCAATTGTTTTATCAAGTTTTGAAATTTGTATCACTCTCAGCCCATTTATAAACTTAAAGCTTAAACTTTAAAATGTTTTATAAAGAAAGAAGAAGATTAGGATGGATACTGAATGCACATAACACCCCAAGCAGTACCTATATCTGTGCAGGGCCTATCACCCCATGTTAAATGAATGTTTGCTTTGTAAAAACTTATGATATGGAATAAAGCAAATACAAGCTACAATTAACAAAAATAATCAAAATTAATTCAACCACTTATTAGTCCAATATTTTACCTGTTTCATTTGCTACCATAGTAAAAAAACTAAATTCATTACTTAAGTATGTAAACTACAAGTGATTACTTGACTTAACATTGTTTTGTTTATTTCACTCACTAAATTAACAATTAAGTACATACTTAAGTAGAGGAAAAACAAAACAATAAAAAAATCTAGGAGAGTCATTGATTAATTTTGTAATGATGTGTTAATTAAGTACCTACTTATTTACTAAAGTACATATTTCTTTATGAAATGTATTTACTGCACTTTATATATGTATTAGCCTTTGGTTAAGAGAACTCTGCTTGTTTTTTAATTTTCCTTACAATAGCGCAATGCTATCTTCCATCACAAGTTTTTACAAGATATGAGAATGAAAAATGCTTTCACTAAATGTTTTTTTTTACAAAAGAAGCTTGTAATTCATACTTATTTTAGGGAATATTTATTAGATTAAATTAGGTATGTTCTTATTGATAAAAAAATTATAAGTCGGTAGAAATTCTCCAATCTTCACATATAAGAGTAAATGTACCTATTTAGCTGATGGTCACTTCTTAAGTAGATAAAATTACACACTATATATTTCCGTTGCCATCCTTGATTAACTCTTGACACTAGAGTTGGCTACTCTTGATAAGAAGTGTTGGCTGTACTGAACGAAGTTGAGAGCAGTCAGTTCTAACTATATTAAAAAAATAGCCTTTATCCCCTTAAAAAACTAAATATTTACAATGTTTTCGATATGAAACTGTTTAAATTATTAAAATAAATTATGTGTAATATTATACTTGTATTATAAGGGCACCCAAGTACAGGTATAGGCCTCCTCCATTGCCTTCCAAGTAGTGTGGTCCCTAGCTAGTCAATTCCAGGTTACACCTGCAACCAGGGTAATGTCATCGCTCCACCTCTTTTGCCGTCCTCTTGTCCTAGTTCTGTCTCGTGGGTACCATTGGACCTTCCTCTCACTCCACCTATTGTCCACGGTTCGACATGTCCAGCCCACTTTCTGGCTGGAAACCATGTAAGTAATACCAAGAGAAAGAAGCATAAAATATCCTTAGTGAAAACTATAATCCCTTCATAAAATCAAATGATAATCAAAATTACATTTGCTACTAAGACACAATAACTATTGCTAAGTTAGGAGGCTTACTTAAATATTGAATAACTGATATTTTTTCCCAGTGGACTGGTTACAAACTTACAAACCAGACTGGGAGTAAGACATTATCAGAGAGAACATTTTGATAGAAAACTATTTTTTATCACCATTTTTTAGCACTGAAAATACCTAACAAAGTTAGTCAATAACACTAAACACTTTTCTGGCAGCCTAGTTTGAGATCCAGTCCTTCGAACACAGAGTTGATTGATAGTGGCTTTGGCAACCTAGTGAACAAATGCCAGACTGCTTTGAGGGTTTTTTTTAATAAAATAAGTAATATTTAATTCAAAGAACTTAGCTAATCAAGACCCATTATCCAATTTTAATATCAGTTATTAGGTCATTACCTAAGGCATATCCTTCTGTTTTATCTACCATGAATCATAAAAATGAACACAGTACTGAAAGTTTCCACGGAGCAATTAATATCTTACCTAACTATTTAAAATCTGGCCACCTGAGACAATAATATTGACATGAGAATATTTATTTGGCGGCAACACCAACAGTGTTTGTTGATGCTGGCAACACTTCAATGGGAGAATGTTTGTTTGTGTGTTCATCAGTACAGGGTTACTGGTAATGTGCTGGCAACTTTTCATGGACATATTTACTGAATATTTAAAATAACTAAGCAGACAAATTTGATTCTATTTTCTCTTTTGAATAGGAACATTAATTAAGAAAGGTATTTTATCAATTTTATCCCTACCTTTATTCACTCTTCACATTAAAGTGGCTAAACTGATTTAGAGAAAAAACATTACTTATTATAATAATTGAGTTTACTTACTTGTAATATGTTGCATTGAAATAAATCTCTATCTGGATTACCAAAAAATTACTATTTCTAACTCAAAACTATTTTATTTCACAAACATACCGCTAATCCACGTGTTATTATTATGTTATTAGATAATAATTATTCCAAAAATACATGTATTAGTTTAATACATTATTGTATTACATTGATGTATCAAAGTTTTACACTATACCTATCTATGTATTATAGAATTAATACCTACCTAAACTTGCCACAATACCCTGATATTTATCAGGCATAACAAACAACACAAGTAACATCTAACAACATCGTTAGTTCGTTCGTTTTAACATCTCAAGTAATTTAGACTATAGACATGTAGGTTATAGAGACCTATTTAGGTACCTATGCTAGACACTATCCGTTAACTGTGACTATCTCCATATTCATTCCGTGAAATAAAGAAAACTAAGAGTGAATATTTTATCTATATGACATAGAAATACCTTAAATATACATTATGTTATAGACATACGTACAAATTATCATAAAATGTCATCACTAAATACATTTTCAGTAGTTAATTGATAGGATCATAACATGAAACTTACCACACATCCCACATGGCCTTAAACTTCAGTGTATCTCAATACCCTACTTCTAGCCTATATAGGTTAAAAGTGCTAGGCATAAGCAGTCTATACTATTATATGTACTTATTAGGTAGCAGACCAAAATTTAATTGTAATTCACAATTAATCAATTGTAAGTAATTGTTAATAAATCTGGGTGAGGTCTGCACAAGATCAACACAGATAGCACATACAAAGGGATGCCTATACCCAGCAGTGGGATCCCAAGGGCTGTGGATGATGATGATGATGAAGTAATTGTTAAAACGACTAACTACTACTTTTTACAATTACAATTGATCAATTGTTAATTACCATTAAATTTTGCCCAACACTGCTAGGTAGTATGCTTAGTTCTGTGCATAAACTAAGTTACAGAGTAAGGGAGCGGCCAACTCTGGAAGTTATCATAGTTTTGAAACCGCACTAAGGGCCACTAACAGGGCTTAACAATGGTTGATGTCTGTGCATTATGTTTGTATTCATATTTTATTAACTATGGAAGTGTGTAAACCTATACCTACCTTATTTTTTTACACTTCTACTTTTCAGACTTATTTTGATCTCTGATTCAGCTAATAAGAAATTCCCACATGAGCCCTAGTGGTTGATGGTAGAGGCTGACATTGGCATAGAAATGACTCTCAATTCTAGAATTGACTGCTCTGTTAGCTTAGTTGGTAGTGGCTCTGCCTTCTAATCTAGGGGTTGCGGGTTCGATTCCCGCTTGACACAAGTATATATATGAATGAAAAAAATATATAATTACTTGTGTTGAGTCTGGTCGTTTCTATGTATAATAAGTATGTATTTACAAAAAAAGTATATATATAAGAATTATATCCGTTATCTAGTACTCACGACACAAGCGTTTGCTTAGTGTGGGGCTAGATGGCGCTGTGTGCAATGTCCCGTTTTTTTTTTATTGAGACTGCCACAAAACACAGATTAAGTAGATGCTTGGCATCAGATCATCAAGCATGCTCCATTCTAGACCATAACGATCCCTTACCACCAGGCATACTATGGTCAAATGCAAACCCATTCCATATAAAAAAACATCATCATCAATTTATAAAAGTCATGTTTAATTAACCTCAGCTTTAATACAAAAACCTAAGTTACTGAAAATTTAATTACGTATTGTGAATATGTACTTAAGTAATTTTAGTACAAAATGCTCATTTTTGAAAAAGAAAGAGAAAATATAAAATCTCAGAAAATCCTGATGCCCTATGGCATTAAACCTGCAATACTTACCTATATAATGTACTCAGGTTCTGTGTGACCCGCTAGGTATCCTATAGTATAAGCTATATACCTACAGTGACCTTTGCAAGGCCGGGGCCTGACCCCGCGCCGACCCTGTAGGACGCTGCAAGGATTCAATATTTCAAACTAACTAGCTTTTGCTCGCGGCTTCACGTTCAGCCTCAAAAATAATATTATTTATCTACTACTTCATAGATGTCATCACTACATAGTAACTATAAAGCAAAGTCTGTCCCGTATCTAATATGTACATGTATGTACTTAGATCTTTAAAACTACCCAACGGATCTTGGTGCACTTTTTTTAATTAAGTAAATAGTGTTTTAACAGGAAGGGTTTAAATATGTACTAGTGGGTGCTCGCAGCTTTACTCGCATGAAAAAGTAAAACTGCATTACCTATTCCACCCCTTTAAAAGTGGCATTTCCAAAAATCCTCTCCTAGCGGATGCCTGCCTACGTCATAACATCTACCTGCATGCCATATTTCAGCCCGATCCGTCCAGTGGTTTGAGCTGTGCGTTGATAGATCACTATATTAGTCAGTCAACTTTGAGTTTTATATATTTGGAAGATAAATAAATAATAATAATAAATATTTCGGGACATTCCACACAGCGATAATAATGCGTGCAAAACTGTGGCCAAAAGCTAGTTACCCATAGGTACAAAAAACCTTTACTCTATCAATTAAAAACCCCTCATCAAAATCTGTTGCTCAATATCAAAGATCTAAGCATATAAAGACAGACACACAGACGGTGGAAAACCACTTGGTTTTATACTATGTATGTAGTGATGTATAAGGCAACTAATCAAACAAGTTAGGTAATAGCTAGTATACTTAAGTACTAGATGATTGTGAACTTGGCAGTCAATAGTTACCTATGAATTTCGAAATTAATCATTAAGTACAACTTACGTTAACTTACTAAGCAAACTACTTAAGCTTTCAAACAAACAAATGCAGAATAATAGATAAATTAGTCAATCTATTTGAGAGATAAAGACCGATCATGTTCATCAAGTTCTGAATTGTAAAAAATATTAGTGCAACATTTCCCCTGACCTTTCCAGACCACTTTTCTTTACCGGCACCTGAGTAACATAGTTACAGGTAACATATAACATAGGTACTCCAATTTATTCATGCACCTAGTAAGTCTAAGAACTGAACTAGGGACATAAGTAACTACCTATATATTATACACCGTACAGGACATTACGCGAGTTACGTTCAATGCAAATCTTATGTAAAAGCCTTACTATTAACTACGTAATACGCTGAGCGCCACAAAAAGTAAAACCAATAACCGTAACCGCACTTTCCTGTAAAAACGAGAGTTTTTTTTACCGAAAGTGGTAAAAAGTGAAAAAGTGAGCACTGAGTGTACAAGGTCGAGTCATGGCTGGTCACTGACTTGGCCTTACTGGAGCTACCTCACGCTGCTATGCTATAAACTGTACATACATATAAACTGACCAACTACGACCATATAGCTATACTAACGTGCAGCATCTTAAGGCCACGATATTACACCCAAAAACGCTTTGCGCTTGGAAAAATGCCTACAGTTGCATTTTCGCATGCAACTCCACGCCATATTAACATGAAAGCAAGGGCGAGCATCGCGCGCATAGCTCCGGCCGACGAGTCTTGTCCACACGCAAACAATTTTGCACAATTTGAGCAGTTTTGCAGACGTTTTTGACGAAATAATTTCATATAAAATCAGCAATTCAGAATATTCTATTTATGGTTTTCTACTCCTCTAAATAATAAGATTACCTTTTAGATATAATTAAATTAATTAAAATTTCTGTACTACTTTTGAAAAAAAAGGTGAAAAATATTTCAAAACAACTATTTAAAAAAAAAAAACTATCGAGCAAAGGATAC
Source organism: Macaria liturata (assembly GCA_964023185.1). NCBI lineage: Eukaryota > Metazoa > Arthropoda > Insecta > Lepidoptera > Geometridae > Macaria > Macaria liturata. Next base: position 4,400,286 of record OZ026822.1, read on the forward strand.
GTAATCGTGTTTTGGCGTTTTTTTTTTAGTTATCTCTTGTACTCTTGTACAGTTAAACGTTTTTATAATGAATCCTATCTTATATCGCTTATGGCGTCGTGTAATCAAAATAGACTTTTCAACAATAAGATAAAATACAAAATCTTTAATATTTCAGTTTTCGAAATATAGCTGGCTTATTATACCATTAATTTATTTATAAAACATGAAAAAGAGTTTTTTGAGTTTTGCTCCTTTTCCGGTGAGTTACATTATGTTGGGCGCCCAGGTCCACGGAAGACACATGTCCTTGGATTTTATGGTGCTCAACTCTTCTATGTACTAGTCTTTTGTAATATTTGTAATAAAATCTGGGAATAAAGTACTTACACTACACTAGCCAAAGCCTACGTTTTCTCGACACGTCTCGTTGATTTTTTGAACCCTTACCCTTAATAACTCGGGTTTGGAACATATCCAATTTCCTTGATCTAAACTCTACTTAGAGTAAAGCTTAAAACTTAACCGATTCATGGTCCAAGTGACTGTTGTTGTGCGTAATGAAAAAGTTTAATCTACCCTTTTTTTCCTGCGAATTATTTTGGATCGAATATCCAAAGCAAGACTAAACTTGTTCGTATTGCGAATTTATAAGGAATAGGACCATTTTTTTTTTGTTGACAGCAGCGTTAATAAATATAAAAGCTAACTCTTAGTCAAATCAGCAGGCGTTAAGTCACGTCAGAGGCCTTTAGGGCTTTAAACTGCCCTAAAGGTCTCTGACTCTACTCTAAGGTTGTCCATTCTCATCCTTACTTTTTTAGTAGTTACAAAACCAAATTCAAGATACCGATACAAGGTTTTAGATTTTGAAGAGAACTCCCGCGTGTATATATTATCCTTGACACGGCAGCCCGCTTCATCCTTGGTAGATATTGAATAACAGCACGATACGACTATCCGTAGGTACTCAAGGTCCGTCTAGCCTTGCGCTCTATTTGCCTTTTTCACCTGCCCTTAAAAAGACGATCTTGGCTTCAAATTAATTAAGAGAAAGGTTATTATTTAGGAGTAAGTAGTACCTTACCTTTATAGAATTAGTTGCAAGTCTAGTTTATTCTAACGTTTTGTTTAACCAACTTCTAAACAGGTGAATTTTTGAAACGTAATCTTGTAATCATATTTCTATGTACAATGTACTTCATATCATATTACTGGGTATCGAAAGAACTCTTAAATACCCATAATTAGTTACTTAGTTCGTTTTCACTACTTAAATAGGTAGATACATACGTAATTGTGCTTTATATTTTCTTTGTTTTCAACAAATAACTAATAAGGAAGTTCCTATCGAGAATAGCTAATTTTCGTGATTTCTATTTCGCCAATTTTAAAATCCTAGTAAGAAAATTGTGATATTCCGGCTGAACCTTCATCCATATAAAATTTATTGTTTATCATAATTTCTCCTCGAGACTTCGTAAGTCCTAACGAAAAGGGTTCAAAGGACTGCTCAAGTTTTACCCTTTTTTTGGCTTCGAGGGAAAAAGTTATTTTCCCTTGGGCTTCGGCTCGGGAAATAAAGGAATATTGTCTAAAAGTTTACAGCAGTTTCTTTGCGAAATAAAAAAAAAGTACAAAAGCACGAAGCGGTACGCTTCTACCATTATTATACGTACCGCAAAGTTCCTCGCAAAATGCCAGCCTGACTCCCTGTTCCCCCACGCACTATAATCCAGCGATCTTCAAAGCGAGGGTGAATCGGTTTTTATCGGGTAAGCGCGCTCCATCTTAGCATATCCTTTGCTTACCATCAGGCAAACTATGGGCAAGGGCAAACCCGTATTAGTTTAAAACAAAGGGAGAAAAAACAGCAGTGGAAGTGCTTCAGACATGGCTGGATTCACCAATATCTAATATCTACTTACAGTCTAAATAATGAAATCCATGGCTTATCCGCAGTCGCGTGTAAAAAAAAAGTAAGCGGGTATAGTTACTAGCTATTTTACTATTTCTGTATTGTTGCTTAGATCTATCTATTCACGACCCTCAGTAATGAGGACTACGACGCAAGAAGGAGGAGCTTAGATCTAGTACACCGTGCGGAATTTTGTATTAATTTGATTTGCATTGACATAAAAAAAATAGAGTAGAGACCACTTTTCTCCGTCTATAAGTTTCTATTATTGGCAGACAATGATAACTAAAGTAAATTTTCAATTCGTCATTACAGTCGCTAATATGGCTTATCGATTGTCGTAATAACTAATGAGCTGAGTTATAGCTTAATGACCAATCAAACTTAAATCTACGATTGTTTGATAGCATGTGATAACGACACCTCGCCTGTTAGTATGATTGTTATCTAGTGCGGTATTGTATTGTGCTGATAATAATGATAGACATGGTTATAACGTGACCATTATCTATTTCCGTACGAAGCTATATCATTGGTTAAATCTGGTGAAATCTCGGTGTAACTGGTGGAAGAAGAAATGAGTAATTCTTATCTTCTTTCAATTTTCTTAAAAGAATTTGATAGAATTGAAATGTACCGCCCTCTATTGCATGAGTTGAGCGTATGAGATCGATTTGATTTGGACGTATGAGAAAAGGTTTCGTCAAAATCTATCTCTAGTTAATTCCAATCTCTACAATTTACTAACAGAGCTTAACAGAAACTACAGCAATAGCTAATAGCGCAAATTTGATTTTTATACGTAACATAAAACACATCTGAGTAACTATTACACAATGGGGACTTTAGTTTAATTACGCGGTTCTTTTTGATATGATCTGATTTATACCAATTTTTAACACGTTAGCAATTATTCTAGATAAAAGATAATGAATCTTTATTGATACTGTAAAGGTGCAACTTACATAGTATATATAAATACTTATTGAATGCTACACAAATTACAATAATATATATCTTTTTTAAATTTTTATTACGGTGAGCTTTAATAAAAAAAATTACAAGGTACAATGTCTAGTAAATATTTGTTACTTATTAAAATCATGTCAAACTTAATTTGTACCTATATAATAATGTAAATGTTTCAACTTAAATAAATCTACTTAACGTTTGCTGGACCTCGTTCCTTCTCGTTAGGCATTCTAAGCTACAATAATTTATATACTTTGCGCATAACTTTAGTACTTACTTTAGTTTTAACGATTTCTTAATTCTGTTTCAGGTTGCAATAAAAATAATAGACAAATCTCGGCTAGATGAAGACAACTTGAAGAAAACGTTCCGCGAGATCGCGATTATGAAACGACTCAGGCATCCGCACATAGTTAGGTTATATCAGGTAAGAATATAATTAAACTGAATATGTTATATGATATATTATTTTTACTTTTGACAGTAAGACGTATTCCGAGACTTTGCACACAGCGCCGTCTAGCCCCACACTAACCAATCGCTTGTAGCGTGGCTACTTTCTAGATAACGGATATAATACTTACATATATACTTTTTAATACTTCCTATCTCAATTTCATATTCAGGCCTTCAAATCTAGAGTTAATAAGTATCTTCTAGGTAAGCGTGTTACACCCTAGGCGCAAGCAATGCTTAACATTAGGCAGGCTATAGCCAAACGCAAACTTATCACACTTAAAAAATGTAGTTAGCTAGATAAATAAATAAATAGATAAATAAATAAATAGCTAAAATATAATAAAGCAGTGGTTAACTCTGGCGGCGACATGTTTTAAACCACTTTTTAAAGTAGATTAAATTAACGAACAGACGAGACATATTATAATAATTCTAAACCCGCTATTTTTAGTGTTCCAGTCAATAAACTTGGTTTTGCACATTTCAGGTTATGGAAAGTGATCACACGATATATTTAGTAACAGAATATGCACCGAACGGAGAAATATTCGGTAAGTTTTCACAGCTTTTATAACGTTAACTAATTAACTCATACAAAGTATATTTAAATGGTTTGCCAAAGACACATTTTGCAATTTAAGTTTTTATATATAGATAGATAGATAGATATACACTTTATTAAAAACACCAGCACAATACAGAAATTTACATAAAAATATTAAAACTTAAGCCTAGTAGTCTTAACTATATATATGAATTATTTTTTTGATTAAACGTTTTGGTAAATCACCGTTTTGAACTTTTATGAAATCAAACTAAAAGGAATTCCGTCTTCCGCGAATATCAGTCAAGGTTAAAGGAAACGAAAAATCTCCAAAAGGTTTTTAATTTTTTACTTTTTACTCTAAAACTACAAAAAACAACAATTACTTGCCAGCATATTATGGTTGATAAATCTTAATCTTTATTATGTTTTTTTTTCAAATGTTATCACTTGTTAATTATTATTTTGTCACTCTGTTTGTTTATTTGTGTTGTTGATATTATAAGCAGGGAGAAGCCATCGGCTCCCAAGACACAGTGCAAAACTAGTTCGGGAGGCTTTGGACTCCAATATCTTTTTGTTAAACTAATTATCCAAAATAAACAAATTTTATTTTATTTATATAATATACGGTTTCTTACCCGCATATCCATTATAAATTATATATTTTGTTCCTCCCCTAGATCACCTAGTATCCCGAGGTCGTATGCCAGAACACGATGCGGCGCGATCGTTCAGTCAAATGGTCTCAGCTGTGGGATACCTACATTCAAGGGGCATCGTGCATCGAGACCTTAAGGCGGAGAACCTACTGCTTGATAACCAAATGAACATCAAGGTAACAGGGCCACTTTCATACAAACTTGTCTTAGGTCCCATCGTCTTAGTACGGCTAGTCGATAAAAAAGGCCTAACGTCAGCTCTAGTTGAGATCGAGCTGATGATGATACCTACGATTGACCTAGGTCTAGGCCCTAGACTATTGCAAGTACATGAGTCAGCCATCCAAGCGCTGGATGCAAGAACATTTATAGCTTAGCTGTGCTAATCCGGAACAAATATCGTAGTCCGTCCGTAGTATTCACAGTGAGTTGTTTCTGGAAGTAACTTTTCATTCTAAGTTGGACTTTATCTTAAAACCTTACAGTACATTTTCCCCCGCAGCTGGCAGACTTCGGGTTCAGTAACGAGTACAGCGCTGGCTCTCCCCTGGCCACGTGGTGTGGCTCCCCGCCGTACGCAGCGCCGGAACTGTTCGAGGGACGGCGGTACGACGGACCTAAGGCTGATATATGGGTGAGAAACCATTTATAATTACTCTATTGAATTAAACATAAACATATCTTTATTTTGCAGAATATTTATTAATTTATTTATCCATATATTTTTATATATTTTTTTTATGGGCGAGCAGCAAATTGCTGATGTGCCCATATCACATTGTGTCAAAATTGTTTTATATAGTCCACACAAAGTTCAAAATTGTACGATATGATCACAAGTTAACAAGAGATACAGTGAGATATACAGTGTTTTTACTTAATGGTGCCTTGCCCTCTGCACTAGGCGCACCTGTGTCGCGGAGGGTAGTTGCTTAGCGTCCGGACTGTTACTGTCGCAATTGCAGGGAAGTCGACCTTAAACCAATTTTGATGCTGCCATTACAGATAATTTAGAATTTATTTTATAACTAGTGTCAGGATAGCCTATCACGCTCTCAGTAGGCTTATAATGCGCAACACGAGATGATTATCTCGTGGTTTTGGTCGAGAATTATAGAGATGTTTCTATATCTCTACTCTCTACCAGTGCTAACATACGGGCCCGTATTTACGTCGACATGGAGCGTCACAATATTACATATGTAGATACTAGATAACGGATATAATACATACATATACATATGTATGTATTATATCCGTTATCTAGTATCCATGATACAAACGTAAGCTTAGTGTGGGGCTAGATGGCGCTGTGAGATATGTCCTGAAATATTTATTAATTATTTATTTTTTTGTATTTCGTACGTTGTAGTTGACAAAGTACTCTGCGTCTCGACACGAGATCAACTCGATGTTATGTATCATAAGCCTGCAAGAATCGGGGCTCTATAATGTATAAAAAACACGACGATACGTCGCTCCGTTGCAGCGTAAACGCTGAACAAACCGACCAACCAGCTTTTGTATAACTTCGATAACACCATGTTTGAATTTGTGAAATAATGTACAATACAGTATTGTAAAGCTGTTGCTTATATTTGCAACCACGATTAGACGATTTAGCATTCTAACCTATTACGTGATATTTAAACCAAAGGTCGTAGGTTCAAGTCCCACTTAGAGTTATAAATTTTGCTTTATTTTATTTTACATTTTAACAATAGTAATTTTAGGATGTTGTTTCATTGTGGAAATCCATTGTAGATGAACTCTGTATGAACTCGTTTTCAATAGTCCTTTTTATTGAATTGAATCTGTGGAAGAAGTCATAACCCTCAGTTATGAGGAAGACGACCACGGAGATGTCGGTATTTTTTAATATATTTTTTAATTCCAGTCTCTAGGAGTAGTCCTGTACGTGTTAGTATGCGGAGCGCTTCCGTTCGACGGAGGTACACTGCATGAGCTGAGGAGCGTCGTGCTGAGTGGGAAGTTCCGAATACCTTACTTTATGAGCCAAGGTAAATGAGTTCTGTAAATAATACACAATATCCTATAATATAATAAATAACAATAGCAAGCATATTTAGCAAACCTCTCTAATTCGCCGCTAGAGTCGCTAGTGTAGCGTAAGAAATGACAAAGGTCAATAAAAATACACCTACTGCCAATGTGACTGAATTAAGAGCCTATCTATTCAAGTTCCACAAGTGCTTTCCATTTCGCCATTTATTGATGTATCCCTGGAACTAACATGCAACCTGTCTTACCGACACGACTGTATTGCAGAATGCGAGAACTTGATCCGGCACATGTTGGTGGTGGAGCCCGAGAAGCGACTCACGCTGCGAGGCGTCGCCAGGCACCGGTGGCTGCAGCAGCACCAGCCACATGGTAAGTACTCTCTCCCTTTATCTGTATCTCTTTATTTCTCTCTGTGTCCTCTCTTTGTCACTTTCAGTCATATATTTATATAAGGCATCAACTCAGATTGGACATGGCTTACGAATATCGTCAATAGCGAAGTCGATTATCTCCCACTACTGAGCCGGTTCTGAGCTATGAATAGTTACAAAATTAAAAATATTTCGGGAAATTTCACACAGCGCCATCTAGCCCCATACGCAAACGCTTGTTTCATGGGTTTTATACCGGATATAATACTGAAATGACCCAATTACTTCTACATGCCTTTTTTTAACTTGACGTGTATCCAAAAAGAAAGTTCAACTTCTCTTAAATGGCTTCGGCAATTTTGCCAGTTAAACACGTAGTTACGTAACGAAAATACTAAAAACCAAACGCTAAAAGGAGAAAAAGAAGGTTATCGAGGGTTTTTTTAAATTTTGCCTTCTTTTCCCAGACGTCTCAGTGGAGGTGTCGTCGGGCGGGTGCAGCTGCCACCCCGCGGGCGGCGCGCCGGAGGCGGCCAGCGGACACCACGACACGGTGCTGGCACACATGCTCACCATACCCGGCCTCACGCACACACACATACAGCAGGTAACTTACCTAAATAAATAAATAAACGAAAAGTTTATTTGTCTGTTTACAATTCAAGAAACTTAACATTGGGTTAAATTAACTAATTCATTAATTAAACTTAAATAATTTTGATATACAATCTATCTGGTATGCGCACTAGTTACAAAACTGTATTGCGCACACCAGGTTTGTATATGTGTGTGTGTGTGAGTGTGTGTATATTAATGAGAGTGTGAGTGTATGTATGTCTGATATAGTGTATTTGCGGATATAATTAGGTACCTAATAAGTAAGCACAACGTAGCATTCCATTTTGGGTGTTTCCGTGGGTCGGATGACACGTTAAATTGTAGGTCCCGCCTGTTAGCCTATTACGGCAGTCGTTAAGCCATTTCAGAGGCCCTTAGGGCGGCTTGATAAACTCTCGGCACCAGAGTTGGCCACTCTCATTCGATAAGAAGACGAAGAAGGTGAAAATCATTCCATCCTTTTCACACTAAAGGAGGAGCTGTATTATGCGAGAAGGATTGAAAGATTTTCGCAGATATTTATTAATGTCTTGTTATGAACTGGGTTTGCTACTACTGAGCTATCTTTATTCTTTTGTTACAAACTTATTTGGTTTGGCATAATATCATCTTATGTATGAACTGCCATTTTATTACTTTGAAAAAACCGTACACATATTGGTCCTTCGAGCCGGATCCGAATAATATACAGTCTTTGTAATCTAAAATTATCATATTCGAGTATCGCTTTCAAGCGCCAGAAAAAAAGATCAAATTGCTATAACCGTACTATTTCCATTTGCAGGCAGTCCAAGAGCAGAGGTTCGATCACATATCGGCGATATACCATCTACTGATGGACAAATTACTGCAGCGGACCAGTGCAAGGAATAGCTTGCAGCACGGTAAATACAACCTTAACACTATTGATATAAGTGACATATTCCTTTGATAAGTGAATGATTTGGTAAACTTGTGATTGTTTTGCATACAAGTAAGGTATAGCTAGAAATATCTTTAAAAAAGAACCGGTTCTGTTAGGAAAGCATGATCCATCTTAGGACATACATAGACATACATTGTTTACCATCAGGTAAACTAAGGTACAAATCTGTTTTAGTAAACAAAATAATCACGTTTACTCATCTAACTGTTTATAACTATATCTATGCAGTGAAAGTGCTGGAAACTTATAATAAGCAACTCGATTAGTAATAGTGCGACGGGCCAAACAGTAGAATCTTTATCATAATGGTCGCTTTTAAATATTCTGCAATCTTAAGTTCAATCTAACTTTATATCTAGGCACGACACAAATGACTGCATCAATACGTAACAGTTTTAGCCAAGCGTAGGTTTATACATCGTAAACACAGATTTAAAGGGTTTTGATTCAACGGTTAATTTACCGTTATTTTACTAGCGATCTTCAAGTTTATGTTGTTAATTCCAGATTCTTTGGAGTCGAGCACGGGCCAGCCGCTTGATCTCACTAGTTGTAAGGTAAATATTTACTTAAAACACTATCTTAGTAGTATACTAGTTTTATTGATCGATAAACCACAAAGTAATATGGTTTTTTTGTGACTTTTAGCCAGATTTTTTATCACACCTGCCTTATTGATGATCTAAAATAGCCTTGTATTGTGTCATCACATAAATATTAGTTATTCCGTTCTAATTGAATGAAAACCCCTGGTTGATGTATAATCATGTCGACAACAGTCATCTCGTAAGTTTCATAAAAACGGCACTTTCTAAGTAAAATGAAACTGGAGAAATATAAAACACTGCATATTTCTTCAGAGCTTCATTTACAATGGATTTCCGCAAAGTAACGCCTGATTCAATATCATATCTACTTTTTGAGTCGGTTATTTTTTTTTACAAATTACCACTTGGGGATTTATATTTCCCATAGGGAGCCAAGTTGATTGAGTCGATTTATTGTTTCGTTAATATTTGTGAATTTTCAGAACACATCAGAACAGATGGAAGCCGAAGAGTCGAACCCGGTGGAGTTGCCTCTCGGCCCTCTACTGGCGGAGCCACCAGAGTACCTCACCGACACACAACATAACTTGGAGAAGGTATATTATAGTCAATATAATAACATTTTCTGTAGTATTGAAGAACTAAACCATAAATTAAAACTTGATGTCAGATAACAAGCTACCAACAACTAAAATCTACTTATTGGCAGAGTTTGTATATCAGCATCTACTGCTTAAAATTTACTTTTACCTATTCAGATCTATGAATATATCGCGCATTTATTTGTTGACAGTAAATTTGTCTTTATCTATACATAGCTCAGGGCAAGTACTAAAGCGATACTGTTTGTATGTTGATCTCTACTAGTCCTTACATAAATAAATTATAAAAAAGAAAGAAAATTATTTATTTACAGAAGAATTACACGTTTAAATGTAGGCATGTAAACAAAACCTTAAAACTAATAAAATAATTAATCTACCTATTTTTTATGTATATTTTATTATTCTACGATAAAAAGTCTTAGCGGAAGATTTTAGTAGGAAGGTAGGTATGTAACATATATGGAAAAATGGACATAAAACTTAAAATCACTGTCCTAATCGCTAAAATCGTATCTTATACTCGTTGCTTCTTTCTAATATTTATTGCCTTTTGTTTCAGTTCGGGTCCTGCTGCTGGGAAGAGAGCACCGGGTGCGCGGGCGCAGCCCCCGGCGCCTCGCCCGCCGCGCGGCGGCACACGGTCGGACCTGGGGACTGCCGGCACACGCAGGTCAGACTCGCTTGTCTGTTACAGCTGTAGCGAGTTTTGGGTTACAAACCCTAGTGTGGCGTAATACAAGAGAAAAAGTAAAAAAAATAATCAATAAAAGATGAAGATAAAGAATCTTTATTGATACTGTAAAGTTGCAATATACATATAAGTGCTCATATCATAGAATATGCCACACAAATTACAATATCTCGTCAAGTTTTATTCAAAACAAGTTACAAGACACATAGGGAATTAAAAGTAACGAATTAAAAACTAAACCTTACAATAAACATAAAACAACAATAAATAAAAAAAAAATAAAAAATATATTATCTTGTCAAATTGACTTTACTTAATACATTTAGATTTGTTAAAAATTCTCATGTTAAGTTTTAGTATAAAAATATTTTAAATTTTTGTTTTGAAAATAGAATAAAAGAAAATGTTAATATTGATGAAACACTTTCATGGAATCCTTTTCTGGAATCATTTACAGAATAGATAAAATACCGGGAGAATGTGTGCACTCCAGTATATACTTAAACTTATATCGGAGCTGTATGAAATGTTTCGAATTTTTATAAATGTATTTATAATAAAAATCACATAATTTTGTATAAAATTATTGAATTTCAATGTATGGACGCTAACGTAAACATGTGTGTACTTGCAGGGCAGCGAGCTGGGAGTGTGTGCGGCCGCCTCCGCGGACTTGCGGCCCTCCACTCTCTACGTCACTTCGCATTATAATGTAAGTCTAAATATATACAACTCAAAGGTGACTGACTGACTGATATAATGATCTATCAACGCACAGCCCAAACCACTGAACGGATTGGGTTGAAATTTGGAGTGAAGGTAGATGTTATGACATGAAAGGATTTTTGGAAATGCCACATTTAAAGGGATGAAATAGGGGATGCAAGTTTTTCTTCTACAGCTTGGTTGATGTACCTTGTTGGATAGCTGATGAAACTTAGATATTTTAAGCACATCTGTAGAACAGACGCCATATTTTTTTAAGTATCTTAGAAAGAAAAATGGGCATTCTAAATTTTGATTATTTTTTCAATGTTTTAAATGTCCACAACTAATTATTTATTCATATTATATGTACAATATTGATTATTGAGACAATGAAGCATCTTATTGTACTTTAAAAATATCCATAATAGTAATAATAAGACTAACAAATTTCTAAATATCTAAGCTGATATCCGAAAATCTGGTATTTTTTGGAAAATACAATAAAATTCAAATATCTCACAAAAACACTTAGGCTTTAGCTAGGGTGTTTCATAGAAAAAATCAATCGGAAACAATGTAAACTACACGCCATTAACTGGAATAGGTCGACTTAACCAGTAACCCTGTATATATTCCTCAGAACGGCGGCGGCAACGGGCCGGTGTCGCTGCTGCCCAACACGAACCTGGCGGCCAAGCTGCCGGCCGTGCAGCACGCGCCGCCCGCCTACTTCAGCGTCAAGGACCAGCACCTGCTCAAACCACCCATAGCCATGCAGACACACTGTAAGATAATTTAAATTCATTTATTGGTCTGCGAAACATGGGTATGTCGCAGGCATCTGGTAGGATATGCTATTCGATTGAATGACTAGCGGATTCATATAATGACGACATATTTATTTTATTTTGTTTGGTACAGTCACAGACAATCAGTTCTAAATATATAACACTTTTAAGAATAATATTAAACTAAGAGTCCAATTACGACTATACACAGCGTTGTAATTGATTTAATTGAATGACTACGGCCAAACGTTGATTGAACAATCGTCACTAAACGTTCAACTAGCGTATTATGTATAACATAGCTCTTTTAAGAGAGCGAACATAAAATCAGTGAAGTTATCGAAATTTACTTCATTTTTTGGTTTTGGGTGCTTATAAAAAAAATCTAGCCTACTGTAGTTTTGGTGGTTATATAAAAAAAATCTAACCTTTTTTTTAACAATTTTTCTTCAGTATTGAATCTAGAACAAAAACGGCTAATCTATATAAATATTGTTATCCGAACTATTTTATAGCAGCTGTGTATATGTACCTTCGTTCAAAGGCTTAGTTAAAACATGTCCTATTATTCCAGCGTCTACATTCGGTCGGAGGGCGTCAGACGGCGGCGCGCACGTGCCGCGAGGGAGGGAGAGAGCATGCTGTCACTCAGCTCCGCCGCATCATGTGAGTATATAACAAGAAAATTATAAACAATAAAAAAATAGAACACATCTTATCATCCTATCTCCCTGTTCCCCGCGGAATATAATCTTGCCATCTTCAAAGCGAGAGTGAATCGGTTCTTACTGGATAAACACGCTCCATCCTGTACCGTGATGATTGCTGACCATCAGGCGAATTACGGTCAAGTGCAAACCCATACCTTGTTAAAAAAATCTCATCATACCTATTCCAGCAGGGCATGGAAAAAAAGAGATATCCGTAGGATGTTTTACGAATGACTATGATCTACCAATCAAAATAATGACTATGATCCAACAATCGTAATACTCGTAGTTCCAAGAGCTATGATTGATCTTGTTTTCGAGTGAATATTTCCCGAATATGTGAAATAGGTTTCTTCTAAGCAAGCGTGCTACATCTCAGACTACAGTGGTGCTTAACATAAGGCAGGCTGTAGTCAAGCGTAAGCCTATTTCGCGATTTAAAAAAACAAGAGTGTTTCATAGATTCAGGCGGATGTTAATTTTGTCTATGTTTATACTAAAATAAAATTGCTAATGATATGCATAACTTTTTATAATTAACTACAATTATTGATATATATTTTCAGGTCTCAGACAGCGGGTCCGGGTCCCGAGGGGAAGGGGACACGCCCGGGGAGGGGGGTGAGGACTACAACACTAACTTATGCAGGTGACTATATTAACATTAAGAAATAAAACCATTTTTTAGATAACAATAAATTACTAATACCTATTTATTTTCTTACCTTAAAGCTAACTTAATTAACAGATATTTGCATTTGATTTAAATTTACCTTATACCAGTGTTACCAGTGGCTACTGCACTAGGTATCCCTATATTATTATTGTAAATTATAATAAAACATCTCTTAAGAATATTCGAAGAATGAAATATATGAAATAGACAAACAAAAAAAATGTGATGAAAATACTCGTCTTACTGATCTCAAGACCATACCTTAATAACTGCTATTACAGGAACGACTAGTAATATTAAATTGTACTGGGTTATATTTATCTATTTACTGGTTAATTAACTATATCTATTGTTATGTTTACTAGGTACATGGTGACCCGAGGTTCCAGCAAAAGACACACCGTGACGTCACCTGAAGACGCACACAACAACACACACACCAACACCGTGAGTATACCTATACATAAAAATAATAAATACTTCAGGACATATCACACAGCGCCATCTAGCCCCATACCAGGGCACTCGTATGTTCAAACAGAAACGCGCCACGCTATCGAAATACGTTCGCAGCGGACGTTCGTAACCCACGCGCAAGCCAAATTAATACTTAACGTAACGCTTTACAGTTTATATTTCACTGCATACGGTTCGATTCTCTCAAAGCTATCATGGTTGCCATTATGAATGTAGATTAGGTACAAAAAGGTAAAATTGTATTATTTTAGTGTTATAATTAATCAATGGTTAATTATTATTTGATAAATTAATACGTTATCAGTAATTTTTTTGTATGTGTTATTATAACAAAATATTTACAAACCTTTTTCTTAGATATTTACTAAATTAAGCCTGTTTCTCTCGAATTCGACTCTAAATTGCTTATATAAGTACCTAGATATAGTTACTGATAAAATTCAAATTCATTTTTATATTTTGGCGACGCGGTCAGCGAGCGAGTGATGTGCCGTTTGACACACGACTGTCGAGCGTACTTTACTGTGCCCTCCGCTCGCTGCGTGTTCGAAACAGGGAGATAGGTTTCTGTTGTATTATTTATTCTGTGCCCATACTAAGCTTACGCTTGTATCATGGGTACTAGATAACGGATATAATACATATATACTTTTCTTTTGTATTTTAATATACTATACATTATACATAATATGTACTTACTTCAGTTCATCATCATCATCTATAGCTGGTTTAACCGACTGCTGGTACAAGCCCCTCTTTTCGTGGCTGTTCACTCGATCCTGTCCAATCCTATTACATTACTTACTGCTTCACGTCATTTGAGAAATAAGATATTTCAACGATAGTGTTACGTCGATTTGAACTTGCCACCATTCTGGTTTTTTTGATTCAGATTCTTTTATTGTCAGTTATGCTATATTTGGAAAATGATGAAAACGTATACAATATAATCAATCATTATCTAGAGTATTACAAAAGCTACTACTTAGGTATATTGTAGGTCATCATTCTCAATTAACTGCTTTTAAATAAATAAATAAAACATCCTACAATATTTCCTTCCATATTCCAGGCCAGTCCCTCCCCAGGGTCCACCTCCAGTCTTCGGGTGAGAAGAACTGGTCTCCTCACCGTCACGGAGCGCCCGCCCGGTGAGTGCACACTACTGCTTGTATAGTAGTAGTACTTGTAGGTACCTAGTAGTTGTTTAGATGTTGTGTTTAACTGGTCTATTTGTGATGGGGTATTTTTTTTAGAGCCAACTTGATACCGTAAATAATTGTCTATTTTTGATATGTATTGTTTTACTTTTTACATTGTGTTTGAAACAATTTAATACATAAATTTTACAAGCCGTGTTGGTGCATTGGTTAAAACCTGAAGTATTTGAATAGCCATCAAAAGTAAAAATACAAGTCAGTACTTGTATTTTTCTTTTGATAGTTTTACCTGTTGATACAGTTTTAAGCGATATCAATTTCATGAATAGACCATTTAAATAAATGCTTTGCTTGTAATTTTTTTGCCGGATGTTTCTTGAAAACTATTTTTATCGATTTTTATGATTGCTTTTGCTGTAATAGCTTTAGAATATAGTTTGAGTACAGATTTATATGTGTATGTTAACAAAAGTATGTTATTTACCTATGAATAGAATTTGTAAATTCGATTGTAAATCTTTGCTCAATCTATCTATAACATTTTGATGTTTTAGGCTTTGTTAATTTTGTTCTTATTTATTTGAAATGTTTTCTATTTTACTTTATCAATAAAAAGGTGAAACAAAAAACATTGTAGTTTCTATTAGGGTCACAGAAAGCAGCATGTTGCCAGCATCTTTGTTTTTTCGCTAATTTATGTTCTTTTTTTCGCTCACAATTATTTAGTCATAAGTCCTGAACTAGTGATGGAGGTCGAAGCTCGGATGAAGAGGGACTACCTTCCACCTTCTATCCAGAACAGCTACCAGCCAGGACCCAACCAGCCCCCAAGTCCGGGTACCCCCGGGTACAGCCAAAATCAAGGATCAATCACATCCGGGACACCAAGTTACAACCAAAACCAAGCATTTAGTCAAAACCAAGGATCTATTATGGCTGGGACAAGCAACCAGAACCAGGGCTCTATGACCGCTGGAACTCTAAGCTACCAACAAAATCAAGCATCCACTTCTAACTTCAATCAGAACCAATCACAAGGAATTAATTATAACCAAAATCAATCAATGACAGGAGTTCCCAACTTCAGCCAAAATCAAAACACGATGGCGTATGGAAATAATTATAATCAAAATACAGGATCAATCACATCGGGGACATCAAACTTTAATCAAAATCCGGGATCTATAACGGCTGGGACCCCCAGCTACAGCCAAAATCCAGGGTCGATAATGGCAGGGACCGCTAACCAGAGTCAGAACCCAGGGTCAATAACTGCCGGGACACCGTTCAATCAGAATCAAGCTTCCATAACCAGCGGAGCACCAAACTTTACTCAAAATCAAAATCCTGGGACCCCTGGGCCGTCAAATTACAATCAAAACCAGGGATCTATCTTATCTGGAATTCCAGCTTTTAGTCAAAATCAAGGATCAATTACAGCTGGAACTTCGAGCTATAACCAAAGCCAAAGCAATCCAAAACAGAGACTAGAAACAATACCCCAAGGGTCCATGATTGGCTCGCCTAAAGGGTCGATAATGACCGGGACACCGATGAGTCCTACCATGTCTTCCTTTGGAAACAATAATGTGTTCACAAATCCCGGTGGATCAGCACCTTCGGGTCCGAGTCAAGGATCTATCATGAGCGGCACACCATTAGGAAATTTAGATAATTATACGAATTATAGTCCAAATTTAGGAACAGGAAACGTAACGGCTGGTAGTCCAAATAACAATTTTCCCAGCAATTTCGGGACGAACAACAATTTCGTAGCGCAAAACACCAATTTTGGCACAACTTCGAATACTTTCGGCCAGATAACCGGAATGAATACGCAGAACTTTGCTTCCAACACAAGTAGTAAATTTGGTACCGGAACTACTAATTTTGGATCTATAACCTCTGGCACGCCGATGATAAACAACTTCCAGAATCTGAACATACAAGGGAATAACAACATGCCTTCAGGGTCAATCACGGCAGGCACTCCTGTGCAAAGCAACTTTAGTGCCCCAGGTACAAATTTTGGAGCTCCTACGTCCAATTTTGGTGCCAGCCAACAAAACTTTAGTCCCAGCCAGTCGAATTATAGTCCCAGCCAGGCGAATTATGGTCCCAGTCAATCGAGTTTTGGGCCGTCAAGTCCCAATTATGGAATGAATCAGTATACGAGCACAAGACAGAGAAAGAACTCCGGACCACAGCGAGTGAGGTTGCAAACCTTGGCTACTGTACAGGAAATGGGTAATTTTTGTTTTTTATTTTTATTTCATTGGGTTATTGGTCAGGCTTTTGGGTCTATTTAAAACTTCATACAGGCTATGAGTCATGGATCTGATAAAGGATAGTTCTAAATTACACATAATTATATCAATTCTTCATCGTTTTATAGTAATTGGTGGCGGAAATTTACCAACAGTAAGAAACTTGTCATCATAAGTAGAAAAGATTTGCGGGAATTCAATTGGTTTTGGTCATTATATCAATTTAAATTTTCACAAATAAAATAACATCATATAATAATTTTCATTCATTCTTTTATTTTAGGGAATATATTCTAATTATGGTAAGTGACTGGTTTTAATGGTTTGACATTATTATTGCAATGTAGTTGGTTTTTTGCATGTTTGTGTGTGTGTGTGTGTTTTGCATTTTCGTAGTTGTGGGTGTATGTGTGTCATTAGAAATATATTTTAGCGTAGGTATTAAGATATTAGCTTAAGTAAACACCAATTAGCAATTTCAGAACGTAATTGCTAACAACATTACTTAATTTCATAAACTAATATTCATATACCTAGTCAGGTCATAAATTCTGTCACATGTTTAATATAAAATAATTGAAACAACTTTATTCTTTATGTAACCGTTTATATACCAAAATGAACTTAACAAAACATAGATTCTTATGACAATAAAGTTTATTCAAAATGACCTCCGTGATTTTGAATACAGGCCTTCAATCTGCGCGGCCAGTCGTCTATCGCTGCACGAACGAGGTCCATGTCAATATCGGCGGCTGCCTTAATCAAGGATGTCTTGAGTGACTCCAAATTGGGATGAGGCTTTGAGCACGCCTTTTCCTCCAAGTGTTGCCATATCTTGTAATCTAACGGATTCAAATCTGGACTGGAGGAGGGCCAGTCTTCGTGCCGGATGAAGTCGATTTCACGCGCCGCCAGCCAGTCTTGTGTGCTCTTCGCTCTATGAGCTGGCGCCGAATCTTGTTGGAATACCCAGTGCTTGTTATTGAACATGATATGAGAAACAGGTTCCACAAGGTTCGTCAGGACTGTATTTTGATACACAACTGCATTCGTTTTTACACCTTTCTCACAAAAATGTACCTCTGTTAAGCCCCAATAAGAAACTCCCAACCATACCATGAGCGAGGATGGAAAATGACCTCGTTGGACACGCGGAATACGTTTGCTCGCTTCTTCACTACTGTGTGCGTACACCTTATCATTTTGTTTGTTGTAGCTCTCTTCTACGGTAAAAATTTTTTCATCCGAAAAAAGAATTTCCCGATATTTTTTTCCCGCGTACCGCTTCAACAAAGCGCGGCATCTCTTCAGTCTCAGGTCCATTAGACGAGCATTCAAACGATGTCCTGTTTTTCTTCGATATGCCCGAAGCCCTAAGTCTTCATTTAACACCCTTTTCACCGTGGTTCTGCTTAACCCCAATGTAGGGCCAACACTTTCTGCTTACGTTTGGGATTTCTTTGAGTTCGCGCCTTCACAGCTTTTATCACTGCTGGAGTCCTAACAGACCGAGTGCGACCACTTCTTGACTTGTCATCTACACTAGTGTCTTCATTGTATCGTTTGATGGTACAATAAACGAATCTTTTGGTTATATTCAAATTTTTCAGTATGTCAAAAATTTGAATTGGCGCGTAACCGCAACGATGCAATGCAATAACTGCAACACGGTCCTCTTTAAGCGTCCACTCCATATTTAAAAATGAGTAAAATTCTATAAAGTATACATTTTTATTTTCATGAACAATGCGAAATTCGAATTCAATAAACTTTTTTGTGGCCAGCATTCTAAAAGAAAAGTTTTTACTGTGTGACAATACTTATGACCTGACTAGGTATATTCATTTGCAAATTAAAATTAGTTTAAATAAATTAACAGTTTTTCAATTAACGTTGTTTCCGTGTACAAAGTTTGTTTATCTGCTAAAATCCCCTATTTTTTCGTGCATAATAAAAGTAAACATATCAAGTTCAAACAAAACAATTAAGTGGTACAGGTTCACAATTCTATCAATCATCATAAAAGCGAACATTTTAGGTCTGTTTTTTTTTCTATCTGGTCTGTCATCTACTAGTTAAAACTCTAAGCAAGTTCGAAAAACACAGAATCTGTTTACCTTAATATGCAGATCTCATTTCCATATTTGCAATAGGCATATATCTATAGCCACTGATTGATCTACCATTCTTCATATCTGGATACGTACAAATTTAACAATAATCACTACGTTATCGATGTAGCTCGAGAGCACGGAGCGGAGAGGTACTCGCCAGTAAGGAGAGCTGAGTGCTCCCCGCCGCGAGCTGCGCACGATCTGGCGTCGGCGAGGTTGGAGTATCAACAACTGCAGGTGAGGAATTGTGCCGTTATGTTATGGAACTCCCTGTTCCCCACGAATTTATCTCGCGATCTTCAGAGCGAGAGTAATCTGGTTCTTATTGGGCTAGCATACATCTTAGGCCACAGCTTTTCCTTATGACCAGTTTCTTGATTTAACTGATTGTCATTAGTACACCAGCTACAACAATTGCTCTCTAACCTATAATGAGTATTATTTGATGCTCTATAGGTTTCAATACGATACGCCGCGGTCAGTCTTTAGATGGGTGATGTCCATTGTGTTTGTAAACTTCTAGAACTCTCTTGAAGCATGACTAATTGGTTTTCCCATGTTTCTTTCCCTGAAGTTAATGTGGGCAAGATTCATAACTTAGCACTTGGAAAATTCTAGATGTTTGTAAGTCAACATAAGATCAGATAATTACAGGTCATTGGCATAGAAATGATCAATCAGTGACCTACTTAGAATTTGCATACTTAGTGCCGAGCTGATAATTCCAAGTGAGGCTATTTTTCGCACTTGGGTGTGGATCGGATAACGCGTAAAATTGTATGTCCCAGCTGTTCGTCATAGTACGTTAATCGTTAAGCTATGTCAGAGGTAAAGGCCTCTGACATACCTAGCACGGTTTGAAAACTCTGACGCCTGAGTTTGCCACTCTTATACGAACTTACACTATTTCATGCAAGTGTTTTTAAATCCCTTTTTACGAAGAAATACAATGAAATAGTAAATTATTTTCGTCGTATTAAAATGTGATTGAATATTTCCAGCGTGGTCTGGTCGGTCGGTGTGGTAGCGGTGCCTCGCCGCCTCTACCTGACGGCCGGTACTCCTCGCTCTCCATGCCAGGTATATATAATAATATTAATTATTAATATTAGGCTTTTCTAAAGATTTTCTAAGTGCCCCTTTTTGTAGTAGTTAGAAGTAGTATGTTTAGTTTTTCTTCCCTTGTTTTTATATTTTATTATTATTATTAATTCTTGATTAGACTTACTCAATCACACTTATATTACAAAGACGAAAGTATCTTGTGTATGTCGTTTTGTGTATATTGATCAATCTTTCAATGACTAATTAGATGGTTTTGTGTTTTTGAAAGTTATTTTCTGCTAAATGTGGCACTGGCATCCCTTTTATGAATCCCAATTAGATCAATTATCAATTCTTTAAGATAGTGTAATAGACTAAAAAACAAATACGCTCTACAAGTGGCGTCGTCATTCTTTTCAATAACATTTTAATTGTCACATATGTAATGTACATGTGTATAATTTCCACTTCAGCTGCTGTGAGGGTAGACGCGCCACCACACTTCATCATAGATACGGATATATTAGTCTTCATAGAGATGTGGTTGTCTGAGCTAACTAACTAACCTATGCACTTCCTCCAGGCTCTCCGATCCACTGCGCGTCGTCGGGCGCGTCCCTGGAGCTGTCGCTGGTGTCCCCCGAGGCGGCGCGCGCGCTGCTGTCGGCGGCGCGCCTCGCGCTGCCCGACACCGTGGCGGCGGAGCTGCACCGCACCGGCACTCTCACGCAGGTATAATAATATTTTTCACCTCCTTGAGCCGGATTTCTTTCTTTACGTAGAGGAAATGCATTTACGCGTCCGCACACTCTCCAAGAGTATGTCGACATCGGAGCTCTACCGCCTAAAACATACCATGAAGTCCCTTCGTCTCGGCAAGCGAGCAATATTCCTGCGCAATTCTCTTCCAGTGTATATTTCATTAGAAAAGTTAGCCAGATATATTGTGGTGGGCACACAGGCGCCCTTCACGGAAGACACATGAATATGTACCTACCCATGTCGGATGCGTCACGATGTTTTCCTTTAAAATTGCTGATTTAGTAGCGTATGACAGGAATTGAAAAACAGTCGCTTCCCAACGCAATATTTCTGATAAATTTGTGTATGAACAATAAACTTCAGTACCTTTTTTTATTTTTAAAGTGCCAATAGGCAGGTGGCTCGCCTGGTGGTAAGCAGTCATCGTCACCTATAGACACTTACAACGCCAGAGGTGTTGCAGCGCTTTGCCAGCTCAGAGAGTTCTACAAACATTTGCTTCATGTCTGTGCGCAGGAGATGGCGGCGGCGCTGGGGCTGGCGCTGACGGGCTCGGAGCCGCCCGCGCCGCCCGCCGGCTCGCCGCTGCACCAGATCACAGAGGGACTCAGCTACCTGCACACGGGATCTATTACTAGAGGTCAGTTGACTACGCTCATAGTATGTAAAAGTAAAAAAATGCGACGCTTTGCATACACGAATATTGATGTCTTGCTATCCAATTCGGAATATGTCCATTTTCCTTGATTTCGTTCTACATCCATACAATGACACAAGATTTACAAACTTATCCCGCTGCACAGTTTTCGAGAGTGCACTGTATTTGCTATTGGCTTAAAAATGTGTCTCCCACAGGTACTCCGCAGCCGTCGGCCGCCGCCCTCGACCTGCGCAGCGCGGTGGAGGCGGACCCCAGCTACCCCGCGCTCCCCCTGCTGCACCACCCCCCGCTCCTGCACCGCTCGCTCAACAACTCCCCCCTCGCCTCCCCGCCGCACCCCCCGCCCTCCCCGCTGCACATGATACAGGAGGAGGCGAGCAACGGACACGACCGACACACGCACCCACAAATAAGCCTCACAGACTGTCTCGGGTCCGAAGTAACTCTCGTCGCGTCCTCCTCCGAAGACTCCATGGACAGTCTCGAGAACAAATACCCCCACATACCTCAGTTCGTCATCTCGGAACCCTCCGACCTCGACGACAGACCCTCCATCACCAAGGGCATCGGACGGAAGGTCAGCCAAGAAACAGAAGTCACGGAAGACAAAAGCAGAGACATGGAAGTACAATCGCCCAAAGAACAAGACTATCAGAGAAGGGGCAGCGACAAATCACTAGGCTTCAGCGACGATTCCCTATCCAACGACTCGACGACGGTGTCTCCGAACTGCGAACAAAACATACAGAGTATTTATTCTAATCTAGTGTCCATAAGTTCAGGGTTTAGTGAAAATCGGGGCAGCTTCTCGGAGCACAGAGAGTCGTTTTCCTTCTCAGACCGAGGCAGTTTCTCTGAGAGAGGAGAATGCACGCGCGGGAGCTTCTCGGAAAGAAGCGATCTAGGAAGAGGCAGTTTCTCGGAAAAAGGAGAGACTCCTCGAACTTCGTTCTCCGCTCAGGGGGTGCTGGGCGAGGTCAAGGAGTACTGCGAAGACGTGTACATGTCCAAAAACGACCAGGAGATTGACAAGATCCAGAGATCAACCATGGACTTGAGACTGTCCGAAGTTTGCTGTCCCGAAGAAAAAATCCCAATACTACTGAGTCCACAGGACGTGTGTTGCGCTCAGGAGTATTATGAAGTCACTCTATCCACGGTCTGCTCAAAATTAGACTCCCTGAGAATCATCGAACTTCTCAAGGAAGCGATCAACTCCAGAGTCCCTCCTCAAAACATATTCGTGGAGACTATAGAAAAGACAACCGACACTGAATCCCTAACTGGATTTTTAAACTTAGTTTACTCGGGCGGGATTCAAATCGAGTTGGTCGTTTGTGAGAATAAAGCGATGGAGAAGAAGGGCTTGAAAATGAGAAGAGTTTCGGGAGATCAAAGAGAATATGGGAAGCTGTGTCAGCAACTTATAACGAGCTTGACTGTGTGAGGGGTCTTACTTGAACAGACTTAGTAGAAACAATTTAATTTTACAGTAGATACATCATTGGATACCAATCAACTGTAGTTTACAAAAGTTAAATGCAGTAATATGGTTGTGTATCAACAATAACTGAGCGAGAAAATACCAGAAAACTGAGACTGGTTTGCCAGTAGCTTCAAAACAAATTGGCACTGGACAAATAAATATATTTCGATTGAAATGTTCGACTAAAATAATAAATTGGTCTAAACAGTAAAATTAAGGTAAAATGATCACCAATTTGACGTATTCCAATTAGGAATATTGGTTACTTGAAATCATTTTTTTGAAAATAAATTATAAAAAAAAAACCTAAAAAGTGAAGTCATGGTATAAGGTGAGTTAATGACGGTATGAGGATTTCTTTAAAAAATATGTTTAAAAAAAGAAAATTAGAAAAAAATATTCTGAATGCAGAACTACGAATAATTCAATCATTTAGCAAAAAATCGTTATCTTTTAAAAAAGAAGAAGAAAATAGAACATATTAAAAAACTGTAAATTGAAAGACGAAAATAAAAAGCTTTTCCTAAAGATAGGAAAGAAATTGACCCATAAAAGTACACTATACGAATATTATTATAAACTAGGAATTACGTATATAATACGTACCGATTTAAATTTAATATATAGGCCATAGCGTTTGCTTACCATCAGGCAAACTATGGCCAAGAGCAAACCCGTTCAAGTTAAAAAAAAAACTACTTTTAATAAAACGTATGTAGAACTTTATGACGACGTATAAACGATTTACACTGACTTGTTTTTTGTTGCATTTATACAATATTATTGTCGATAAAATTTTCATTCCTTTTTTGTGTGTTTTATACAGGGTTAGTGTAACACGTGATGTTAAAGCCCTGGACTAATGTGTATTGTAATATAAATAAAAGTACAACAGGGTTGAGTGAAAAGAACCTGATATTCTATAGTAACACCATAGGTTATAGCGATTTTTTTTTTCTTTCTGTTTTGCCCAAATCATGGCAGAAAAGTTTGGAAGGCTCTTTTAATTTAACCCTGTGTTTAAAATAAATAAAAATCATTAATAATTATAAAATTGTGAATAAATGTAGACACCAAATTAAATGAGAGTTAAACTCTATCGTATGAAAATTATTGACTTCTAGTTAGACATTATATAAATAAGACGTATTGAGTATATAATATACAAATGTATATAGTACAGGTTTTGTAGAATAATTGATGTAATTATTAAGAAATTGCGTAAATTCTTTATTGTAATTACTATCGTAATAATTAATTATTAGCCTAGATTCCTTGTTTAATTGTACATAGACAAGTAGGTTAGTTACGTCTCTTTTCATTCCCGTGTGTTAGAAAAGGATGGCAATATAAAACCTGTCAATTTATGCAACAATGCATACTATTGTCATAGAACCCTGTATAGAGTATTTATTATAAACTATATTTTATAAATCCATATTTATTTTCAATTGTTTTGCCATTTATTACATAGTTGAAATTTACAGGCTCTGTAAAATTATATTAAATTTAAATATTATTATTTGTTCAATTAAAATTATTTTAATTATTGTTACATTTGTTTTTGTTATTGTAAAAATTTGAGGAAAATATACATTTGTATATGTAACTTGATTAATTAATTTATCATCTAATTGTTAATATGTATGAATATAAAAAAATATTCCATGCTACATTCAACTTTTCGCTTGCATCTTATGTCAGAAAAAGATATTCAAAAAATGTGCACTCACTATAAAAACTTATAGCCGAGAAAATAATCCACCAATCAGAAGGCAAAATTTTCATTCAATCGTTTGTGTAATAAGATTAAAAAACTGAAAAAAATGTGTTGATGTATACCTACCGCATGTTGTTGGTATCTTAATATAGAATTCGCCTCTAGGAAATGAATTCTACAATCATTTGAGATATAAATTCATATATCTTAGTTTGTGTCTTAAACGTATTTGTTTCGATCTAGCCCGCTATTGGCACGTGTTTTTAAACAAATCACAGTTTACATGAATACTGTTTCTGTAAAATATGAAAATAATTGTATAATCTGTTTCAGACGTACAATAATTTGTTCTAAGCAGTTGTAAAATACAATTTTATTTACACTAAAATAATGTGGTTTCATCCTAAATATGTAAAACTCATAGGGGCCTGACTGACTGACATAGTGATCTATCAACGCACAGCCCAAACCACTGGACGGATCAGGCTGATATTTGACATGCAGGTAGATGTTATGACGTAGGCATCCGCTAAGAAAGGATTTTTGGAAATGCCACGTTTAAAGAGGTAAAATAGGGGAAGGAAGTTTTACTTCCTAATGCGAGCGAAGCCGCCAGTATCCACTAGTAATACATAAATTGCAAGTGAAATTTAATGGTGTAGTATGGGCATATACGAATATTTTGATGGACATCCTATTATTCCTTAAATTTATTTCAATATTTATTTATATTGTCATAAATTTACTATATTTCGAAATAATAAAGTGAGTTTAATATAACTTTTACGTTCGAAAAATTGGTTAGTGCAATAAACTGTAGCACAATTTGTAAAAAAACATATTTTTGTAAATTTCATTGACTTACGTTAAAATTAGGAATAGAAAGCGGATAATTACTATGTATGCAATATATATTTCTTAATTCTAGTCTCAATAATAAATCCTCTATTTATTTATACCTGTTAAGAACGAAATCAGACTAAAAATAGTGAACCGGTCCAATCTTGTTACATATTGTGACTCAATGTTAAATAGATAATCATTTGAAGACACTATTGTAAATTATTTTTATTTGTTGAGAGTAAGCTAGTAAAATAAATTTAGCACTCGTTTGTGTTAATTCGGTAACATCTTTGTAAAAAGTTATAACCAATGAATACATATAAAAGCACAGTTTAATAGGTAATTTTCTTGTTAATAATTGACTCTAGTGTCTTTGAAATGTGAACCTCAACAGCTTATATTTAGAGTAGGTTTTGCCATAAGTAACTTATAGCCATGATATCAAAGTTATTTTATAAGAGTAAGAAATGTAAATATTAGGAAATAAATTCCAATTCCATACTGTTCATGCTTTGTTTCATTTTTGACAGACTTCTTTAAAAAAGGTGTTTACGATCGATATTCTAATTAAACATCGAAAAATTTACTGATTAACTATTTTATTTAGACCTTGGATGAGTGACCAATAACTGGCATTCCATTCTGGGCACTTCCGTGGGTCGGATGATAAGTTAAATTATAGGTCCCGGCTGTTTGTCATAGGTCGGCAGTCGTTAAGCCATGTCAGAGGCCCTTAGGGCGGCTTGATAAACTCTCGACACTAGAGTTGGCCACTTTCATTCGATAAGAAGGCTTCTAAATATGAATGTACCTTTTTTCGCAAACTATATGGTGCTAAATATTACGTGTTTCGACTTAGATCATCAAAATCGCTTGTTTTTAGTTTTTAAGATATGGTTTTAATGATATGCTCGTATATAGAGGAAATGAAGTTGGTATATTTTTTCTACTTACCGCTTGGTATTTTAGCGGTAAATATACAAATCTTAATAAACAGGATACATACGATTGATTCATATTTTTAGTTTTCTAAATACGAACAAGTATCGCTTTGGAAACACAAATCATACATTTTAGAGATAACATTAGATACCTATATATATATATATATCGAATTTATTTCCTTAACAATTTTTATCTAAATAAATTCAGCAGGTTCCTTTATTAAGAAGGATCAAACTATGGTCTATGTATACGAAGACGATGATAAACGGATAAAAAGTAGCCCGAGTCACTTTCAGAGTTCTATAGTTTCATCATACCAAAGATCTCGATGATCCGTCGCTCCGTTATGGCGTGAAAGCGTTACAAATACAAACCTACCAACAATCATACTCTCGCTTTCAAGATAGTTTCCGAAAGGGTAAGGCAATTTAATAGTTAATTATTTGTTTAATTCGTTATCAGCAGCAGTAGTACCTATTCTATAAGGAAATGATAATTCTATCTAATCAATTCTATAGATACAAATTAGGGTTAAAAGTGAAAAATAAAACAAATAGTTTGGAGGATTCAACCTTGCGCGCGCGCAGGCGACTGAACGCTTTGTATTGAGAATACAGGGTTACTAAGAAATTGTTTATTTAGCTTAGAATCGAAATACTTGCATTATATGGAAAAGCAGCAAACTGTATGAATCACATTCGCCGCATTATAAAATACTAATCATTGTCTATTCAGCTGCTTGATTGACTGTTATTTTTATCATTTATTGATTCGAGTAGGTTTTGACAACGATTTACAAAACACTCTCGGAACAATATGCAGCTGTTGTTTAAATATGGATATATGTATGTTTATACGTTAAAAAAGCAATAACTAGCCCGTTAAGTTCAGCACAGGTAAATTTTAACTTAAAAGAAAATAAAAAATCTTCAAAAATTAATAACTAGAGCCAGTTTCACGAAACAGTTCCCTCAATTGAGGCACCACTACCGAGTGATACAAACATCTATTAACTATATAATGTTAGTTTCAATTTTTTCCGTGCGACTTATTTCGTAAAACGCTCTCTATGCAGTTTTTTTTTTTGCAAACCTGAAATCGCTATTATTTTCAGATTAGCTAAAAATCTTAAGCTTATTATTTAGTGTACTAAATAATAATTGAAAACAACAACTTTTTAATACTTAGTAAAAATCCCTTTTTATATTCTTTCTTTCTTGCTTTAGAAAACAATTTCTTAATAATCCTGCCTTCATTAAGTTCAAAGCGTCCCGTCGAGCTGGTATATAGGTACTTTATTTACATTTACAACGATTGTGGTACAACCAGAGGTCTTACAATACCTGTGCTTATGTATATTTATACTATTTGATCGAATATTTGGCTCGATGCGCCCTCCAGTGGCGATATTACTATCATCCATTCATATAGAGGTTTACTGATGGCTAAGGAGCAATGAATAAATAAGTAATTTATATATTTGTTGTAAACTTTGGAACACTTTACCAGAAGCTGTTTTCCCTGCAAACTACAATCCAGGGGTTTTCAAATATATAGTTAATAGGTATCTTCTAGGTGAGCGTGTCATATCCTAGGCTGCAGCAATGCTTAACATCAGGCAGGCTGTAGTCAAACGTAAACATATCCCACGTAAAAACAAAATGGGTTGGCATAAAACCACCCCTTGAAGATTACAATCATGCTTTGTCCATTATATAATATGTTATAAAAATCAAAATAACTAAATGTATATTTAGTTATATAAATGTATATTTAGTTATTGTGATTTTTATAACATCATGTTTTAATGGACAAAGCATAGGTAACAATAGCCCTGTATAATTTTAGCCTATAATATGGTATGATAGGTGGCGCCACTGACGAAGCGCAACGAGTTATTATATACTCACATATTTTAATATTAAATTGTTAACATTAACGACCAGTGGTTCAATTTTATCTTCAAAAAATAGAACTATTTGAAACTTTCGTTTTACGTTTTTGGAAAGTTCAAAAGAACTAAAACTAAATGACTATCATCTAACCCTGTTTTTCTAGTCCATATGTTTAGGACCCAAAACTGTCAAATCGGACAAATTTATACAAAAATCAGATAATATATAAATCCACTAGTCACTAACGTAACAATATTTTACGCTGTGAAAAGGAACAACTCTTTATATTGATCTCAATAAAAAAAGTATTATATCCGTTATCTAGTACCCACGACACATGCGTTTGCTTCGTGTGGGGCTAGATGGCGCTGTAAATGTCCCAGGATAGTTGATAAACCATCCTAACATAACCCATATGATGTATCTTTAACTTTAACTTTCCAAGTTTCTATTTGCGCTGTCTTCGAAGTAAGTAGGTAATTTATATTTGGAAAAAAGTATTTTTTGTACTTTTCATCATCTGATGGTACTATTTACGGTTATATTAGAGTTTTATTAAGTGTTCCTTTTCATAGATTAGTGTGCATAGTGCGTCACCCGGCGCGCATAATGTTTTTAGGGTGAAATGTATGAGAAGGGGGTTAACATATTTTAACGAATTAAAATTTGTTAACCTTTTAGATTTTTTAGGGAATTAAAAGGATTTCAGGGGATTTAGTAATGATCAAGGAAGAGCAATCTATTATGGAAGATGTTATTAGAACTTAGCATAGATAGCTAGTTTTTCTGTTCTGTTCTTCTGTAGTTACATTTCAAGTCTGAATAGACTTGCGAATGCAAAAGAAAACCAGTTAGATACAAGTTACTTGCCATCTGGGTAATGTTCAGATTGGGAACTTTAAAAAAAAAGGAGGAAGCCTGGCATGTAAATAAGCCTGGTAGTAAAGAGGAGAAGTGAAATATTTTTAAAGAAAAAGAAAATTAAGCATGTAAATATGAGTGGTCAAGAGAGGTACAAAAAGAATTAGGGTTTATAAATAGCGCGCGGGGCGAGGCGACCAACACCGGTCGAGGCATCCTCGACGTTGTCATACGTACAGTCAATTTTCTACAACACTTTTGTACATAATAGGCATTGAGCTAAGATTATACAGAGTCACAAACGCTTGAAAAAAATGTCCGAGCCAAACCTCTGCCCACGCTACACGTTGAGCAGACTTTTGGATTACCTATCTCTGTTGCACGTTCTTAAAATATGCAAGAGCGAAAGAGATAAGTAGTCTTTTGTTTGCGCTCGCTGACGATGTTAGCGTTCGGACACTTTCCTACGCTTTTTAATTTGAGATTGTGTCTGTGTATAATCCTAGCTCAATGATAATAGGGCTATATTAGTATTACCACTCCTTAGTAACGTCAGTTAATTTATGCTCTAAGACTACCACCCCATCTTACTTTAAAAATATATGTTTCATCAGTTTTCCAAACAATGTTCTATGTTTTTTAATTTACAGTTTGATAGTGATGGCAATGAGAGAAAGAGGCAAAGGACTTATATTTTTTGTATATGGCAATTTATATACAAACTTGTTGTGAATCTAATGTAACCCAGAGTAGCAGTAATAGTCTCAGGCTATAATAATGACGCCAAAAGGATGGTAGTACCGGCCTCATCTTATTTTAACTGGACGCCATATTGTGCGTTTAGAATCAATACAATAACATTTTTGGTTAGTGGCCGAAAACGATATGCTAACAAATCATTTTTAAATAAGAATTAGATTTAAATATTACTATAATCTCATGCGCGATTGGTTGGCGAATTGTATCAGAATGCCATGAATGCATAGATCAAGTAAATAACTTAAACTTTTATTGGAAAATGTGATAAGTATTAGATATCAAGTAAATAAGTTATTTTATATAGAATAGCGAACTCTGGGCTCGAATTTTCACATATATTGAGTTGATTGTAAGCGCACAGATGACTAAAGGAGATGGAACTATAAAAACTTAGTTCCATCCCCTCGGAATGCTGCGTGCAAACCACATGTACACTAAATAAAACATTACAAAATAGACATCACACGATCGTTAAAAAATTCGAGTACATACAACATACTAAAATAAACATTTGTAAATAAAATAACACGAGTATTGACATAGCGGGAGAGCTCGCTTCCAACTCGATGTACAAAAATAAAATTCTTTACAAGAGCATTTCCACAGGTTCGGATTCATTTAGGAGCATTTTTACATCAGTACAAAACATACAGAACAATATACTTATTCGAAGTCTCAAAACGTCAAACTTTAAAAATAATATGAGTGGAATCGATTGCACTTTCGATCGACGTCCGTTATAGATCGGTAAGATTTCGCGTGAGTATTTTGTATAGTTCGATTGATTAACAATTTCCTAGCTCGTTAGTAACACTAAAGTCCAGTCTCCAGAGCGTAGTTGTATGCGAAATAACCGAACTATAACGTCTATTGCACGGTCGGGAGCGCATCGTGAGATTCTTTCTAATTACATCATCATCCGCGAGATTCGTCAGTGAGATTCATTTACGTTCCACTAGCATCAGTGTTCACTATCACCGCCTAACATTCGAGCGTTTATTACACTTGGCCACGGGAGTCAGGTGAGTCGTGGTTAAGTCTTGGCACACTTGGTCTTGCCGTCGAGCAGTTTCCGCCAGAAGTCGAACTGCTCGTGGTACCGCACCATATGCACCGTGAGTCCGCGCTGGATGGCGCACGGGTGCGCTGCGATCTTGCGGTTGTAGAACTCGGGCGCGTGTATTCGTGCGATCTTTAGTTTGGCAGCCAGCACGCCCGTCACGAACACGTCTTCCAGACGCAGGTAGCGCTCCCCGGGCGCCGCCGCCAGCAGCGGCCGCACGCAGTCCGCCGACATTACGTACGCCGGCCCCGTCACGAAGTCCGGGAACACCTTGCCCGGGTACTGCGCCGGGGACACGTGGTACTTGGACTTGGCTGTGCGCATGGGTCGCGACTTGCGCACTAACTTGCCCCACATGGTCTTCGTGGAATTAACTCGGGCCGGGTCCGCCAGGAAGCGCAGCAGGCGCGGCACGTTCACGAACATGTCATCGTCCGTCTTGAGCAG